>OZ026555.1:3999794-4129794 GCA_964020155.1 Chondrilla cf. caribensis | reverse complement strand
GAGACACAGGTCAAGGTGGTATAACATATACAGTAATGTAAATTACTACTGTACACATACCTGTTTGCGTACAGTAGAAAGTGCATGTGTGCACAAGTGCTGATCAGTAGTTGTACATATGTACGTTTTCCTCTTTCTAGTCCTTCACATGGATTGTACCAGGCTGTATCGTTGGGGGTGAGAAGAGAAAAAGTGAAAAAGCAAGGTGGGTGCCCTAACAATGTGTGCTCTGATGTCTGCCAATGTGCATGCATACATTATGTATGTACGTTGTTAACCTGTGTATGTGTTACAGACATATTGTGTTCATAGGTATACTTATGAATGTACATACATACACACACACACACACACACACACACACACACACACACACACACACACACACACACACACACACACACACACACACACACACACACACACACACACACACACACACACACACACACACACACACCATGTGCTAGGTATACACTATGTATTTTTGTAGAATTCGTAAAGGACTCAACATCATCATAGCAACTCCAGGTAGATTAGTGGATCACTTCGAGGTGTGCACATGTATGCATGTATGGTACTTACTGTATGTACAAATGTATGTGCATACATATGTACTTACTATGTGTGCGCAATGTGTGTCAGATGTAGTTAGTATGAGACTTCCTCCACTCCAGAACACGGCTTCACTTGGTGTCTCCAGAGTGAGGTGGTTGGTGCTGGATGAAGCTGATCGGTTGATGGAGATGGGGTTCTCTGCCAACATTCACACCATTGTCAGTTTACTCGAAGAGAAGAAAGTGCTTGATAGAAGAAGGAGAAATGTACTCTTATCAGCTACCTTGAGCAAAGGTGAGGGAGTGGGCAGGTCAGGATTGTGATGTGTGTCTGTCAACTCAAATTTCTCTTTAGCTGTTGGCGATCTTTGCGGGTCCACTCTATACCAACCACTGTTCATTGATGCAACATCTGCAGAAGGGGGTGATGATGTAATGAACGAGGAGGTGGGAGAGGGAATTCCCCAGGCTGTGTCTCAAACACCCTCACAACTTGACCAGTACTGTGTGGTAGTTCCAGCTAAACTCCGACTGGTATCCCTCGCAGCCTGTTTGAAGCATTTGTGTTTCGTAAGTGCCAGACTGTTCGTACAAAGCAAGCATATGTACATTTGTGTCCAACACAGATACAATATCACATACGTACAAGGTTAAACTTATGGAAAGTATATTATGTGCTATTTTTGGAGGGTTGTTAGGTGGGTTTGAGATTTTGTGCGTGTTCTGTAGGATTTGAGGAAGAAGGTGATTGTGTTCATGATCAGTAAACGTTCTGTTGAGTTTCACTGTCAGCTCTACTCCAATGCCCTAGACGAAGGTTGGTTCACTTTCGTGTACGTATGTGTATGTGTGTGTACATACATATATAATGGGTGCATTCCTGACTACATACATAGTACGTACGTATGCGTACAAGCTCCATATGTGTGTGAGAGTATACCATAAGTATAATACAGTGGAACCTCTCCATAGAGGACACATTGGGACCAGCTACTTTGTCCACTGTAGAGAGGTTGTCCACTCTTCAGAGGTGACAAATGTATTAGCACTATAGGAAAGTCTACTTTTGGTGCCTTACTGAGTGTCCTTTGGAGGGAGGTAATTTCTCTGGTGTCCTTTATTGGGAGTCCTTTAGTAGAGGTTCCACTGTATATGCATGCGTATGCTTGTATAAATCCTTGTACAAGTGTGTATGCCTACGTACATGCAGTACCTACTAGGGACGTATTTATGTGCATGTGTCCGCAGTACATACGTACAGTGTATGTATGTATATTGCATACAGTGTTTCTTTCACACATCCCACACTCACTACAGACCTCTCGCTGTGGGAGCTTCATGGCTCGATGGACCAAGCTGAGAGGAAAGAGGTTTATAAGACCTTCTGTGAAGCAACTTCTGGAGCACTGCTCTGCACTGTAAGTGTGCCTAGTAGTCCTTAATATGTGTGTACGTGTACGTACACACATATTAAGGACTACTAGGCACGGATTAAGGATGCGTACATACGTATGTACATTATACATTGTGTATTAAGCATCCCACTGTATGACTACTGACCTACCGTAAAACCGGAAATATTGGCAGTTTGGCAGTTTGATCGACTACCGCCAATATAATATTCGCCAAAATAATAACACCTGTGCAAAACGTCGGGATTACGTCACAATAAAGTGACGTAATCCCGACGTTGCGTGTCTGTGTGGTATGAATAATCATGGCGATGTTTCGGTACTTCAAGAGAAAGGACCGGAATTCGAAAACAAAATATAATTATAACCTGGGCTTGCCATCAGCCAAAATAAAAACTGCCAATACCCTAAAATTTGGCAAACCGCCAAATATTCTTTCTGCCAATATTTCCGGTTATACGGTATATTGACTGATGTTGTGCATGTATGGGATGTGTACGTGTGTACGTAATAATGGTCTCTCTTGTGTATTAACTCACGCAGTTGTTTACAACACTGTGTTTATTTGTATACTATAGGATGTTGTTTACAACACTGTGTTTATTTGTATACTATAGGATGTTGTTTACAACACTGTGTTTATTTGTATACTATAGGATGTTGCTGCAAGAGGACTGGATCTACCAGAAGTTGATTGGATAATCCAGGTTATTGGTTTGCATTGTTGTGGGGTATTCTATTCACTATTCTCTATCATTATCCCAATGTAACTGAATACAGTGGAACCTCTCTATTAAGGACACTTTGGGACCTAAGCTGAGTCCTTATTACAGAGTTGCCCTCGATTCAGAGGTCATTTAATACACTTCACCACTAGATTGCGATGCAGAATGGTGTCCTTATTGTAGAGGTTTCCACATTTCAGAGGTTTGTAATAGAGAGGTTCCACTGTATTCTATTTACTAGTCTCCATCATTATCCCAATGTAACCCAACATTCCCTTATGCGTGTAGACCTTCGACTACCATTGCTTGCTTACACATTTCAACACTTCTCTATAGACTACATCAATAGCTTCACACGGCTAATTCTAGGTATGCAAGCATAGGATAAAGTGCCGTGGTGACTACCTTTATCACTGCTGTAGCACACCTAGACAAGCTACAACTATAACACATAGTATCCAATACCATGGTTCTACTGTACTTACATCTATGGTGTGAGATATCTCTATACTGATCCAACATACGGTATACAATACCATGCATATGTCCTTTAGATATCATAAATAACTATAAATAGGATATACGTATTACCCAGCACTATTGTACATCCCTTCTTCTTCACTGTAGTACTCTCCTCCTTGCCAGCTGTCCGACTACATCCATCGGGCTGGTAGAACAGCCAGGGCTGGAGCCATGGGGAAATCCCTACTGTTCTTGCTACCTCACGAAGTGGAGTATGTCAATGTATTGAACAAAGCTCAAGGAGTGAGGTTGGTTATTTGATTACTTGGCTGATTGGCTGGTTGGATGGTTGGTTGGTTGGTTGGTTGATGGCTGGCTGATTGCATGGGTGATTGGTTACTTGGTTGGATGGTTGGTTGGTTGACTGTTTGGATGGCTGGCTGGGTGGCAGACTATCCGGTTGGTTGGTTAATTGGGTTGGTTGGCTGGTTGGTTGGTTAATGGCTGGGTGGCAGAATATCTGGTTGGTTGGTTAGTGCCTATGTCATGCACTGTGTTTGTAGGGCGTATATACGTAGATGGTTCAACTGTTGCTTGCATGCTTGTACACTGTACGTATGTACTGCATGTACTGCCTGTACTGTCTATACTGTCTATACTGTCCATAGATTGAGTACTAGAACTGTCAATGAATTCTTGGTCAGTTTGAAGGATGCCAAGAGTGGTAAAAAGGTAAGAATAGTGGAGTCCAACCATGCATATTATGGTCCACCTTTACATGCATATTATGGTCCACCTGTACAAGCATATTGTATTGTGGTGTAAAAAATATAGCCTATGTCTAGGTTTCTATGTACTGTAAGTACTGTAAGTGTTATATATTATAATAATATATAGTATGTACTGTATCAGGTACATTCTTACATATGTACAGTACATACGTGTATGTAGTTTATGCACTGTACTGTATGTATTGTATTGTGTATGTATGATATGTATTGATACAGCATGTATGAAGTGTACATACATAGACATAATAGTCTTTTGTGAGCTGTAATGGAAGGTTGTAGGTATTATCATGTTCACTGGGCATATTACAGACTGTTGAGAATGCAGCTACTGAGCTACAAGTGAGGTTTGAACGGTTTGTTCTTGGTAGTGAGGCCACCCAAGCACTGGCTGAGTCAGGTTGGTACAGTGTGTGTGTGTGTGTGTGTGTGTGTGTGTGTGTGTGTGTGTGTGTGTGTGTGTGTGTGTGTGTGTGTGTGTGTGCGTGTGTGCACGTGTGTGTTTGCACACGTGTGTGTGTGTGCATGTGTGCATGTGTGTGTTTGTGTGTATGTTCACACATGTACATCCCTACATATAGACATGTGTGATCATCAATCCCATGTACGTACGTACGCATATCTCTCAATATGTTACCATTATACTGTATTGTGAGTGTGTCCTGCTGTCTACACTACTGGGCAGTAGGTACATACAGTATTATTGATTCCTTTAGTGCACCTCAATTCTGCAGCTTATCAATCATTCATTTGCGGCTATTCAACATATGAGAGTTCTCTGAAGCACATCTTTCACACAAAAGCTCTCCACTATGGACATGTTGCCAAGAGCTTCGCATTGAGAGAATCTCCATCGGTCATCTCACCCCACCAGAGCATACAGCCAGCCAAATCTGTAGCAGGTAGCACCAGTCGAGTGAAACCCAAGCGACCTGCTGTGGCGAGCACGCACAATGCTCAGGAAAACACAGATGAGTACTTCGGTGATGTCATGGTTGGTCCAAAGGTTAAACGGAAAAAACGCTAACATTTCCAACATGCACCGTATTAAGCATGGATCACCTTGTTCAATTACACAAGATGCATAATATGTATTCTTGTATTTATCATGGTCAATTAATATTATTCTTGAATGGAAATTCAATATTAATACATAAACGTATAATGTTATACATGCATTTATACATGTACATTTCTTTTGTTAATGAAATTCTGGAGGACATACAATATCACCTTATTCTTCAATCCAGTGAATATATTATTGTAGATTTTTTGTGCATTGAATCATTATAAAAGTTTGAACCTTGACGTTACTAAAATTATGTATACAATACAGACTCTATAATTGCATCATACGTATACAGAATATGTACTGTATACACAAGTACGTACATAAGCCCATACTGGAAAGAGAGTTGTTTGGCCAGGCCAACTGAATACATTTCCCGGCAGTTACGAAGGTATCCCAGTGTCCATAGTATGCACATTTAATATGATAATGCATTAAACGTTTGTATGTATATTCTAATAGAAGTATTGTGAACATCATGATGACCACCTGTTCACCATATCAAACTCAATAACACAATTAAGGATGCATGCACATTAATTCCAACTGTGTACTCTCTTAATTGTGTGAGACCTGTACGTACGTATATGCTTGTCATAGTAATTTTTCAATACAATTTATTGTTTATGGTATTTTATCTATACACGAATAATTCTTATATAAAATATGTATATACGAGATGAATGAACTTTCATATAGTCATCATAATATAATTAATATACAGTGGTTTCAATTATAAATGCTAGAGCCTGTATACATGCATGTATTGTATGGTGTATAAGTATAATCAATTGTAGTAAGTGATTGATAAACACTAATCAATTATGTAATCATTACACATTTGTATTGTATGCACGTTCACAAGAGAAAGACGTGAAATAATAATAATAATAAAAGGTCAGGTTGAAGTAATTAAAATCATACAAGGAAGTTACACATTAAATTTTAATCTAAATCATTTTCAGAGACTGCAACTGTTATAATGAACTGCTGAGACAGATCACATTTTCAATCTTTGACGTTACTACCAGTTCCAGGTCGGCTACTTTGCCTTTGGTGACGTTGACTCTGTGATTGACGCTGGCCGGAGCCCAATGGCCTCGCTGACTGCCGTTGACGCTGGTATCGATTTGGCTGGTTGGAGGAGGAAGCATGGGATGTAGCCTGTTGTTGCTGTGGATACACATTCTGTTGTTGTGGATATGCATTCTGTTGCCATGGATACACAGCCTGTCCTGGATAGACATTTTGCTGCACTCCAGCCTGCTGTTGTGGATACACACCATGTTGCCGCGGATACCATGTCTGCTGTTGCTGGTATAGTTTCTTCTGCTGATGTAGATTTTGCTGATTTTGGTGTCCAAGTGAAAGTATGGAAGGGAGGAATCTCTTCTCTGCCATCCGTTTCACATTGAATGGACAGTTTTTAATGACCTCTTGCACAAATGTGTGATAATCCGAGAGGTTCAGCCCCATCACGTTGTAGAAATTGAGTAATTTCCTCAACTGGCAGTCCACAACACTCGGATTGTTGTAGTGAAGGGATATGAGTCCTTTCACAGATGATCTGATTGAGCAGCAAAGATCTCTGAAGTTCGGCTCAGAGCGAATTTGTGCCTTCACATCTTCCGGAAGGACTGCTATGGCTTGGGTCATCTCATCCGTGAAATGGTCCTTGATGACGTTGACTGCCAACACGATGCCCTCCGGACCGATGTCCAGGGCAAGTTTGAAGACACGAGTGATGTTGACATGAATATTGTGGACTTTCACAGATCTGGGCCCATTCTTAATGAGTCTTCCGATGCACCTCAACAATTCTAAACCTGCCTCTTTGAGGTCCGATGCAGTTGAATCGCTCAAGCTGTTTCCGTCCAGTCCATGTGATTGGGGTGCTGATGACAGTCCAGCATACACCTGCCCCACCTGGTCCAGAACATGCAACAGTTTCTTCAAGAAATTCACTTTTTCCTTCGAGCCCATTCCTGCAGTGGTGCAGCCAGTGAGGTGCCTGATGATCGGAAGAACCAGGTTCAAATCTGTATCCAAACAGAAGCGAACTATCTCCTGTACAGTGTGGAGGGATATTGTAGGGAAGCGTTCGAGGACCAACAGAAGGACATTGCAGATTCTTCTAAATGTAGGCATATTGGCCTGGGAGCGGATCCAAGGGACATTTGCGAGCAGTTTCACGATATCACAGGGGCGGACTGAGCTACTGATGCAATACTGCCACATCTCGGACATGTGGATCAGAGCGGTATCTCTTTCATGACCATCGAGAGAATACAGGAGGGCCTCCAGCCGTATCCTTAGCTCGCCAACTCTGCATTGCTTCAATTTCAAGTCCACAGGTGAAAATGTCTTGACTGTTCGCAAGAGAAGAATAATGAGATGAAATCTGATCAATTTTGATGCATCCCCTATCATGTCAACATAGACAAAGAGAGAACAGATGAAATTCTGGTATTCTTCTCCAAAAACATGGGCAGCATAAGCATCAGGAAGGACGATTTGTTTCATCTCTTCAGTAAGGGTTTCTCTGCTACTTTCACCCGCTTCCTTGAGCCAATTGGACATCAGGGATTCTGTAACTTCGGCGATGTCTAACTGAAGAGGAAGGACGGATGGGTCAATGTGTGAGTTCTTCCTCATCTTCTGGACCACGGCAATGAAGTTCAGGTACAGGGTCTTGTTGATCGAAGCTTCGTGATATATACACGAGGACGACACAGGAAACAAGTTGCTTAGCACCTTGAACACATCCAGCAACTGAACAGTGGGGATTGAAGACTCTGTGAACACACGTTTGAGGACTTCCAACAAATTTTCCCGATACATCTCTGCTAGTAGTTTTCGTTGATCTTGAGTACACTCATGGGTACACTCAAGGGCTGTACTCCTTGTGAGAGCACCTACACAACAAATATTGAGAAGAACATACAATGTCAGCTGTATCCATACGCAGCCTAACCCTAAACATAACCCCTGCATTCACAACACACCAACATACTCACCCATAAGCTTCTGTACAAAATCACATATGTCGGGGAGTCTCTTCCTAATGACCACGAGAAAACGTAACAAGTTCAGCACATGGGAGGGAGAGCATTCAAATCGTTCCTTCTGTCCATCTGTTGTCTCTGTATCATCAGGTAAAACTGCGAGAAGACAAGTGGTACCTAACTCCACAAGATCGCTGAATTCACGAGATACTTCCGAGGTCATCTTTATTGTTACAGTATTGAGTAGATCAAGTAAGTCTTCTTCAAGTTTGTTGCACACAACCTGATATAGAAGAAACAGAGAGCAGTTGGGGAGTGTACAGTGTGAGATAAGTGCTGAAGAGCTGCTCTCGAGAGAATGTCAACAATGTTGTACATACAATGTGTGTGTGTGTGTGTGTGTGTGTGTGTGTGTGTGTGTGTGTGTGTGTGTGTGTGTGTGTGTGTGTGTGTGTGTGTGTGTGCCTGTTTGAGTGTGTGTGTGTGTGTGTGTGTGTGTGTGTGTGTGTGTGTGTGTGTGTGTGTGTGTGTGTGTGTGTGTGTGTGTGTGTGTGTGTGTGTGTGTGTGTGTGTGTGTGTGTGTGTGTGTGTGTGTGTGTGTGTGTGTGTGTGTGTGTGTGTGTGTGTGTGTGTGTGTGTGTGTGTGTGTGTGTGTGTGTGTGTGTGTGTGTGTGTGTGTGTGTGTGTGTGTGTGTGTCATCCATAAATGCACAGTGTGTTTAGATAAAATCTACAAACTACAAACATGCACACACACACATACATACACACCTCCTCGTGGAAATCACATTGCAGATTTTTTGGCGTTGGAGTAAAAACCCCACTGGAGAGTAGTTTGAAGATTAGGTCAACCAACACACCATCTGCTTCGAGGGAATGAATGGACTTCAGTGCTTCTGCAAGACCCATCCCGTACCTCAGGATGACAGCTCTTCTCTCATGACCAAGCAGTTTGTTGACGCTCACCAGCTCTGCTATGGACGAAGCACCTTGTGCAGGTGTTGGAAACAGCATGGTGCAGCAGCTACGGACACAATGCAGAAAAGCGGGCATCCCGTGATACATCCTATAGCTCAGAGTTGCCATTATAGCGCTAAATGCAACCTCAGCTTCACTTGTGTTGGAGGCAAGCGAGGTCAACTCAACTGTGGAGGTATCAGAGTTCCAGTGACTAGAAACAGTTGCCATCTTGTCGTTGTCCATTGTGAACTGTATCAGAGCTTCTATTTTCTGTAGTTGCGTACAAGGAATTGTTGATTGGCAAGCAAGGGCACAACTCTGTACAGAGGACAGTAGCTCTTCTTTTGTGCCTTTGGAGGTTGCACTATCAACAGTGAATATTTCCACAACAGGGACAAATATGTGGCACAGTACCAGGAACATCCTGTAAAGAGAGGGCGTGGAGATGAGGTCAACAAAGTGGAAATGACTTATAATGACTGAGTAGTCAGTAATGGGTGAGTGTATCAATGATGGGTGAGAGTATCGGTGATGGGTGAGTGTATCAGTGATGGGTGTCTATCAATGATGGATGAGTGTATCAATGATGGGTGAGCGTATTGGTGATGGGTGAGGGTATCGGTGATGGGTGTCTATGAACGAGAGGTCACTGGTGAACGGTCACACACACACACACACACACACACACACACACACACACACACACACACACACACAAGCACACACACACACACACACACACACACACACACACACACACACACACACACACACACACAAGCACACACACACACACACACACACACACACACACACACACACACACACACACACACACACACACAAGCACACACACACACACACACACACACACACACACACACACACACACAAGCACACACACACACACACACACACACACACACACACACACACACACACACACAAGCACACACACAAACATCCATATTACCACTTTTCTTCGTTCCTTGGATTGGTGGTGCTGAATAGCTCCTCGATCATATCACACGCCCAATGCAATATCAGAGTCACATTCTTGTCATGGTTCAGCAACATGGACACCAATAGATCCGGCGAAGCTATACCAGAGGGGCAGTTATGCTCCAGGGCCAGGTGGAAGAATCTCTGAAAATGAAGCAACTCAGACTTCATGTGTTTGGTGCTGTCATGTGAGCCAGATACCAGGTTGGAGAAGGCCACCGTGTAGTGGTGGAGGATGTGGGCCACATTCAGCATCCACTGAGGACTGTGATCCATGGTACCACCTGCCGTTATGTCTACACAAGCAGCGAAACAGACATCACTTGACAACGGACACTAATAATGGTAGTTCTTTAAGATTTAGCAGCATATTCCCAAACATATTTCTGAACATACAGTGCATAACACCCTCACATGCATGCAACAGGATTCATGCATGCACGCAGACACACGGACACACACGCACTCTCACTCACTCACACACACACACACACACACACACGCACACACACACACACGCACACACGCACACACACACATTCGTGTTGTCACAAACAATATACATATATCGTGATACTTAAAATTCACACTACAATGGCCTATATACGTACAGTGTGATTCATATAATATCGCAATACGGAGGATTTCCATCATGGCCGTCCAAACAACCCATTATATCCGGTACATGGACCTCTGACCTTCGATTAGTTGATTGTCATAAGTCAATCAATCAAATGTGGTAGGTAATGCAGCCAGCTAATTACATACGTATGTTTGCACCTGGACTGCAACTTCCTAGCATGCTAACCAACTGCATGATCTTTCATTTGAAAACCACAGCGTGATATTGTGTGCACATACGTAGGAACTACACACACACACACACACACACACACACACACACACACACACACACCAGGAGCTCCATTGATACGGTTGATCTCAGCATCTTTGTCTTGTAGAGTACTGAGCACATCATGTACCTCTGGAAGGACCAACAGTGGTATCCTCGAGCAAACATACTGGAGCAACTTTTGCAGTTGGTCCCTGTTGAGGTGAATGAGGGACTCGGATATTGGCGGGTACATGTGCAAGGGACAGCTCTTGTTAATCCTTGCCATACACAGAGCATACACATGTTCACACCAGGGTCCTGTAGCACATGTACACTTGACATCAGTGATGTGACCTCGATCGACTTGGACACTGGTGGAGACCTTGGGCAAATCTCTGAAGGAAGCCAAAAGGTACAATCCTACACCAAAAGGACGATTGAACACATTGACCTGGTGCAAAGGTGTGTGGTCATGTACGTACAGTCAAACCTCTACACAACATCCTTAGCAAACACCTTGGGTAATTTGGTAGAGGCTCGTGATGCTACGGTGTAGATAAGGGAAACCGCAGGTAATTCTTGAGCCATCAAGTAGCAGTGAAATAGATTGAAACAGGTTGAGATGGTTGAAATGCAAGATGTTTCTACCGCGAAGGTCTTCGTCAGTTACCATCTCAATCTGTTTCAATCTATTTCACTGTTACGTGATCGTTCAAGGATTACCCGGTTCCCCTAACACCTTTGGTTATTCACTTTCCCTGCCATTATAATCAGTTTGCTGTTGTAGCTTATGTACTTCATATACATAGATACATCTGTGCCAAAGAGAGACATGCTGTTATCAAGAGACTGTTGTTGTTAACAGTGCAGTTTATAGAGGTCTGACTGTACAGTGAATTATCATCAATCCACTGTAATCCATGAGGAAAATACAGGTGATAGCTATAATATGATCACAAACACACACACACACACACACACACACACACACACACACACACACATCCTCACACACACACACACACACACACACACACACACACACACACACACACACACACATCCACACACACACACACACACACACACACACACACACACACACACACACACACACATCCACACACACACACACACACACACACACACACACACACACACACACACACACACACTGGACCTGTTTGTGCAATCTGGGTCACTTGAATGGCATTAGCCTTATGCCTAACACGCTTGCAGGCATTCATGGCCAACCAGCTGCTCAAAGCAGGCTTCGAGGGAAAGGACCAATATGCTATCCGCGTTTGTACTTCGGTAGGAACTGGACGAGGGTATTCTTGTACGAATTCGAATGGAAACCAGTGACCAATGAAGCGACAGCACAGCTCCTGCAATGTGCACAGTTCAATACTTCCACTGTCTGTAGAATCTCTACAATGGTGAGACAACAAGCAACATCTACAGCAGGGCCATTCCTACAGCATCACCACACACACACACACACACACACACACACACACACACACACACACACACAACCTGAAAACTTCTACATTAGTTTGTTGGTAAACCATTATGCAAAGTACAGTTGTAAGGTGGAAAACAATCTTTTTACTCCAGAAAAGTCCAACTGAACCGCAAACACCATGTTACAGGTAGCAGTTCACCCGGTACAAGTGTACATATACGTACATAATAGTATGTTTGAATGTATTGATATATTCACACACAAAAATCCTTCAATTATTTTACATTTCTGTAGTGCTGAGGTTCTTGGAGAGAGGGAACGACTTGGTCTTTCTGGAAATGGTGCAAGTCGTCCCCTCGCCCATCCGTGCTCTCGCCGCCAATAGACTGTTCGTGGTGGGGTCGAATTGGAACACTCCAAACGATGAATCCGAGCGATCACCGGTGCCCAGAATGTCATCTTCATAGCCCGTCAGAAGATCAAAGATGTCGTCGTCAGGAAAACCGAACTGTCGCAATTTCACCACTTCGTACGGAACCCAGTCGTCTTCTTCGAGGGAAAAGCCATAGAGTCTTAAATCGTCCTCAGGGTCGTCAAAATCATCGTCGGCTTCAAGTCCATAGAAATAAGCCATCCTCACTTCACGTTGCTGAACTAAATGGCGCCGAACTCGCACGGGCTATTACTCCCGCCCAAACCCCGCCTATCACAGGCCCTGACTGCACTTGGTGTGAGTCGCAGCTCGTTTTATAGTCACGAAACAGATAGTCCACGATGGCGCAGTGGTCAGGTTACTGGATCTCTAGCCTAGTATAGTATAAATAGCACATTAAATTTTAACCATGCCATATTATAATCAGATGGGTCACAGTGGCCTAGCAGTCAGGTGACACGGTTTCTAGGCTCCAGGCTGCAGTTGGGGTTCGAAACCAGCTTACACTTAATTTCAAAAGAAAGTGTAAAGGGAATAAGTTCTCCCAGCCTGATGGTTAGTTGCAATACTCTACAAAGGGAATTGTTAGTGGGGAGCTTTGGGACGTACTCGCGACTGGTCTCTCAGCTAGAATAGTGTCTCCTGGATTTAATTTGGCTTTTAAAAGACCAGTGATGATTATAATAACCCGCAATGATATTGTTCCCTGACCAATAAAAAAGGTAGCTCTATAATTAGCTATAATACATACATTTACAAGTGGAAGCCATGCATACCTTTCTATCATTTAAAAGTCTCATACTTGTCAAATCAAATTGGCAATATAATATATATATCCTCATTAGATTATATTGGTTCATTTCATAATATATAATATACATGCAATAATATGCCATTGTACTAATGATGTATGTATATACCACCTGGCTTATAATTACTTTACGTAATGAATTTTATTGCCCTGAGGTACGATAATACAGACCCATCTTTAATTAATTACGTTTATTAATTTTATGGCAGTATTGTAGGTAAATGCAGTGTTTGTTAAAGAATTGAGGTGGATGTTCACAATGGACAGAATATATTATGTATACTAATATGTCAATGACTGTTCATCACTCGGACAGCTGACAGAGTAGTGCTGTCCCCTTTGATATCCAGTAGTCTGGATGGTTCTTAGATGGGAGCTGAACAGGGACTACGAAGTTAGTGGAATGACCTGAAAATAGAACAATAATACAAGTGAATAAAATGTGTGTGCATGTGTGTCTCTCTCTTTCTCTCTCTCTCTGTGTGTGTGTGTGTGCGTGCGTGCGTGTGTGTGTGTGCGTGTGTGTGTGTGTGTGTGTGTGTGTGTGTTTGTGATTCTAAGTATGGTTGAGTGTGTTTGTCTCACACAATATACAAAACCATGAAAACAATGTCATGAGCAATGACCTGTGGTGGATAATACACCAGCACGAGCAGCAGTCTTGTACAGTGGACAGTTATAATCGGCAGGATCTTGTACAAAGTTCCTCCTGGGCTCCATGTGCATGACGGGCAGAGGCTGTGGACAGAATGAGGTGTGGGCTGGGATAAGGAGTTTATATACTGTAGTAACTGTACATACACACAGAGTGTGGATATATACATTCTGTATATACACTCAGAGGGTATGTACCTTAGGTACCTAGAGGTGCACCCAATTGGCACTGTTCTATAAACTACACTATGCAGTAACTGCAGATAGCTGTCTATATAGCAGCACTTTGAAATGTTCATAGACTCCACACACAGCCATACCAAGGGAGAAACAACATTCATACATACTCTACCCTCTGTTATCACAGTACTGGGTCTGAACACTGTTGGATCATGACATAGTGCAGTTGAGGACAACTCACAGGGTTCATTTCTCCCGGGAGAGAGTCTACGATGATCATCTGATCCAAATCCCAACGAGCGGCTTCCAGGAACATCCCATGGACCAAAACACCATTCTCGGGACGTTCAACCTACACATGAGCCAGCAATATCACTTACGTATGCTCGAAACATGTACATACATACCTGATAGTGGAATGTAAGCACATCTGAGAATCTTGCAAAGAAACTCCCCAATCTACGTATGCATCCGACAACCCATAACAATTTAACGTACACGTGTGTCCTACAACTGTATGTTGATGAGTTCTCACCACTCAGATGTACTGTAGTAGAAAGGACAAACTGAAACAATGTTCCGAGAACTCACTCCTTCGTCTAACAATCTTATGGCCTCGTCTCCCTTGTGAGCGGCATTGTAGAAATCCTCCTGATATCTGTACACAGGGAGGGGGGTGAACTTGAAGCTCAGCTCATCGATAGGGAGGTTGTACTTCCTGGCATGATTCTGCAGTGTCCCGGTGAGGAAGCCTACAGGATGAAGGAGGAGTGGAAAGAGGGAGCATCATCATCTGAGTATAATGTACTGCATTAAATACTAGGATATACATATGCATGTACAATTTCAAATTTAGTCTCTCCACCTCACATACACACCATACATAAACATCAAAAAAACCACACACACACACACACACACACACACACACACACACACACGCACACACACACACACACACACACACACACACACACACACACACACACACACACGCTCGCATGCACACACACACACACATACACATGCATGTGCGCACACACACACAACACACACACATACACACATACACACACACACAAACACATACACACACACACACAGAAATACACACACGTGTGCACACAGGCAAGCATGTAAAGATTACAATATTAACCTTGAGGAAAAAAGAATCCTGACATCCAAAAGGATCTTGGAAGTCCATGCAACATCCAGTGCTGTGGGGACACAAGGGGTCATCAGTAGAAACAGAACAAACAAGGCACCTCAGGAGACAGGACCGGGACCACAGAATAGACTCACATCGATGAAGTGCACTCTGAACACAAGGTCCTTCACCCACGAGTTGAGGGGTTTCAAGGAGGGGTAGGCTGCACTGGCCCACATCCCCGGCACCTGTGGTTAGCACAGGTAAAGGAGAGTCACATGTTGCATGGTGCAGTGAGCACACTGCTCGTGGACATCAGAGCCAGCACCAAAATTAAGGAGATCTACTTGACTGTACGTGTATGATGTTTTACGTACATCAGTTACTCGTAATACACATGTACATCCATTATACACATGTACGTATGTACAGGTTCAACCATACCCTCTGTACACACATGACGTGGACTATGCTCTATGTACAAACACATACACATACGTATAATTTTACAACCATGCCCTACACACGCATGGCGTACAACTATGCCCTATGTACACACACATCTATAGTACATGTACATTGCTAGGGTGGCTGACCTGGTTGTTTAGGAAACTGGTATACACCTTCTCCAACTGCTCCGACATGACCACTAAACCCTTGATGGCTTTCTGGATCTGCCTCAATGAAGACTGTGTGGTTACAGAAAACAGGAGTGAAGTTTGCACAGCAGGAAGTACAGTATTTGTGCTGTATAACACACTGCCGTTATTACAAATATGAACTGGAAAGCAACTCTAAACCATCAGGTAACTAACCATCAACCACCATCATCATTATTTTCCGCTGCGAACCATTTCATCAACCTGACTCGTCCAAACCATGCACCACTCTCACTCACTACAACCAGTCCATCACGACCAACTGGCCAATATCTACCAACTATCATCACCCCATCAAACCATTCATCAACCTGCACCTATCTATCACCACCACCATCCCTCACCTAACCACCACCACCAACTAGATAATATTGCCCACCCGTGACCAGTCCACCATCAACTCACCTTGATGACTCTGAGGAGCTTGTTGAAACGGTCCACTTCTTGCAACAGAACAGTGGAAAGGGAGTTGATGATGCCTTTCTCGTTTGGTTCAAACAGCTCGGGGAGTGCCTTGTCAGGATCCAGTTTCTCGGGCAGTTTCTGCAACACACTCTCTGCCAGCTCATAGACAATGTCATCATTGCTCTTGCCGCCCCCAGCACTAGCCAGGCGTGGCTGTACATCCAGTATTGTTGTAATCAGGGTGAAGGTTTCCTGAGACTGCGGTGGAGAAAGGTACACCATACATTGAACATAAGTACCCAACAGTATTCTATCTACAACACATACGTATGCACGTACATATGGGATATATGTACATATATGTATATGCATAAATAGGCATGTACTGTATGTATTTACATAATGGAACCTCTTTTAAAAGACAATCCCAATAAAGAACACCAGAGGTAATATCTCCTTACAAAGGACACTTTCTAAGGCACCAAAGTAGTTTCCTAAGTACATGTACACCTCCACCTCTGAAGAGTGGAAAACCTCTCTACAGGGGATAAAATTAACTGGTCCCAATGTGTCCTTTATCCACTGTACGTATGCAAGTATGTGAATGTACACACTGTATGTAGTACATGTGCATGTACAGCCCCATCCGGACGGTCTCACTCTCTGCACTAACCTGAAAAGCAATGTTGGCATTGTCATGCATCCCAAATACCTCGGGGTTGTCGGAATAAGGTAGACCATCCACGTACTCCCTGTATTCCTGCAGTGTGTCGGCATCGGGAGCGTAGTATACACCTGGGTGAGGAACAGGGTGGTGCAATCACTGCCAGCTACAACCCAAGTCACACCAACTAACAGACTATTGAATGCTAAAAAGCTGGGTATCTACTGTATTAGTGTAGCTGTAAACACAATGCATTAATAAATACATATGTGGGTAGTGCTTACACATGTCTACCTACCCTAACACACATATGCAAGCACACACAGGTGTAGGCATGCATGCACACACAGGTGTAGGCATACATGCACACACACACACACACAGACACACACACACACACACACACACACCAACACACACACACACAGAGAAACACACAGACACACCCACACCCACCCACACTCACACTCACACACACAGACAGACACGCACACACAGACACAGACACACACACACTCACACTCACACTCACACACACACACACACACACACACACACACACAGACCAGATGGTGAATACTGGTATCCCTGTTCTAGAGTGTTGGGTGCAAAGAAGCTCTTCAGAACAGTTCTCAAGCACCTCTGGTCCCAGTTGTCTGTGACACGACCACCATAAGTGATCTGGAGAGAGGACAAAGCAATGTACGTGAGACAGCAGGCATGATAGTTGATCACATACATGCCAATAAACGCATGTGCACATCACACACCTCTCCTGTGATGAAGACGAGAGCATCCCAGGGAAGTTCTCCTTCTTCTAAAAATATCTTCAAATTGTCCAGAGCACACTCTCTGTCTGAATCATTGAACTCGTACTGAGTAGAAAACCAAACCACACATGTAAGTACAACCAGGCATAGCATCACCAGCCTGTGGTGTATCATCCACAGGACAGCAAATGCTGAGCAGACACCTTGATGTTCCATCCCAGTGGACCGAACTTCTTCCTTTCTTGGACAATGGCATGGAAGAAGCAGATCCCGAACACCAGCTTTCTCCACATGATACCGAGAACTGGGAAGGGATGGCAAAGAGTAAACTGGACGTTCAAAAACACATACATACATGTACTGTATCTCACTACAATGTGCATTTACTTGCTGTAATATTAAAGAGTATGTACAGTAGGTACGTATTGTATGTATGCAAGTTATTCATACGTATGCACGTACGGAAGCATAGCAAGGCATACGTATATTACATGGATGGTAGTGTTTGGCACAGTACAGTACATCACATAGGCTGCCACACTCACCGTGGCCTTCAAAGAAAGATGGCTGCATGTCATACACTGCTCTCTTGATGTTAGCTCTCAACCCTGTACACAGAACAGGTACTCCAATGCCTAATCTTATACACTGTACAAGCGAGTATACACTACACTTCACATGTGTGTGCATGTACTGCGAGTGCAGTCATTTGCAAGATATAGTCACTTTAAGTAGTACAGTTTTTGCCTGATTTCAAACATAAATATAAAAATACACTACAAATACAGGCCACGCAGATGTACATGCATTCTATTACAAGCAGTATGTGTGTGAAAGGTGTCAATTCAGTTCACATGCATGCAGGCACAAGTGTGTGTACCTCGAGGTGGCTCGTTGGTGACTTTGACAGAGTTCTGCAGTACGCTGACTGGGAAGAATTTGGTGGGCATTGAGCTGAGGTAGAGCCTGAAATCACTGTGCACCTCTTTGCCTGGCTCTGATAGACCCTTGATGATATTCTCCATGTCAATCATCCAAGATGCTGCCAAGTGGCAGTTCTGAAGAGGAAATAGTGTGCCGAGAGGGCTGATGAATGCTGTTCATGCTTTGAGTGTGCAAGTACTTTTAATACAGTATATAACTTCAGTTACATACAGTACTATACTGTACATACTATACACAATATATGTACTCACGTACATGTTGTGACTCATGGTACAGATAAACAGTAGACATGCAGTTACCTGTAGGAATACCCAGTCCCCACTCCTACTGGCATTGTGGATCATTCTCTCAGCAATGGGACCTTGGCCTTGTCCCAGTGATATGGAGAGGATTCTGCAGACGTGGTTGAGTACATGTTTGTTGGTGTGTGTGTGTGTGTGTGTGTGTGTGTGTGTGTGTGTGTGTGTGTGTGTGCGTATATGTGTGCATATTTGCGTGTATTTGCATGTACGTACACACCCATGTGGGGATCCCTGTGCAAACATAAGTGAGTGTCCGTATATTTGTGTGCTCACAGTTACATATGCATAGATATCTAAGTACATACGTATGTGAATGTGGATGCATGTGACTACAACAACAAAGCAAGCATACCTTACATCTACGTACAGTATGCATGTACATGATAACAAAGCAAGCATGCTGTACATCTGTGTATATACGTACGTACATACATGGTAGCACTGCCTATACATGTATATACTCACCTCTCCGTGTAGTTCATTTCCTTTACAAACCTCAAGAATGCACTCATGGGATCCGATCCCGTGGACAGGATGAACACCAGCGGGGTTGTGTTGTTGATGTCCTTGTAGAGGGTTGGTAGATCGATGGGAGGACTCTCCACAAACAGAGAACCGAGGTTCTCCATGACAAAGGTGGACACAGCAGATGTCACCTACGTACAAGAAGGAGAGAACAAATGTTACAGTTGTGGTGTTGGGCATTAAAACAAGGAGGATTGGAATAGCTATTGGGATCTTATATGAAAGCTCTAACACAATGCATCCATCATGTGCACCTATATACGTACATACGTAGGTCTGCACACTTACAGTACATACTTATTAAAGCTATTACAAGCAAACAAGCATTATTATGGTATCTTGCTATGATTGTGTTGATAATAATGTAGTGAATGTACTGTTAATATACACACATTGTAAGCTGGTTTATATTCACTGCCATCCAGGTACACCCGGATGGCAAAAGTGTACACTTCGTACTGTTACAAGCAGTTACATGTGTCTAGCAAACACACTCAGTGTAATCAGAACATGGAAACTGTACTGTACAAACTCAACCACAGAATAAGTATGTACTGTACTTGTAGCCAGGCTTTTGGTTTTTCAGTTTTTGCACCATTGAAAGGTGTGAGGTTGTTTTGTAAACAGTGGGAGGTGAACACAAAACAATCCTTCACAACATAACACAGTTGCCATGGTAGCACGTACAGTACAAACAAAGGGTCACAGTGCCACTGTTTTCTCACTTGTTCTTCCTTGAATGTTTTCAGCAGGCAGAGCTTTTGAAATGGAGTGAGTCTTTTATCCCAGTGTCCTTTGATACCCTCCGCAGGGACTCCGGGATCCTCACCCCTCTCTTCATCATCTGAGGGCTCCACATAGGGAGGAGGCTCTTTGTAGCCATCATAGTCCTCGGGATTCATTTGAATCTGAAAGATGTGTTACAATGCATAATCATAATACATACAGTACAGTATGTATTGTACAGACATATGTACAGTAGCTACATTTATTTATGCAGACACACTCATACATACGTATGTATGCATACACACATAGGCCCACAAAACACGTACAAGCATAAAGCACTCATGCACACACACACACACACACTTAACATAAGTATAATATACCTTTTCGCTTTTAATGGTAATTACAACTGGAGTAGAAATAAAGTCCTTTTTCATTCCTTTGAATACAGACAAACAATCTTCCAGGTCACACAGAGACTTCCACTGGGCATCACTCAGACAGGCAACATTTGGCTTCTCAGGTCTCTCCTTGTCCACACCAGCAGCCCCTCTCAGGAAGTAGTTCCACTCTGCATTGGTGATTGTACCTCCTTCTCTCAGAATGTCCACACACAACATGAAGGAAAAGATAAGTTTATGTTGCTCGAACAGCCCACGGGCAACATTGGTATAGATGGTCTCTGTTGATGCCTTGAGTAATATTTGGAGTCTCTTGGAGAGATCTGTGGATTTCTCACTTGTCTCAATGCAAGCGTTGAAAAGTTGTTGGAAGTATTTCAACGAGAACTGGTACATCGAGTCAACTTCAGCCAGTGTGGCAACCACAAAGTACATTACAGAACCTACGTACATAAGTATGTTGTAAGAGTGAGCATAAAACAGAGAGGGGAGAGGCCCAGTCCATAACCACTGAGCTATTAGAGTTACTGCCCCAGGAACACATACTGCCTGTCGGTTGGCCCTATTACCTTGCTAACAGGCTGTATCTACAGTTCTGCTACAAATCTCACAAAGGGGGTAATAATCTGCAATAACATGTCAACAAAAAATTGACAAGAAGAGTATGTAGTTGCAGTTGAACACAGAACCCCACGATATGTCCTCCGTCTAGTATGGGTAGTCTAGTATACAAATAAGCAATTTCCTTGTACAGTACACCCAGGAAGTGGGTTATACGTAACTACTAGATAAAGCACACATGTACATATGTGCATACTTCCATACCTTGGAAATGAGTTAATTCAACACTGTATCTATTCTATACCATACGTACATGTGTACACATGCACCTTTACACCCTGCAAATGGTTATATTGTAACTACTATGTACATAATACGTATGTACATACCTCTATTGGCCACCGATCTATACTTCTCTCTGGCTGCCGATATCTTAGCCTCTGTCTGTTCTGCCTCCTCCAGTTGCTGTGAGATTTGCTTAGCTGTCACCTTTGAGATATTGAGGGCCTCCACCAGTTCCTGGTCATCGAGGATGTTTCCTTCAGAGTGGAAGAGCTTCTTCAGAATCTCATCTTCTATTTTCTTCAGTTCATTCTTGGCGTTGTTGATCTTCACAACGAGGGCATTTCTCTGCTCCTCGAGGTCAGGTCTCTCTAATCTCACCACATCACTGGGGGACCAACACAACACAGCAATTAACACACAGTGTGTATGTATGTACGTATGTTAATAGGCATGATGATTGTGTGAGTACTTACGTATATAGGAGTATACATACTTTTCACTTACTGTATACGTATGTAAGTACCTATGTACCTACAGTATGTATATGTACGTATGTACATTTATATGTATGTACATATGCACAGTGCATACTATATGCAAGCATGTGTGTTATTAGTTATCTGATATGCATTGTAACAATCTCCATTCATGTGAGCACTCACACAGTATGATGTACCTGGCCAGAACACACTGCATACTACTGCATGTATGCACATTTTGGACTCAATACAATAGAAAGTACATGTACTACGTATAATAGTTGACATGGTCCTGCATAGCCTAACGCATTCGGCCCTGTTCCCCCTGTGTGTCCTTACACCAGCTAACCTTAGTAGCTGGTCCTCCAGTCCAGATCTGGTGACAGTGAAGTTGATGATGGTTACTTTGATGCAGACTTCAGGGAGGTAGTGGGGATTGGCCATCTTGCTGGTCATGTAGAACCTACAGGAGTGAATATGTACAAGAGCTTACTGGTTGATGAGTTGTGCACCACAAGTAGCATTGTGGGGGAGCTACAGTGCTGCATGAATCCAAGAGCTATTAAAGTAACAACAGTATGTATGTAGGCATGCTTGGCATGGAGGGTAAGGCACACACGTACATACAGTACATGTAATAGTTGCATCCTGGCGTAGATCAAGAACACAGAGTATGTACCTAATACAAGTGGTTCATTGAGTTTAGCATGCACAATAGAAAATGTTTACCAATTTCCTGCCTGGTTCTCAATCAATTAAACCTGACAATAATGCATGAACCCTGTCTGGTGACCTGTGCTCCAGCGCTGATGCATGCACAATTCCTTCTTTGACCTTCCCCCAAGCCAGGATGCAGGTATAGGTATGTGCATACACACAAACAAGAACAGATACACACATACCCTACATGGAATAGCATATGGACAGGCCTGCACCCAGAAAACACCTGTATACACACCTTCAAGACACCTCGTAGGATACATGCATGTTAGCTTTCTTACTTAAAGTTCTTGTCATAATCAATGTCACTGTCTCCCAATCTGATCAGCAATCGACCTCCCTGGACAGAGTGAAAACACAGCAGCCAGAATTATGGGAGTACAATATACGTGCATAATAATATATGCAGGTCTATAACATACATACAGTATATTACATACGTATGTTTATGTAGGATTCAGTCGTTCATATGTACACATACACACACACACACACACACACACACACACACACACACACACACACACACACACACACACACACACCTGTATAAAGGTTTGTTTCAGAAGCACAGGTTCCAGTGATGGGTCAAGGGTCTCCTCAACTTCCTCCAACAAAACAGGTGTGCCAATTCGTATTGCATTCTCCAGTGTTCTCAGATAGTTAGGGTCACTTAGCTTGATCACCTTCAGCCCGTTCTTAGCCTCCATCTGCTTGATCCACCTGTTGGCCTGCAGAGGAGTTCCAAACAACATGCTCTGAGTGAACAGCACAACAGGTGGTGCACACTAGAGCAACACAATGTATTGTAATGAACTGAGCAAGGTCTCGACTCTCAAAGGTACGTAGATCTTACTGCATAAGTACGCACAAATGACATATAATGCATACAGTACATAAGCACATACAGTGGAACCTCTCTATTACAAACCTCTGAATTGCAGAAACCTCTGTATTAAGGACACCATTCTGTGTCCCAGTGTAGTACTGTAGTGTATTAAGTGACCTCTGAATTGAGGACACCTCTGTAATAAGGACTAAAATCAAGGTCCCAAAGTGTCCTTATAGAGAGGTTCCACTGTACTGTATGTACATAATACTTTAAGTACTGTAGGTGTACAACTTGAGGTATGTTTCACATTGAACTGAATGCAGTTGTCAGTGTACCACATACCAGGATATACATACATGTACGTACGTATGTATATACGTATGTATGTATGTACATACGTACATGTGTGTATGATATCGTACATACTCACACACCTGGTCCTGTGGGTCTATCATCAGAGGCCACCTCCTCCCTCTGGTCACCAATACTGCATTCTCAGTTGACACCTGAACACATGACAGAACACCGCTGTGCAGATCACACCAATGCAGAGATTCATGAGCAGTACAAGCACACATCAACATACATGCGAACATGCTACATTCGTACGTATGTACTCTATGTTTAACTGCCCTACACATAGTACACATGTACATGTACTGCATACATTGTGGAATTTAGAATATCAAATGCAATCATGCTTACATTGTCTCTTGGTAGCCCACTGGCATTCCACTGTCTGATTTCGTAGGCATCTGCCAGGATGCTCACCACACTCACATCTTCCGAGATGGGGATCTCTAGTCCCTTGCATCGAGCAATCCACTTTTTTACCAACTGCACAAGTACGTACGTACGCACATAATATAGAGTCTGCGATCTACTGAGTATCATACACACCAAACACACAAGTACGTATATACAGTACATACAGCACATACAGTATGCATATATGTACATACGTACACACATGTGGACACAGGTGTATGGATGCATAATGCACACAGTACAGTTACACAGTGTACATACTATAAAGTACCTTATACCATGACTATGGTTGGTGTGTACGTACGTGTGCACCTACAGGTGCATTGTGTGCGTCTCCTACTCTAGACCAACCTCTTGTCTGTAGGAGCTTGTGAATGCCCCGTAATAGGCCACACAAGCGGCAGCTACAAAGACATCACCGATCACATTCTCAATCTCTTTGTTATAGTTCTGCAAGGCATACAAGAGGGCAGGTATTGTGGATGACTGCAGTATATCGTGCTGTACGTATATATATATCCACTGAACAAGAAAATGAACACCATAATACATACATATAGCACATGATTATATATATACGTACATATCCATATGTCTGTACATTTCATACAGATCTATACTGCCCTATCTTTCAGCATGGAGGGAAGAGATGTATGCGCCATTTCTTAACACAAAAGCTCCTGGTGAACTTCCTAAAATTGTCATTGTTGGAGAATTCACATAGTTTGGTTACTTGTAGCTGGTACATACATACCTTGACTGTCTCATCCCACCTGACCTGCTCATCAGCCAGAGCTGTGGTCAGTTTAGAGGCTCTCTGCAGCCTGTCCGCTGTTGTCTGGATGTTCTTGCTCAGTTCCTCTTGCTCTGACAAGCTCTTCGTGTACATTGCTTGAAGGGATGCTATTTTGGCTTCAACCTCTGCCAGGGCATCTTGCTTGGACTTGAGCTGGGCCATCACCTTATCAAGTTCCTCTTGTGCTGTCTTCAGCCTGTGAGGATCGGGTGTAGTGGAAGCAAACAATGAAGACTACGCTCACACAAGTAGTACATACATATGTACAGCATGTATTATGTGTACGTATGTGTTGCATAAACTGGTGTACATACGTACATGTAAACCAAAATGAAAAGATAGTACGAATGTAAGCCATTTTGAGATTTTACAGTACATCCAGAGATTTTCCCAGTGAGTAGTGATCCTAATAATATTATAATTATGTATTTATCCCATGGACTTAACTAGTACATATTATGTCATTTCCAGTTTCTGCTAGTACATAATGTGTTATCAAAGATGAGTTGATATGTGCGGTAAACATTTTCATTTGCGTACCTTTCTCGTTTTGGTTCGACGGTTTTGAAGACTTTGGCATACAAATCTAAAGCCCTCACCCACACACATATGCACTTGCATGCCTGAGATGGGAGAAGGAATGGGATCATGCATGTCAAAATCAGTAAATGGGATACATATGTACATATGTAATACACACACACAAACACACACGCGCGCGCACGCACGCACACACACACACACACACACGTACACACATGTACACACACACATTCATACACACACACACACACACACACACACACACACACACACACACACACACACACACACAAATACACATAGGTACATACATACATATGTATGTACTGTATGTACGTATGCAGGCATGTACAGTGTACTTTACAGCCTTTAGAATATACAGTACTACAGATACCATCTTCAACACTGCAGACTCACACTTTAGTACACGTACATATAACCATACAGTTCTCTTACACACCTTTGAACTCTTCTCCACCACTTCAGGAACAAACTTTGGATTGTCTATGTATTTTTTTAGCTTCTTCAGTGTTGATTCGGCTATATTATCCTGTTAAAAACATACACACTTACGTATGTATACAACATGCTAGTAAGTACTGTACAAACTAATTGCACTTTGAGTGTACAGTACGTATGTATGTACAGTACAGTATATGTATGTATGTATGCATTTTGCACCAAGGTGTATCAAACCTTGTTAAATCCGATGAGACTCTTCAAAAACCCAGGGTCGCTCAGCATTTGTTTGGCAATGGTCCAGTCAGGTCTGGTGTTGAACAGGATGCAGACTGCTTCCATGACGGTCAGCACCAGCTCGGGCGGCTTCACAAACCCTTTCACCTCCGAGATGTCACTCTTGTCCAGGGAGTCCAAAGCCTGGGATCCACGACACACACATCAAGGTGCATAACAGTGCACACTCAGTGGAGCCTCTATGCTCTGACAACACTTACAATTGAGATATTGGTCATTTGTTGCCTGTACTAATGTACCCTAATTAGTGGTAACATCAGAGAGACCAACAGGGGTACATACCCTGGGTATCCCTGAGATCCCCAGATCAAATAGATTATAAATTAAATAGGTATGCATTTCGGCATGTATATCCTGATTGGTGTCAACATCAAAGAGACCAACAGGGATATAGATATACCCTTGGTATCCCGACATCCCTAGATGTGACAAATAGATTAACCAATTATCTACTGAAAGGTCAGTAAGTAGCTAATCAGGATACATGTTATTTATATCACCTTCAGGAAGAGAACACAGAATGGATCCTTTCACAGAACACCTGGAAGCACTGGTACCCCATACAAAGGATCCATTCCCTGTGAATCCTTCCCAAAGCTGGTACATACTTACATACATACGTATGTATACGTATCTACACTGTACATACTTGCATATGCGATAATGACAAAAAATGGGTTCAAATTGCACACCACTGTCATTGAAGGTAGCTATAATATTATAGTACACCGAACATAGTGTACCTTAGTTGCAGCTTCCAGGGCTGGGAGAGCTTCATTCAGATCTCTCTCTGCATCTTCCTTGATGGCCTCTGTTTCCGAGGCTTTCTTCTTAGCAACCTCCTCCTCCTTGACCACCACAGTCCTCACCTCGTCCGCTTTCTTCTGGTCCTCCTGCAGCCTCACCAGGAGAGCTCCCACATCCTCATTCTTCTGCTTCAGCTCGGGCTCCAGTGCTGTCAGCTGGACCTACAGTACACCAACAAGAATAGGATAAGTACAGTAACTACAGTTTGTACTGTACGGTTTGTATATAATGTATGCACGTGATACAGAGAGCAAAGTGGGGTACAGACTGACTTGATTGAGAGAACAGAGATGAAATGGCTTATATTGCTAGTCAGACAGATACGTACATGTGCGTGCAGACAGTCAGTAATGCAGTCAAATAGACAGATACGTATGAGTAGAGATAACCAGACAGACAGATGAGTACAGATAATCAGACAGACAGACAGATAGACAAACAAACAGACAGTGGGACAGGCAGAAGGACAGACAGTCATTCAGAAACCTGCATGTCAGCAACTTGTTGGTTAGTTTCCAGGAGTTTCCTCAGCCCAGTTGCTACACGGTCTCTGGCTTTAACAAGTTGCCTGTGGGACAGGAATAACAGTCAATGTCATCACAATATTATTTAGTATATGTACATGTACGTAGATAGGTGAGTAACTACTTACGTATGTACATACACACATACGTACGTATATGCATACGTATGTGGGTATACGTACATGTACGTATGTAAATAAGCCACTGTCAACATTGAATTACTGGAGTAGGTCACATTGTCAACAGTATAGCACAGTGGACAGCCATTCTCATCACATGACACCCACTCACACCCACACCCACACCCCCACCCACACACAGGCACACACGCACACAGAATGTACAAGATTCATACAAACCTTCTCTTATCCTGCATCATTTGGAGGTAGAGATTGATCAGCTCCAGGTAGCTAGTGGGCGTGGTGTAGTACCGCCTCCTCAGCTCTGAGTAGAACTTCTCAGCCATGGCACTAACACTGGTGTGGATCTCCACACACATGGAGGCTATCTTGATCTATGGTGACCAAATAGAGGGAACAATATACAAACAGGTACAGTATGTATGTGTGTAGGTACATATGTATGTACAATTTACTACAAACAGAAGGTAACAAAAAAGAAGAAATTACAATATACAATACATACGTATGTACAATGTACTGTGTGTACGCATAACATATGTACACACTGCATACGTATGTATCTTCTGCGGGGTTCTACACAGATATGTAATATTCGTACCTTCATATCCTCTGTTCCAAGGTCCACACTCTCAAAGAATGACTCTGCTACTGACAACAATGCTTCTCTGGTGGGATCACATCAGAGGGAGGGAAACAGGCTCACAACACATTACTATCTCACACGTAAGGATAAATGCAAATTTCTATGTGTGTGTGTGTGTGTGTGTGTGTGTGTGTGTGTGTGTGTGTGTGTGTGTGTGTGTGTGTGTGTATGTGTGTATGTGTGTGTGTGTGTGTGTGTGTGTGTGTGTGTGTGTGTGTGTGTGTGTGTGTGTGTGTGTGTGTGTGTGTGTGCGTCTGTGTGTGTGTGTGTGCGCGCGCGCGCGTGTGTGCGTGTGCGTGTGCGTGCGTGCGTGCGTGTGCGTGTGTGTGTGTGTGCGTGTGCATGCATGAGTGCATGTGTGTTCTTGTATGTGAGTTTGTATACACAGACATATAGTGGGCCGGTAACTACAGAATGCGGTGTTTGTGATGCACAGCAGTCACCTCGGCCACTCAGTGAACCAGTCAATGGTGCAGCAGTTGACAAGAGAGGGGAACATCCTACACCGGGACCTGAAGGCGTCACCCACAGGGCTCATGCAGATCACTATGTGCAGTCTGTCCTGGACCCGGCTGATGAAGTGGGTGAATATGCCGTCCCTGTCTCCTTCTGGAACCCCGTGCTCCTTGGCCATCGGCCGCACCTTGGATATGACCATCTCATACTCATCTGGTTCAAACAGGTTGGGGACCTGATATTTGATGAGGAGAGAATAGTGTACATAATATTTAAACTGTATTCAGACCTTCATGTGTTCACGTGTTTTTTTTGTGTATGTGTGTGTGTCTTTATGTATAGTACAGTACTGGGATTTATGTTCAAAATGATTCTCCACTGACCTCTCCTGAATTCAGCATATTGTTAATATCCTCCAGGAATTCCTCAACCACAATCTACAGGTACGTATGTACATACATACATAAAACTGATGTGTACGTACGTATGTGTACAGTACATAGAACTTAGCATTGTAACTTGTACCAACAACTATGAAGCATTGGGTCCATATACATAATTGTATTACTGTATGTACAAGAGTATGTCAGTGTGTACGGTAAATCATGAAGTGCAAAAAATCAATGTAATGACAAAAGTGCAGATGAGGAAAGGAAGGGGCTTGATACAGATACAATCATTTTGAGCAAATATGAAGGAAATGGCATTTAAACCAGGTAGTGTGATACAGTCGATAGTGCGTACCTGTGTATCAGTGAAGAGGAACACTGTGTTCCTTCCCTCCACTCCTGTCATTGTATACAGGTTCTTGAGGTCTTCTCGGAAGGCCTTGTAGTCGTACCCACGAGTGAGCTCAATCTGGAAACAGTTGTAACCATTGATGTGGGCTGCCAGCCTGGAGGAGGGAGTGACAGGATGTGAGCTGTGATGTGTGGACATGGGAGTGATATCATATGCACATACGTACATATAGGAAGTTCACAGCAGTGTTGCACACACACGCACACAAACACACAAACACACACACACACACACACACACACACACACACACACACACACACACACACACACACACACACACACACACACAATCATGTACGTACAGTACCTTGTTAAACTCTGCTTCCCTGTACCTCCAACCCCAACAAGAAGAGCATTCCCTCTGGGCTGCCTTGTCATCCGAGCAATCCTTGACACATGCTCAATGGCATCCAAGAAGAACACCAGCTTCATCTCCTTCGAAGAGCCCATGTTGAAGTCATCCAAGTACTAAGGACAAAAGCATGTATAACATTACCATTCACATAACGGTAAACCTATGTCGTACGAATGAATGTTAATCTTCGGGAGATTTTTCTGAAGATTTTGCCAACACCTTTGATTAGTGAGCATTTTCTCCACCAAAAGATGCCAGATGCTGGGCTTAATTATTTTGCAAATAGAAAAAGCCAATTGTAGATTTGCAAAATATACGCATATTCTGTGAAAATTAGCATGCATATGGTACAGGAGTAGGTTTGATGTTGATAACCCCCCACACACTGTAAGTAAGTACATACCTCATTTAAGACATGTTTGAGCTTCTTCATATCCGCAAGGTCCTCATACATCTTGTCCTCCTGGGAAGCGCCCATCTTGATGAAGTCACCAAAAATTATGGGCTTCTCCTCAAACGTCTCAGGGGACACATCCTGGGTTACAAAGAAATGGATGACTGTGACTTACTGCATGTGCCTGCAAGCACACACACACACACACAAGCACAAGCACGCACATACATGTACGTATTTACACACAAACTTGCATACACATACGTAGACACAGGAATACACATACATACGTACGCACACACACACACACACACACACACACACACACACACACACACACACACACACACGCATGCACGCACATACTGTACACACGCATGCACGCACACATGCACACACGCATGCACGCACACATGCACACACACATGCACGCACATACACACACACGCACACACACACACACACACATACACGCACATACTGTACACACGCATGCACGCACATACTGTACACACGCATGCACGCACACACACACACGCACATAACCACACATGCACGCACACATGCACACACACACACACACACACACACACACACACACACACACACACACACACGTAATGCACTGTAGGACGGGTGATGTACCATGGAGAAGAATCTTGATGACATTTCAGAGAGGATTGTGTTGAAGTAAACCTTGTCTTCTCTGTTGATGAGACGATCATGGAACACACGCTGACATTCGTGACAGAACAGTCTGAATATTTGATTCCTATCTCTGATGACCCCAGGGTCTCCTTGAAGAATACCTATACAAATAAAGACATACATACGTAGGTACGTACAAATGTATGTACACAATATATAAAATGACCTAATGTTACACGTACACATACGTATGTACATACATACTCTGCTCAAATTGTCTATACCAGAATATAACTACGTACCTGCATGTATTGTATGTATGGACATATTATACAGTATGTACATATGCATCTTATAGTAAAATATGTACATAAGGTACGTACGTACATATGTACGTATGTATAAAGGTATATAGGTATGTACTATGTACGTACACACCTTGAATACACTTTGACAAATCTCTCAAGTTGAATATGTAGTGTGACTTGGCAGGTGTGGGGAGGAGGTCCTTGCTCATTCTACCGTAGATCTCCACTGCAGCGTCCACCATGGGCTCCGCCAGGGCCTTCACTTCGTCAGTGAATTCCTCCAAGAAACCTTTGGTGATGGCCTGCAGAGAAGATTGGACAGCAAAAGGGAACCAAACTCAGTAGACGCCACACATGATACAGGACCCTGTAGACCAACTGGCTAATTCCATTATACAATAGGACAGGACTGTTAAATAACTGTTATACGTACGTATGTATGTACGTATGTATGTATATGCAGTGTACATACGTATATACGTAAGTATATACGTACTGTATGTATGTATGTACAATGTACGTACCATTCTCCCTATATACTACATACTGTATGTACATACGTGCGTATAATAATGCACGTACGTACGTATGTCAAATATCAACTTTGATTACCTCCTTGTCATAATGAAGCCTACTGTATGTATATACGTAAGTGTGTGTATACACACATACTGTACACACAGAACACACTACATATCATACATGTACACAGGGCCTGTGGCAGCACACACACACACACACTTACGTACATACCTTAAATATGACCTTCAGACTGACTTCGGATGGTGAGGGGATACAGAGCATGCTGAAGTGGCGTACGAACCTTGGAGTCACTGGGTTACGTCCTCCTCCGGGTGGAGCACAGGCAGCACAGATGGTCACGTCCTGGTAGCATTGGTGGAACAAGAACACACAATCTATGTATATACATATGTATGTACATACGAAAATACATACATACGTACTGTACATACGTACATTGCAGTTGCAACTAGCCTGGGTGTGTAATGGGATGTTAACAGAGACATTTTGCCAATGACAGCCCAAATAAAGATTAACCAATGTATGCAGGTACACGTATGTATGTACGTACACTTGATTTTCATTCATTTGCTGGAATTTACAGTATGGAGAAAAATTGTCACAGATGAAATTGGATGACAATGAATTGCTTTATGTATGCTAACGAATATGTGTGCAGAAATGATGCAGAACAAAGCAGTTAGGTATGGATTAACGAGATTCTACTGCATGTACATATGTAAACGCACTGTACTGTACAGCATGCAGAAGTGTGATGTAGTGCCGGCAGTACCTGAATGCTCTTCCAGAATAACTTATCTCTGTCATAGAACCCTCGGAAGTCCTGTACACAGAAGTGTAGACAGAGTCACACCTGATGTATGTAATGCAACATACGCATATGCACATACAGTACACATGTGTAAGTACTAAAAGGCCACAATTAAACAACCTTCTACACACGCGTGCGCACACGTGCACACACACACACACACAGTACCAAACAATCCCTACTTACCTGATACTGCCTGAGTAGCTCAATGGGAGGCTGCGAGCCGTACGTGTCCAGTTTAGGCATGTTCAGATCATCCACAAACAGAACAATCTCCTTTCCAGGTGGGGCTCCTGTACAGCACACATGCATGAACATACATACGTACGTATGTATATGAAGTACGTAACTACTGTATGTAATACGTATGTATGTACATACGTGCAGGTTGAATGAGCTTTACAGTGAACGATTTGCCCATCTACTGCAAATAATGAACACACATGCATGTACGCATGTACGTACGTACTCATATGTATATCTGTGCATACATAATATTATCTACACTAGATACAAATTAACATACAGTTCTTTACATGCTGTCAAGGTGTAGCAACATAAATACACATGCACATACGTACGTACATACCTAAAATGGTTTTCCTCTTCTTCTCCAGTTTGGACTCCACAATCTCCTGGGTCCTCTTGCTGGTGGTCTGAGCGGAGAAGTTCATGACTGTCCCCACATACTTGTTGCTGTCCTGGAGCTGCTTCAGGCAGCCCTTGGTGATGACCGACTTCCCCACCCCAGTCATACCGGTGAAGAGGACGGAGCGGTGAACCCCCACCAGTTTCTCAAACAGGAAACCGTACCTCACTGTGTCAATGGTCGGGACTAGAATGTCGAAGTAAGGCACTTGGGAATCATACTTGAAGTCTGGGATGATCTTCTCCCAGGAGGTCATTCGCTTGGTGTCAAAGTCCACATAGTAGCTGAACACGTCCCCACCTCCAGGGATCTGTGGGACAATAGTGCAGCATGACAGAAGGACAAACATACCTACCCACCCCTGTATGTACATCACACAGTGTTAACCTTCCTCTTACATCCATGCTATTCATATTACGTATCTCATACGTATGTTTGCTACAGTACACACATACACACGTACATATGTTTGTGCGTAGTATGCAGTGTATGACTAATTCTCTGGGGTTAAACTAAACACATGACATACGTAGGTACATACATACGTACATATATACGCATGTATGTATGTAGGTATTTGTGAATATTTCATGCAATTCAACCTGCTCACAAAGAAAGGAGAAAGGTGTGTAGGTATGTTACAATTGCACTGATACAAGCCTATTTATCCACAGAACATATGTACGTATATACACATACATACAGTACATTGGTACCTATGTACGTACATACACAGAATGGTATTTTTGTATTAGACGTACATACATAGCTCATACAGTATGTATGTCTACCACTACACACATACTGCCAATATGTACATAAGTAGTACTGTATCATCACCTTCACATCATGAGTGTCAGCAAACAAGTCCCTAACAAAAGTGTCGAAGGCATCCATGGATTTCTCAAACAGGTTGCCACCCAAAGCCCAAATGTAGGAAAAGAAGAACAGGGTACAGAGGAAGGGGTGGAGGGCGGTAGGCTCGGCAGTCAGATCCACTGGAGGGTCAGACTTGAGGAGCAGAGAGTCCATCAGGCAACACAGGGTGCTGACCTTACTGATCTCCACCTGCGGAGAGGAGAAAAACGGAGAATGGTGTGAGGACTGGTGACCTACTGCATATACAGTATGTATGTACGCAATTATGTTGGATATCAATAGATGTGTACGTGTATGTTGTACAATACACTACGGTGGTTCCCATATACATACGTATGTATGTACGTGATTATGTTGGATATCAGTAGATGTGTACGTATATGTTGTACAATACACTACGGTGGTTCCCATATACATACGTATGTATGTACATACGTACATGTGTTCTTCCCATCCCACCCTGGCGGTACGTAGTGTGAGTGGACCTCTGTACATTACCTGATCAATGCCCTGCGCACAGTTCTTCCTGATGAACTTGAATCCCGGATCGACGTAGGTGCTGAACAGTCCTGTAATGTACGTCTTGGTGTCATCCCTCATCTTCACAGGGAACTTCTGTAACCACGTTTTCACATAGGGCATCCACCTCAGCTCCCCTGGGTCAACATACACCATCCCACATCTGAGTGGAGATCAATCGGTTAATATGCACTGAAACTTGAAATTACAGTTGATTCCCAGCACTAGTCAGTACTAGGGTGATGTGTACGTCCCAGTGGGTCTGTACTACAGTGAGTGTGTCCCAGTGGGTCTGTACTACAGTGAATGTGTCCCAGTGGGTCTGTACTACAGTGAATGTGTCCCAGTGGGTCTGTACTACAGTGAATGTGTCCCAGTGGGTCTGTACTACAGTGGACATGTCCCAGTGGGTCTGTACTACAGTGAATGTGTCCCAGTGGGTCTGTACTACAGTGGACATGTCCCAGTGGGTCTGTACTACAGTGGACACATCCCAGTGGGTCTGTACTACAGTGGACACATCCCGGTATGTAGCTCCACACCTGCTAACAGTAGCTGGGGAGGCCACAGCCAAGTCCTGCACCTCAAACACCATATGCATTGTGCTGTTGAGCTTGATACGCTCGCTGTTCGCCAGACAGAGCATCTTGTTGTCGTCCAACACAGTGTTCATGTTCTCAATCCACAGAGCATCCACTGGACCGTCACATATGATCCACTTGTGATCCTCGGTTGTGTCCTGCATAGTAGGTACTAATGCTAAACATACACACACAATTTACTTACGTACATATGTATGTACATACATGGTCCACACAGAATCTACATACATACATATGTACTTAAACCTGCCAACATTACAATACACACTTGCTAGCCAAGTATACATACGTAGAGTATGTACATCCCCATATTTATTAGTGTATATAATACGTATGTATGTTATTGAACATTTGTGTGAGAGATGTACTGCACATAAAAGTACCTTCACACATTCACGAACAATGGTGGCCATCAGACCGTCATGCCACTCAAAGGTCTGCGGGTTGACTTCACCGTACAGTTCACCCATTGAAACACTCTGAGGTGGAGGAAAGAAGAGGAGTACAGACACTAGCAAACGCACGTACATATTTCCCTATGCAATTCCATGTGAGTGTACTTTCATCACCCAGAAGTACACATGTATGTGATTTGGTATAGGTTCATTGCTGTGTAAGGGTAACTGAAAGTCAAGGTTAATGAGCGATAACACAGCAGTTTTGTGAATCCAGTGCTGTGTTATCGCTCACCTTGGCTTTCACTTACATATGTATGTATTGACCATGTACTGATGTACCCACACATTTAGGTCTGGGACACTCACCTTTGGGTTCAACACATAGGTGTGCACTATTTGATAATACGGATTGGGATCCTTCAATTTGTGGAGGTTGGTCAAGGTGTCCTTAAGAACCTAATGTGAGTAGCAAGAGATTAGCATAAACCCAATGTAACGCTATGAGTGTAGTGTCATCAAACGCAAGTAAAATGTACACTTCATATCTGTATATACGCACGTATATACGTATGTAGGTGTGTATCCATCGTAATGATTGGATAATCTGCCAAATTTATTAATCTGCCACATTACGTATTCTTTCACAAAATTGTAGATATTAAAGAGAATTTACTGTACACGTAACATTATAACAAACACATACAGCACATTTACATACTGTATGTACTGTATGTGTACATGTAAGTAGTACACGCTACAAGTCCAGTGGTAGCATTTCAAGGGAGATCATAGAACAGTTCTGGATATGTATAATAATGTACGCATGTACATACAGCATGTATGCATGTACATGTAGGAGTGTACTCACTTCATAGGTGGTGGTCTTCCCTCCCCCAGTGGGTCCAACCAACATCAATCCATGTCTAACCATCATTGTTTCCAGGAGCTGAATCACCTTCTTCACCTGGCACTTCTCCAGCTATGGAGCCAATGGGACAAGATGAAACATAAGTACAGTACCGTATAGCAGGAAATTTTTGCAGGACAAAATTTTTGCAGATGGGCCCAAAAATGAAAATTTGCGGATAACTTTTTTGCATATGCTGGCCAGAGTCACGTGACAGAACAGCCAGAACACCTAATCCACGGATAAAATTTTCACAGATGTTAGGCAAACCATGAAATCCACAACAATTTTGTACCACGAAAATTTCCCGCTATACAGTATGTATAGTAGGGACATACAGTATGTAGAGTAGGTATGAGGTGGTCGTATAGTCGATAGTCTATCTCACCAAGACCTACGTATCTACGTATCTGATTACCTACCCATGTACAGTATGTATGACAAATTACAACATACGTACATATGTAGATACTAAACCTTGAGCATCATACTATTACCATGTACGTATTGTTTGTTATACACATATTGAGATAGATCATATCGTTCTGTACCACAGGAGATAAGGAACATAATATTATTGCTTGTAGTGTACTATATGCACATACAAAAGTATACAATACATACATACATGTACGTAGTACACACTATATGTATGTACATATGTAAACTGTAAGTACCATAATACATACGTACATATGTATGTATGTACCTGTAGTTCTTTGGCTACAATGGCTTTCTCAATCTCCAACTGCAGTCGGCCATAGTCATGTTCCGGGAGGATCACACCGGGGAACAAATCTGACAGTATACCCTGAATACGTAGCACCAGTGTGTTAGGTAGCGGGGTGGATATGCTCATAAGCACAGCACATGCATGCACATACATACATATGTACGCACCCGAAATAGAATAGCATCATCAGCCAAAAACTTGGGCAGGTTACTGTCTCTGAGAGCTCTGATTAGCACGATGTCTTCCTCCAGGTGAGGACTGTCACGCTTCAACTGACCCGCCATGACAAGCACCTGGACATGTACAAATCTATACATTAAACAAATGCATGTACAATGTATGTAACTACGTTCGTAGGTACAACACATGTATGTATGTAGGCAGAGTTGTCTATAGTCTCTCTGGGTGACCATAAAGGGAGTCACAGGCACACTTTCCACAAAAAAGACTGGAGGTAAATTCCAAGTATGTATAGGGCAGAGGGCACCTATTTATCCCTAATGCACACACAGGGAGGATGCAACTGCCCTTCATACACACACCCAGGGAGGCCGGAAACGACCAGTTACAGTACTTGCACAGATTACAACACATGTCCTGACCGATTTAACGGCTCGCATTCCAAAATCGTAGTGATCCTGCTGAGAGAGCTGCTCACTACACAGTTTGTACATTTGAGTCATCTTGCGAGCAAGATTCCGTGAAGATTCAAACCCTTCTGAGTACAATATCACCTCGGCAATCAGAGCTATAGAATGTTATGCAAATGTTACCAACACTTTTAGAACATTCATAATTGTATGTGCAGTTTAGTGTATATTTGTACATATACACACATACGTACGTATGTATGTAAGCATGTATTAGTGAACCACTACATACACATACATACACATGTGTACATACATAAACTTATGTACGGAAAGGAGCCTTACCGTAATCTGGCACCATCATTGCAAACGGTCTGAACAAGGCTTTCAAGTTATCAGGGAGTTCAGTACGTCCGGCATAGCCAGGATTCATTGTGATGAAAACGGCACAGGTTCGAATGAGTTTGATCTCCCGTCCTTCAAACATGAATCGCTCAGCCTGAGAGGAGGGTACAGGCTATGGTTCAATCGAGGACTTCCAAGTTTACATGTTATAGTACAGTAGATACACATGCATAAGACTGTCTGTTAGTATAGACTGCTATACTCCCCAACAAGTGAGAACTGCATACCGGTGTATAGTGCATAACGTTGTACATATATTCAATGTTTAAATAAACTCCTAATGCAGAATGTATGTACAGTACATATCAGTACTGTACAGTACATGTATGCAGTTTACCAACACAATACTGACCCGAGCTATTTTTGCATTCCTAATGGTGATCAGTTGCTGTGCAATGACTGACAGGACTTCAATGTCAATTCTGTTGAATTCATCGAAGCAGCACCAGGCTCCAGACTGGGCCAGCCCGGAGAAGAACCTACCCATCATCTACAAGGAAAAAAGAGGTATATTTGTGGATGTGGTTGTAAGTATACGTAAATACAACTTGTACACATTGCATGTACATACAGTAAGTATACACTCCAATATAATGTGTGTACAAAACAGAATTTTTTAGAAAAAACGTAAAAAATGGAGCTGCTGGGCATCGATCCCAGTACCTCTCGCATGCTAAGCGAGCGCTCTACCATCTGAGCTACAGCCCCATCCACAGGAGGTGCAGGGGAAATTGCTGTTTTGAAACTGTATCAACTGCATACACCTGCGACATACAGCTGTGGCTAGCTAGCAGTGACTGTAAAATCAACTAGAGTGACAGGTTCAGATCGCTGGACAAACTATAGTCATGATGTACTGTATACATATATAGTACTGTACGTACGTATGTACGTATGTACTTATATACTTACCTTATAGTCCAGTCCATCTGAACAGTTGAACACAACACACTGTTTGGCTAAGGACTTGGCGAGGTCTTTAGTACTTTCGGTTTTCCCAGTGCCAGCAGGACCAGCCGGTGCTCCTCCCAAGTCCAGTTGTAGGGCTCCCATAAGACACAGATAACAGCGATCCTGAATGTGCAAAAATTAGAAACTACGTATATATGTACTTAGGCAGGGCTTATGTAAGTGCAGGATGTATACATATACAATGTCATATAACTAAAACAATAAGTACGCATGTATTTTAGGAAAAAATATTATCCTTTTCTAATGTGAAGTGTTTGAAATATCATTTTGTAAGATGAGCATATATATATCAAATAATAATTTCAGTTTCTTATGCACAGAAAAATACAAATATGATAGCATGTATGTACATATGTATGTATGTATATACGTACATAGTACGTATGCACAGAATATGGACGTACATACGTATATTATGTATGTACAGTACATAATATTATGTCCGAATATACGTAAGAAAACATCACGTGCTCACATGACAGTGTATGGGGTACACTCACAGTCAGTGGTGTGATGACCAGTCGAGGTGAGGCTCCGAGATACTCGTAGCCATAGAGGTATCGTGAGTTGGACATCCTTACAATGCAGTCATCGATTTCAACATCCCAGTAGTACCGGAGGTTCTTGATCCACTCAAAGTCCTGAGGTCCACTCGCCTACACATAGACAAGCATGTAAGTATAAGCGTATGTATAAAGAAGCGGTAAAATTACAAAAAAACAACAAAAGAATAGGAAGCTTTGGGAGTTGGTGCAATGTAACTATGTACGTACATATGTACGTATGTACATATAGTATGCAAACGTGAGAGAGGAAATTATAAAAATTATTTACGTACAAGCACAAAGAAAACAAATAGTGCATGTGGGTGTATGTACAGTATGTACGTAATAGCAGTATACTGTGTAATAATAATATACTACATATAGGTATCTACGTACGTACGTATGTACATACACATACGTATGTACGTATGAATGTATACTCACATACATACATATGTATGTACCTCATTCTTCACCATAGTGGTGACGATATCTCTGGCGTGCACATCAAGGGTGATGAGGGCTCCGATGATGTTGCGAACTAGCTTGGGCAGCACCCCTCTGACCAGTCCTGCCAGCTTGTTGAGGTTGACAAAGCACTGCTGTTCACTCTCCTTGATAGCAGCCAGCACATCGTCACTGGTGAGTGACTCAGTGAGGTCCCTGCACCACATGATCTGGGAGACCGTGAGCACCACCTGGCTGGGGTGCTGGGTGGCCCACTCGTGTCTGGGCTTGGCCTCGTAGTCCGCGATGGAAGCTTTGGTGATCCTCTTCAGCGAGGACATCATGGAGTCCTCCACCAGTCCAAGCCACTGCTCAACATTACCACGAGCCTTCAAACCCTACAGGAAGTGTATGTATGAATGGACATAAACAACAAAATACATACAGTATGTAAATATTCATAGGTATGTATGTATGGAGGTATGTACATAGCAGAAAGCATATTCATATGTATGTACTTCTATACTCAGGTATATGTACATATCTACAGTATGTACATAGAAATATACGAAATCCATGTAATATTATCACAGAGTGCATTTAGTACATACGTAGGAGACCATACAAGCACACACATGTATGTACATATGTATGTCTATATTAGTGCCTAATGATTCTCCTTAAATGTCGTACATACGTACATATATCAATACATATGTATGTAACTATTTACGCATATAATATGTATGTACGTATCTTGCAAGTATACATACGTACGTATGTACATATGTACTGTAAATGTACACACCTTCTGCAATGGGACCCTCTCTCCTTCAGGAGACAGCATGGCAAGAATGTCGTTGGTCTTGACTTCCGGTCCACCAGGCTCAGTGGGAGGCGCAGTGCCAAAATCAAGTCTGTACAAAAGAATACTCTAAGGGTTTACACCACACACACACACACACACACACAAGCACACACACACACACACACACACACACACACACACACACACACACACACACACACACACACACACAGGTGTGTGCATACGCACCAGACACAGACAGACAGTCATACGTATGTACACCTTTGTACTGAACACATGTACTTGTACGTAGGTATGTAGGTACCATAACTCACTTGGAAATGGCATCAAAGCACTTTCTGAGGTGAGGCTGTACAGCCTGTGGGTTCCTGGTCTGTGCAAGGATCTCCAACAGTTCATCATTGGACAAGAAGAAGAACCTACACCGAGGACAGGAGAACAGAGATACGTGTTTTAGTACCACTGTATGCACATATACGTACATGCATACGTACATACAGAAATACAAACATTACATACGTATGTACGTATATACGTAAGTACAGTCACACATACGTATGTATGCATGTACATATGTACATACTTGAGTAAATTACTAATTTCACAATATCCCTACTGACCTTGGAAAGACAAGTCTCTTTGCAGTTAGGTATTCTTCTAGGCATTTCTGGATCTCTTCCAATAGCTTGTTGTTAGTCTTGAATGTTTCAAGCAAGCCTTCGCGATAAAGGAACATACGTACAAATCAATGCCTCATATCAACATTGCATGCACATGTACGTATCTAGCATGTATGCATGTACGTACATATTCAGATATGCAAGCCATACGTAGTTTGCCCTGTACCTGGTCTGGTGGCAGCTCGGAGTGCGTTGGGGATCTTGTGCACGTGTCTCATAATCTCCTTCCAGGACTTGTCCACCTGGGTGAACATCTTGGCCTCGTTGGGCAGCTGTCGCTGGATGTCGGGAGCACTGAAGATGCTCTCCAGGTACAGCCAATTTCTCTGGCATTCCATCCACTCATCCTAACAATACATGCAATACAAAGGTGTACATACTGGAAGCTACACAACATGCATTACAAAAGGTGTACGTACATACTGGAAGCTACAATACACACATGCACATACGTACGTACAGTATGTATGTGCGCACACACATAGCATTAATACAAAATATATGTGAGTATACTGTACACAGGCATGTATGCATGTACATATGTACATGCATACATGTGCACCAAGTACTATACCTACATGTACTGTAAGTATGTACGGTATACGTACACAGTATACATAACAGAGAATGAGCAACAATGATCACACTCAACATCGCTTAATGCTACATATATGTATGTATGTACACTGCAAAATGAGGGAACAGCACAAATCAGAACAGTATTCCTATGTTTTTACAGATGTACGTACGTATGTTAGTACAAAAAAAATACACGGGCGTACCAGTGTTTCAGAGAAGAGCTGTAGCTGCTTGCTCCACTCATCCACCTTGGGCTTGATGGGACCGACATGTCTAGATCCCGCAATGGTAGACACGTTCACCATGCTGTCGTCCAGGACAACCTGGATGTCATCCGTTCCTCCGAGAATGAACACGTCCTTGGAGTCGCGATGAGAGAGAACAATGAACTCCGTAGCCTTCCAGGAGTCCTCCACCTTCTTCAACATTGCTTCCAGCGAAGCTTCAGAGGATGCTTGACCGGAAACTTCCTGAATCTCTTCCGCATGTTCAAAGGCATTGAAATCTGTCAGCAACTGAAGTGTTAGTTCGTCAGGATCAAACTTTTCTTGAATAATATCTTCAATTTTCTCCCAGTGACGCTTCTTGAGGGAGGGGTTTCTCAAATCCGTCACCACAGGGACCTTGTCCCTCATCAACTCGACCTTCTCTTTCAACTTGGGCACTACCGTGTTGGGAGGGAGGCCCTTCTCCAGCTGGTACACTGTCTTAACATACTTCACTACAGTAGCATTTAGACTGTCTGGTTTCAGCTCTTTGAATGGAGACTGTACACAGAAGATATGTACGCATGCATGTACACAGAGTGTAATAAGAACAGAAAGAATAATACATCCATATAAGTATATCCATAAGTACTGTAACTACATACGTACATATACATAACTACATTCATAGCACATACTATGTACATACATACGTATATGTAAGCAAACATATACTGTATGTACGTGTACACACATACATGCATGCACTAACACATCTCACCATCATCCATTCCTCTTGAAACCGGTCCCACTCTCCCTGTGCATTCCACAGTGTTGTCTTCAGTTTCAACTCATTCTGTGTGTCTTCTAAATCTTCAAACTTGGTCACTTCCACCTGAGAGGACAGACCACGCATGCATGAACACCACGCAGACACACCCACAACCACACCCATACCCACACCCACACCCACACACACACACACACACACACACACCCATACCCACACCCACACCCACACCCACACACCCACACACACACGCGTATGTACATAGAGAGACAGAGCATGAATATGTACATATGTACATATGTACATACATACACAGATTTATACGTACAGTACCTTGAAATTCTTCTGGTAAGTCTTGTACTGTTTGGCCTTCTCTTGCAGTCCATTCAGTCTGGTGGTGAGGTTGCCGAGTAGATCCTGCACTTCGCCAGGAGCTGACTCGCAATCCAAGATCCTACCATCCTGAGGAAAAGAATTCACATACAAACAATAACTCACTACTCATAACTGACAGTCAAAGCCTTGGTGTGCAAGTGTAAAACAGAATATTCCCCAATTCACCAATGCATGTAAACAGTGTTGCAATAAGAGAGACCTCAGACTCTGGTAAATCTTTAGCTCAACTCTTCATACAGTAGATATTACCAGAAATATGTACATGTGTATGTATGTATGCATACACACTTATACTGTACATACATACAAAAGATGTATGGAGTTTCTGTAAAGAGTGTGTATTCGCTGACTTGTGCAATATTCTTGATCTCCTTGACTTCCTTGCCTAGTTCCTCAATGTCCTTGTCCAGGTGTGCACAGAACTTGCTGATGTTCTGCTCCCGGTTACTGACGGCCTTGTCCACAGACATCCTCAGACCATTCATTGCAGGACGCATGGTCTGATACAGAGGGTTGACAAAACGACTAGATGAACTCACAAATTAAACAAGGTACGTATGCATACACATAGCCAAGTAGTGTCTACCCAGTAGCATACAGACTTCTGTATCTAGCAATAAATGCATATTTACATATGTACATGCACATGTACATATTACATACGTATACACATGTATGCAAGAACAATAATTGTATTATCATGATAATCGCACAGGCCTAGACCTCACTGATATGGAACCCAACTTATACATACGTACATACACACGCACTATGCACATGTAAGTACTTACGTACTTATGTACAATACGTACGTACGTAAGTACATTTGTATGTGTGCATACCAGCATGATGTATGTATGTACGTACCTGATACATAGCCAAATCCTCGGGAGGGCATGGTACTTGGTATTTGTCAATCAGGTCGTACAGCTCCTTGACTACACTACTGTCGTCCTCCAACTGTTCAGTTTGCTCTTGGATCTCCTCCAAGAAGGTGAGTAGTGTCACATAGTCCAGGGTGCTGGTCGGCTCCACATCCAGTTTGAACACAGCGTCCTGTGCCACCCGTATGACCCGATCGGCTACCTCCTTGGCCTGCACAGGCAGCATGTTGTGAATAGCCTGTGGAGAGGGAGAGCAAGCAGCCATGGGAGAAGGACAGAATTCACCACATTGGCTAAGACAGTAGTAATGAAAATAGACCTAAATATATGTACGTACGTATGTACCAACATGAACTTCAAAATAGGATATTTTTACATACGTACATGCGTATGTATGTACTGACATGGACTTTAAAATAGGATATCTCTTATACATGCACACATACATAGGTATTTAAATCTTATATGCATGTAAATACATATGTATGTACGTACGTACATGTTGTAGTAAGCAATGACTGTTCCAGTATTAACATATGCACATGTGTACATATTGTAGAAATAGTACATGTACTTTCAGTAGAACTTCTGCATTATGAACACTGTGTGTGTGCACATCTTGAGGCTGAAATGCACCACAAAAGGTTCAGGAACAAACCTCCAGACACTTCATTGGGTTGGGCAACAGCTCCTCTCTGAGCTCGTTGGTGTCTACCAACACCATGCCAACGTCCTTCAGCTTGGGACAGGCCAAGGCTTGGTTGTGCTGTCGCCTGTACTTCACAAGCGAGTGCTTGAAGAATGCCACGTCTACAGAAATGGCAACAATATGTGAAAAACACATGTATGACTGTAAGTGTATACAGCACAGATGGTGCATTTTGTTTACTAAGTATAAATTAACTGTAGAACAAATTGCATTTCTTATCAGAGATATGTATGTACATATGTACATACTTACGTAATATTGATACTGACTGACATACGTAGTGTATATGAGCCAGTGTGTACTGTACTGTGTGTGATTCCGGCACACTAGAGGGTGTGTATCATAGGTGGAGTCTATGGGTGTGTCACAACTGAAGGGTGTAAACTGTGGGTGGAGCTTATGGGTGTGTCACAACTGAAGAGTGTAGACCGTGGGTGGAGCCTATGGGTGTGTCACAACTGAAGGGTGTGAATAGTGGGTGGAGCCTATGGGTACAACATACATACGTATGTGTGTACATGGTATCCAGGGTATTCAGGGTTGCATGTAATGTACGTACTTATGTACATGTACGTCTGTATATACATACGTACGCAGGTAACAATATGCCTCTACGGGGGGATCATGCCTTCGTATGGACATATTACATACTGTACATGTACAAAATAACCAAAATTAATACAGTGGAACCTCTTTATAAAGGACACATTGGGACCAGCTAATTTGTCCACTATAGAGAGGTTGTCCACTCTTCAGAGGTGAAAAATGTATTAACACTATGGGAAGGTTCATTTTTGGGACCAAAGAATGTGTCCTTTGTAGGGAGGCATTTTCTATGATGTCCTTTATTGGGAGAGTCCTTTAATAGAGGTTCCACTGTAATACCAAATGACATGTACTTATAGGTATACATGCATTGTATTGTACTTACCATGATCCTCTTCCTCCATCTTTTCAATATCAAGTTCTTCGTTGCTTTGGTAGAACTCTCGGTACGGCTCAAACCTGCTGGCATAATCGTTGGCTTTGTCAAAAGCTAAATCAATACATTCCTTGACAAACGAGAAGAAGAGATGAAGGTTGTACACAATGCACACATAACCATATGCACATGATGAATAGGAAATACACATGCATGTATTGCATGACATTGTACATACGTATGTACATACATATGTATGCACAGCATGTACATATATACGTACATACGTAAATGTATGGATATACGTACCTATGTACGTACATGTAAATAATACATACATATTTTGCTGCTATTTTCTCATGTACATTGTGTTTGGAGAGCAGTGTTCACCCTGCTGCACACCACTTACAAGGCAACTATTGCACAAGTCCACCAGACACTGATCATCCTCCAGAACCACCGTTAAGTTGGGCCCTTCCCCACACGTCTTCTCTTCATATTTCTGGTTTATCATTGGTCTGGAGTGAAAATACATACGTACATACATACTTACATACGTACGTATGTACACAAATGTAAAATAAGTATGTACATTTATAGGAAATTTGTGTCTTCAATACTTGCTGTGCTCGAAAGATTACTATGCTTGTATTTGAACATTCCCCAATGCGTATTTACTGTAGCACTAAGTCTTAACATAATATTAGGGAGAAAACTGCATATGTATGCATGACATGTACGTATCTACATACATGCAATTATGCATGCATACAAACAAATAGTATACGTACACATCACATACATACATACGTATGCTTGTAGTTACAAGCACACATGTAGACAGCACCTTGTAAAGGAATGAAAGAATGGATCGGGGAGCAGGGTTGGCTTTCCCAGGATGCAGTTTTTGAACCAGGAGAGTATCTTGTTCATGCCTTCCCTGAAGTCATCGTAGGACGGCTCATAGTACAAGGACTCGGAGAGGAGTTGTAGCTTGGCAGAGAATAGACAAGGCACCTGTCCATCATTGTACAGCGAGTGCGTACTCTTTCCTCTCTAAGGGTACAAAGATACAAACACATAACAACTATGCAGTACGATAATCACCTACACTATGGAGTTATGTACATACATGTATACATACATACATATGTATGTATGTGTACACACATACATACTACACATATACAGTACATACGTACGTACCTATGTACATACATACATACATACATGTTATAATAGTAATATACATACGTACATAGTTTTCCTCTCTAAGCATGTATGAACAGTACATACGTACGTATGTGAAATACGTACGTATAAACACAAGTGATGAGTAAAAACTACCTACGTACGTACATATAACGTATGCAGCATAAAAACTAACTTTATAATCACTGTGCACATACGTAAGTATGTATTCACACACATAATACGTACATGTACATATGTACAAATTGTATGTCTGTGCAGTACACACACACTCTGTACATTATACACACTATTGCATGTACATACAAACACGGTATCAGTGGCCCTCACCCTTGGAGAAGTCACATCGGTAGGTATCCTTGGTATCGGGACGTCCTCCTCAACCTCCTCACCGCTCTCTGTCACCTTCACTGGAGACACCAGGTCCACTATGTCCACGCTCTTGGACACCTGTTCCTTGAGGTTCGCCAGGAGAGTGTCAACAGACTTGACGGCAAAGTTGTGGAGCATGTTGGCCACAATGTAGTCACACAATCGAATGAAGCTGGCCAGGCGTTGGCAGTGTGTCCTCTTGTTGGCCTGCATGGTGTAGGTTGTCATCTTCTTGTCGTCTCCGGTCCAGCCTCGTTTGTCCTTGACACCAGAGGTTGCCTCATCCTTCTCGTCAGCATCATCGTCTACACCAACGTGAGAATCAGGTAGCAACATGGGGTTTACATTCGCAAACATGTAAATAACACAAACACGCATATAAACAAACACAAACACATTGAGAAATACATAAAGAACACTGCATCTATGTACGTGTGTACATGCTCTGTACTGCATATACTGAGATTCATACATACGTAGTGTATCAGAAATATGTGCATACACATGTATTATACCTTCTTCCTCGAGGTCTACCGGATCAGGTACAAATCCTTCGTTAATCAGAGCATCCTCACAGGCTGTTCTAACCTTGTCCTTGATGTATGCATGGAACTGGGCCAGTTCCACTGATACCTGAGAGAACAGAAAATTGATCGAATGTGTGCAATATCATTATATTGATATGTGTATGTTGCATGTACAGCCAGCACAACCAACTCACCCATATGTATGTATATAGTACACTCTGGCACCATGACATTATTACATACATACCACTCACTATTCAACTGAAACATGTACAAACATGAATACATATCTACTGTATTTACATCAAACATACATACATACATATGTACGTACATATGTACATATGTGGGGCTGGACACAAGTGCTACTATGTACGTATATACTTATGTACATAAGTATGGGTCTGTTTGGAGAGAAGTAATTTTCATATGTACATATATATGTACATACTGTATATACGTATGTACAGTGAATTCTTGTTAATCCACCACCTCTTTATCTGCCAAACCTTTTAATCCACCACAATTTCCCAGTACCAATATAATGTACAAGTACCAATGAATATCCAGTTAATCCGTCAAACTCAGTAATCCACCATATTCTTTGAAAACAAATTGTGGTGGATTATTGAGAATTCACTGTACTGTACAAGCGTACGAATGTACGTACAATAGGTAAGTATGGAAATACAAGCATACTGTAATATATTTATGTACATCAGTACCCCAACTCACCAGACCAAGCTTGGCCAAGTGACACTGCACAAACTCTTCCAGAGTGTAAGTAGCGTCTTTTTCAATGGCCACCATGGACAGACTATTCAGCAAGGTCAAGCACTTCTCTCTGACATCCAACAGGGTTGGTCTGAGGATCTGGAGAAGGAAAAGCTACCTGCTCAGGACACTCACTCAGTACATTTGTGAATCAGGCACTCTTTACAATTTTCAACTATGGCGTACACATACGTACACATGTATTAATAGAATGCAATCAGAAACATAGCAATACAAAAACGTGTGCAAACATACATATGAAGACACTCATACACAGATGCATACAAGTGTGAGTACTGTACGTGCATGCGTTTGTATGTACATACGTATGTAGGTAACTATGAACATGTACTGATGTACGTACCTACGTACGTATATATACACATATGCATACAGTGGAACCTCTACTAAAGGACTCTCCCAATAAAGGACACCATAGAAATCACTTCCCTACAAAGGACACTTTCTAAGGCACCAAAGTAGACTTTCCTATAGTACTAATACATTTTTCACCTCTAAAGAGTGGACAACCTCTCTACAGTGGACAAAATAGCCGGTCCCAATGTGTCCTTTATAAATACATACGTACGGAGGTCCCCTGTATACTCAACATACACTCACCCCATGGAGAATGAACATGTGTTCTTCTAGTTGCTTCTGGCAGCTGGTGACTTTCCTGTATAAATTTAATGATTACGTGAGTACTGTGTATATAAATTGTATACTATGTACTGTATGTACATACGTACTTAACACACATTATGTACTGCACATGCATAATATATAAATACAAAAGTACTGTATGTGCACGCACATGGATACAAATGAATTCACCAGTTAACATAAGAGGTACCAGTTTCTCCAACTCACTTCCACTTGACATTCTTCCTCCAGGAGTAGAACACCTTCCACAGCCCAAAGTTAGCAAAGGTCTTCAGTTTCTTGAGCTTGTGGAAGTGCTTAAAGTCCCTTATCCACTGGTTCAACTCCACAAACTCCGCCTCGTGTCCATCCAGGTACCGGGTCACGCCGTCCAAAGACACAGTGTAGTAGTCACCAAGGTTGAGCTTGTTGTATGAAACAACTCTGCAAGAATGTACGTATGAACAGTAGGCACGCTACGTATCATGTACATACGTACATTGAGGTGTATGAAACAACTAAGGATGTATGTATGTACGTACTAACAGTATATACAGTACATACCATGTACATGCATACGGTACATATGTATAATATGGTGTATGAAACAACTAAGAATGCATGTACGTATGTACATACTAACAGTGTGCACAGTACATACTGTGAATTCTCGTTAATCTGCCACTGCTTTATCCGCCAAACATTTTAATCTGCCACAATTTCCCAGTACCAATATAATGTACAAGTACCAGTGAATATCCAGTTAACCCGCCAATCACAGTGGATTAACGAGTATTCACTGTAACATGTACATGCATACATTCATGGTGCATGAAACAACTAAGGATGTACGTATGTACGTACATACAGTGCATACATAGGCATGTAATAAATTAACTAATTCATGCTTTTATACATAAGCATGGAAATTCCCCAAAATATATCAGCTTATGTACACAAGGTGTCAATTGTAAAGGTATTTCAGAGCCAAATTAAGTTGATTTCATGACATTTTACCCACAAACAATGCAATTACTAATTTCCCTTTTTCCATGGTATGCGTACCACAGTCATATTCAGTATGTAGTCATAGTCATCAAATCCCACTGAAGCTACCAAATATTTACCATGAGTATGTATGCACATCCACGTCACCAACACAACACACCTGACAAAGTATGGGTTGTACTTGGAGGAGTGCCTTCCGTGAACAGGCATCATGTACAGAAACCCCAGTTCCGGCTCACACTGCAGGCGTTCAATGATTTCCAACGGATCTCGCAGGCTCTCCAGTGGTTGGTTGCTTTTGGTTGGTATGTGTTCAGCTGTGGCGTTATGTTGGTGCATGCTGGATTTTCTGCGATGGGACAAAGCTCTCCTTGGCTTAGCTGTGGATTGCTCCCTAGTGTGACTGCTGGGAGGGTGAGGAGTATACAGAGGGTGTGAAGGGGGACTTGGTGAGAGCTGACGTAAACTGATCAGAGATTTCTGACGATCAGCCAAGTCCTCTGGGAGTTTAGGTAGATTGTTGGCTTGCTGTGGATCAATGGGGTCCACTTGGACACTTTTTGTCTTTGGTGACCTAGTTTCAAGGCGTCTGATGACAGACTTGGTCTCAACAGCATCCTTCAACACAGTCAGATCCTTTTCCTTCTGGTACAGACCTAGTGATGGCTATGAGAAGAGATCCATACATATGAAGTACGTACTCAACAAACAAGGCGTGTCACAACTAGATAATTTTGAAGTACGTAGTACAGGTTGAATTGTAGAGTGCAATTTGGATCGCGGATGTTATACGTGTGGTTTGATCATGAAGCGTCCAACAACAGAGATCCTCCAACAACCATGTTTGGACTAACATCTTGGAATTGTCTTCGTACATTGCTCGAGTCTACACTTTTATCAACATGTTAAGAATCGTGACTGTCTACAGATGTGAACTCACAAGTGGTTCTAGCTTTGGAGAGGTTCCATCATTTACTCTAACAGGCCTTTTCCTTGCAACCTTGAATGCAGGAGGCTTGTTGGTCCCGTGAATGTCGGAAGTTGCAACTAGACGTAACTTGAGCTGTTCGGCCAAATTAGTGCTTGATGTACCTTGTGAAGAGGTGTTCGGATGTCTCTGAGGACTCGTAGGTCCGAAAGATTTGGACATAACGAAGCTTTCAGATTATTCAGTAAAATTTCAGGAATGAATCTCAGTAGTTCCGTACGGGGAGAGCTCCATTTTCGGTTACCAGGACAACCCGAATACTTCCGCATACTATAATATTGTGCATTATGGGATTCACGATCATAATGACGCTCGCGTGTGTACAGTCATGTTTGCCAAACTCACCAACACAATTTAGGATGCATGCACACGGTCCTGAGTGCGCTATAGCCTATAGACCTCGTGGCGACAAGGAAAAATATGTCAAATTTTATTGCTTGTCACCGCATCCTCTCCTGTGTGTACGTGTGCATCATAGCTCAAATACAAATGCACGAACACATTCCTGGAACTGGTACAGTCCTTCTGATAACAAAAAGATGCATTTTGTCACTGAACAAAAATTCTCCCCAGTGTACATATGCCACATACAATAGTGCATATACATATACTCTCCCAAACATTGACAAAATATTAAGGACCTTCCAGTGTAGCTGGGGTTACGGGTCACCTATTGAGATGGGAATTGTTTCAGAAGTTAGCTCACGTCCCCAGCTAGGTCTGTCTAAAATATCAAGTTGACATGCCCTCTCTCATATGAGTTATGCAAAAAGGTGCTTAACGTTTTCTCTCCTATACTCTCACATACATTGAAAAAATTAAGCACCTTTCAATGTAGCTGGGGTTACGGGTCACCTATTGAGATGGGAATTGTTTCAGAAGTTAGCTCACGTCCCCAGATAGGTATGTCTAAAATATCAAGTTGACATGCCCTCTCTCATATGAGTTATGCAAAAAGGTGCTTAACGTTTTCTCTCCTATACTCTCACATACATTGAAAAATATTAAGCACTTTCCAATGTAGCTGGGGTTACGGGTCACCTATTGAGATGGGAATTGTTTCAGAAGTTAGCTCACGTCCCCAGCTAGATATGTCTAAAATATCAAGTTGACACGCCCCCTCGCCTATGAGCTATGCAAAAAGGTGCTTAGTGTTTTCTCTCCTATACTCTCCCATACACTGAAAAAAATTAAGCACTTTCCAATGTAGCTGGGGTTACGGGTCACCTATTGAGATGGGAATTGTTTCAGATGTTAGCTCATGTCCCCAGGTAGATATGTCTAAAATATCAAGTTCACACGCCCCCTCGCCTATGAGCTATGCAAAAAGGTGCATAACGTTTTCTCTCCTATACTCTCCCATACATTGAAAAAAATTAAGCACCTTTCAATGTAGCTGGGGTTACAGGTCACCTATTGAGATGGGAATTGTTTCAGAAGTTAGCTCACGTCCCCAGCTAGGTCTGTCCATAATATCAAGTTGACACGCCCACTCTCATATGAGTTATGCAAAAAGGTGCTTAGTGTTTTCTCTCCTATACTCTCCCATACATTGAAAAAAATTAAGCACCTTTCAATGTAGCTGGGGTTACGGGTCACCTATTGAGATGGGAATTGTTTCAGATGTTAGCTCACGTCCCCAGATAGGTCTGTCTAAAATATCAAGTTGACACGCCCTCTCTCATATGAGTTATGCAATAAGGTGCTTAACGTTTTCTCTCCTATACTCTCACATACATTGAAAAAATGAAGCACTTTCCAATGTAGCTGGGGTTACGGGTCACCTATTGAGATGGGAATTGTTTCAGACGTTAGCTCACGTCCCCAGCTAGGTCTGTCTAAAATATCAAGTTCACACGCCCTCTCTCATATGCGTTATGCAAAAAGGTACTTAGTGTTTTCTCTCCTATACTCTCCCATACATTGAAAAAAAATAAGCACCTTTCAATGTAGCTGGGGTTACGGGTCACCTATTGAGATGGGAATTGTTTCAGATGTTAGCTCATGTCCCCAGGTAGATATGTCTAAAATATCAAGTTCACACGCCCCCTCGCCTATGAGCTATGCAAAAAGGTGCATAACGTTTTCTCTCCTATACTCTCCCATACATTGAAAAAAATTAAGCACCTTTCAATGTAGCTGGGGTTACGGGTCACCTATTGAGATGGGAATTGTTTCAGACGTTAGCTCACATCCCCAGATAGGTCTGTCTAAAATATCAAGTTGACACGCCCCCTCTCATATGCGTTATGCAAAAAGGTGCTTAACGTTTTCTCTCCTATACTCTCCAATACATTGAAAAAATTAAGCACCTTTCAATGTAGCTGGGGTTACGGGTCACCTATTGAGATGGGAATTGTTTCAGACGTTAGCTCACGTCCCCAGCAATGTCTGTCCATAATATCAAGTTGACACGCCCTCTCTCATATGAGTTATGCAAAAAGGTGCTTAACGTTTTCTCTCCTATACTCTCCCATACGTACATTGAAAAATGTTAAGCACCTTCCAATGTAGCTGGGGTTACGGGTCACCTATTGAGATGGGAATTGTTTCAGACGTTAGCTCACGTCCCCAGCTAGGTCTGTCTAAAATATCAAGTTCACACGCCCTCTCTCATATGCGTTATGCAAAAAGGTGCTTAACGTTTTCTCTCCTATACTCTCCAATACATTGAAAAAATTAAGCACCTTTCAATGTAGCTGGGGTTACGGGTCACCTATTGAGATGGGAATTGTTTCAGATGTTAGCTCATGTCCCCAGCTAGATATGTCTAAAATATCAAGTTGACACGCCCCCTCGCCTATGAGCTATGCAAAAAGGTGCTTAACGTTTTCTCTCCTATACTCTCCCATACGTACATTGAAAAATGTTAAGCACCTTCCAATGTAGCTGGGGTTACGGGTCACCTATTGAGATGGGAATTGTTTCAGATGTTAGCTCACGTACCCAGCTAGGTCTGTCCAAAATACCAAGTTGACACGCCCTCTCTCATATGAGTTATGCAAAAAGGTGCTTAACGTTTTCTCTCCTATACTCTCCCATACATTTAAAAATATTAAGCACTTTCCAATGTAGCTGGGGTTACGGGTCACCTATTGAGATGGGAATTGTTTCAGACGTTAGCTCACGTCCCCAGCTAGGTCTGTCTAAAATATCAAGTTGACACGCCCTCTCTCATATGAGTTATGCAAAAAGGTGCTTAACGTTTTCTCTCCTATACTCTCCCATACATTGAAAAAATTAAGCACCTTTCAATGTAGCTGGGGTTACAGGTCACCTATTGAGATGGGAATTGTTTCAGACGTTAGCTCACGTCCCCAGCTAGGTCTGTCTAAAATATCAAGTTGACACGCCCTCTCTCATATGAGTTATGCAAAAAGGTGCTTTACGTTTTCTCTCCTATACTCTCCCATACGTACATTGAAAAATGTTAAGCACCTTCCAATGTAGCTGGGGTTACGGGTCACCTATTGAGATGGGAATTGTTTCAGATGTTAGCTCACGTACCCAGCTAGGTCTGTCCAAAATACCAAGTTCACACGCCCTCTCTCATATGAGTTATGCAAAAAGGTGCTTAACGTTTTCTCTCCTATACTCTCCCATACATTTAAAAATATTAAGCACTTTCCAATGTAGCTGGGGTTACGGGTCACCTATTGAGATGGGAATTGTTTCAGAAGTTAGCTCATGTCCCTAGCTAGGTCTGTCCATAATATCAAGTTGACACGCCCACTCTCATATGAGTTATGCAAAAAGGTGCTTAACGTTTTCTCTCCTATACTCTTCCATACATAGAAAAAATATTGAGCACCTTCCAATGTAGCTGGAGTTATGAGCCACCTATTGAAATGGGAATTGAATCTCTATAGGTGGTCCATAACCTCAGCTATATTTGGAGGTGCTTTATGTTTGTATATTGTATGGAGGAGTATAGCAGAGAAAATGCTAAGCACCTTTTTGCATAGCTCATGGGGGAGGGGGCGTGTCAACTTGATATTATAGACACACCTAGCTGGGGACGTGAACTAACTTCTGAAACAATTCCCATCTCAATAGGTGGCCTGTAACCCCAGCTTCATTTGGGGGTGCTTAATACCTTTTTAATGTTTGGGAGAGTATAGGAGAGAAAACGCTAAGAACCCTTTTGCATAGCTCATGGGGGAAGGAGCGTGTCAACTTGATATTTTAGACAGACCTATCTGGGGACATAAACTAACTTCTGAAACAATTCCCATTTCTAAAGGTGGCCCATAACCCCGGCTACATTCGGAGGTGCTTAATAATAATTTTGTACAGTTTATGGAGAGTATAGGAGAGAAAATGCTAAGCACTTTTTGCATAGCTCATGGGAGAGGGGGCGTGTTAATATGATATTATAGGAAGACCTAGCTGGGGATGTGAACTAACTTCTGAAACTACATTCGGAGGTGCTTAGCATTTTTTAGGTATGTCATGTACTTAATGTATAGGGGAAATAGCGCTAAGCACCTTCTTGCATAGCTCATTGGAGAGGGGGTGTGTTAACATGATATTTTAGGAAGACCTAGCTGTGGAAGTATGCTAACTTCTGAAACAATTCGCATCTTCATATGTGGTCCCTAACTTTTGCTACATTTGGATGTTCGCTCTAAACTCTCTCTATGAACATAGTATTATGTATGTGTTTGCATCTATACATTTATGTACGTATATAACCACAATATATCTATATTTATAATTATTATTATGTATATTATTTATTTCTGTAGGAGAAAAGTGATGAAGATGAGCGGATTGCCCAAGCTGTGGGTGACAGGGAGGCTAAGAGAAGGTACATACATATGTACATGCATAGATAAACTATGATATATTATTATAATATCATAGTGTGTCCGTTTCACCACTTGCACATATTTCCGTACCTGTAGTCCTGGCTTTGTGTCTGCACTTCCATATAGCATATGTGTACATACTTAAAGTACATGTGCTACATGCTACTAATGTACTAAAACATGTACATGTGTTTGGTACATACATACAGTTAAGACCAAGCTAAATGACACAAACTCAACCGGTCTGCAGAATCTGATGCCTTCCCATCAGTCCAAGATCAAGGGCATGCCGGTTAACACACAGAATAGAATTGTTTTCAATTGCTGAAATGAGTTACTGTAATTGTACCAGAAACTGATGTATCTAGTATCGACTTTTCATATTAGTTGTATTAGCATTAGTTTCATATTAATTGTACTGGAAACTGGTGTATCTAGTATTGACATTTCGTATTACATTATAGTAAGCATTGCCAAGTCATTAATGTAATTGACTCGGATGTACTGTTTGTTATCAATATTAAATTATATCATACAGTGAGTACTCTTACAGTATGTACGCAAGTTATGTATTATGCAGAATGTCATAATAATAGAACATATTAAGCAGTAAATTGACATGATACAATCAGGTATAATAAAGCATTGCTGATCCTAATTTATTAGAATGTCACACTGCAGTTGCAGATTCATGCATGGTCCACTTCAATTGCAAAAAGAGATTCCCTTGCGCTGCTTTGCCAGGAGGTCCACTGCACCAAAAAATTGTCACAAATTATGATACTTAGGCTATATAATAGGATTATAACGAATAATGTATGTACGCACATTCATGCTCATGCATAATATACATACACAGATTCATATTTGCATCCATATGTATACACACGCACGTACATGTACTCACACACATATAATATTATCATGCATACATACCTATGGTGATTTACCAAATGGAGTCAGTGATAGTGAAATGCATGCTATATCATTGTGAATACCATCATAGTAGACATTTATAAACACATCATTCCTTAGCATTTAATGATTATCATCAGTTCAATACATTCACATGTCTATATACAGAGAGATCATTGATCGCGGATCACCACATGCTTAAGAAACTTGAGCAACTACATCTTGCATAAGGCTCTGCACTATGTACTACTAGAATAGACACTTAGAATCAAAGTATATAGAATGAAAGAAAATCATTCCCATTCAGCAAATTGAATATAATCATACCTTATAATCATACCATGAGCTACCCAGTGTACATATCAAATACTGATGCATGTATGCCGTCCTGCATCTACGATGGAGCTGGTGATGAATAGCTAGATAATGTTAAATTTATTACTGGTCACCTTGGATCCACCAGTATCCATGTGATGAATCATAGCAAGATGTGCCATACACACACATATTCAGGAACACACGAATGCAGGCAGGCAGACAGGCAGGCAGGCAGGCAGACAGGCAGACAGCCAGGCAGGCAGGCAGGCAGGCAGGCAGGCAGGCAGGCAGGCAGGCAGGCAGGCAGGCAGGCAGGCAGGCAGGCAGGCAGGCAGGCAGGCAGGCAGGCAGGCTTGCAGGCAGACAGGCAGACAGGCAGACAGGCAGGCAGGCAGGCAGGCAGGCACACACACATATACATGCATGCATGCGCACACACACACAGTGACACACATGCACATGTACATCTAACAGCACATTCACATGCACATCCATACACACGCATAGAAATTACAGCCTGAATTAAAACGGTATACATGTTTGTTTACAGTTTGGAACATGTTTGTTTGAACTTTGGAACATGTATGTTTATAGTTTGGAACATGTTTGTTTAGAGTTCAGAGCATTGTTGTGACAAAGTGACGATCATGGCTAGGTCTTGTGTCTGTATTGCTGGCGCCTAGGGTCTGGCACAACATCACACAGTACCGTCAAATCAATATTCATCGTTTGGGAATCGCCGAAGTACGAACCTCTATAAAAGATCACGTCGCGTCCATTTTCTTTGTGAGTAGATCCGTGTTGGGGAAGCTGCAGATGCTGGAGGATTCGAATTGGAGGGGGTGCCCCGAGCGCAAGCGTGGTTAGCTGTTCTACCCTCTCCTTCTTCGGTTCGCTGTTAGATCACGCATGGAGTTCACACGTCCCGGTCTCCTGTGAGTCGTCGGGTCTCTCGAGTGTTCTCGGACGAGGTTTGGGCGTCCGTCCTCTTCGGAGGCGGGCGGTGCCTGGGATCATGGTCGGCTAGTCTCCCCTAGGGGTCCTGTAAGTAGATTCCTACGAAGGCTATGTTGTCGGAACCACACGGCTCTCTGCTCACCACCCTTTTCCTTTATTATTGCCTTCGGGCGCACGTAAGTTAGGCCGTGCCATTTATTATAACCTTTACGCTGCATACACTTTACTATGCACACACTGCGCCTTGCACACACCCTCCTATGCACACAGTATGCGCATGCGGCTATAGTAGGGTCCAGACATGCTACACTAGTTTAGGTTTTGGGCCCTACCGGGGAGTCTCTTGTCATCGTGTTGAGGAAGCTGCTGCGCTGTTTGATGTGTGTCCTGCCGGCCTGACTCTGATGATAACCGATGTGAAGTCAGTTCATCTGTCTTCTGGTCCGTGGATTGGTGGTAAATCCGTGATTCTTGGAGTCTCCGGGCCCATGAAGCTATCAAGTCACAAAGGACAACATCGGTGACTGGCGCCCGTGATACTCGGTGTGCCAGACGTAAAAGATCACGGCTCTGAAATCTGGACCTCCCGAGAAGCCAGTCCACCACCCTATACCATGGGACGATGGCTTGATGTTGACTACACGTGAGATGACATCAGCAGCTGAGGCGTGGTGGCAAGTGGCATGTTCTCCTCGGCCACGGGGCATGAAGTACCTCCCCGTCCACGTCGGATGCCCTGGGCACACGTAAAGTGTGGCAGAGAGAGGTGCAAGTTTCAATGAGAGGACATGGAAGATGTGTTCAATTGCAAGGAACATTAATTTTTATATAGTACATGCTATCTTATGTATATCATATTATTGTAAAGCATAACTTTTCTTGAATCCCGGTACGTACTATCAATTGTTATAAATTTGAATGCTTGACATACACTGTATGTGCATTGATAATAATAATGAATGACATTGCATGAATGCTATAGGAAACAATACAATTATTAATATAGTTTATTATAATATTGTATGCTCTACTTATAACCAGCACTAGTACCATGTACTGCATCAATGTGTGCATTCATTTGAGATAATTGGATGTTTTTATATTAGTGAATCCGAATAGTATAATATAATAGTTGTATTGTTTCAATGATTACATATAAAATGGATTAAAGATGTTACTACTGGACAATTGCAATATTACATTAGTGCAAGTCACCCATGCACTGCACCATTCGGACTCATCTCATGTAGCGATGTTAAATGTGCTTCTCATATATACTTACACAAAATGTACAATCATTATACACTAAATATATACATCTATACAATACTCAAAATCAATAATAATTAATAAGTAATCAATCCAGCAGTGTATATGTTGGTACGTAGTTGAAACAAATGCCACTACCTTTACGCTACATACACTTTACTAAGCACACACTGCGCCTTGTACACACCCTCCTACATATATGCACACACTATGCGCATGTGGACAGGTGGAGTCAAATACATGCTACATTAATTAGTTTAGGTTTTGGGCCCAACCAGGGAGACTCTTGTTGTCGTGTTGAGGATGCTGCTGTTTGATGTGTGTCTTGGTTGGCTACAATGATTACCGATGTGCAAGTCTGAATATCTCTGACAGGCCTGTGGACTGGTGGCATCCGTGATTCTTTGGTCTCCGAAGAAGCTATCAATTCATTGCCCACATTGGCGACTGGTGCCACGATACTCCGTGTGCCAGATGTAATGGTTTGCAGTCCTGAAATTTGAACCTTCAAAGTAGCCAGTCAACCCCTCTACTATCTTATGATGGTAAACCCTTTTAATGTCACCGGCTTGACAACCTGTGAGGAAACAGCGTGCTGAAACATTGATGACAAGTGGCATGCACTCCCTGGGGCATGAAGTACCCCCCTGTCCACGTCGGATGCCCTGGGCACACGTGAATTGTGGCAGTGAGAGGTGCAAGTTTGATGAGAGGCCCTGCAAGATACAACTCATCGGACTATCAAGTTGACATGCCCCCTCCCCCATGAGCTAGGCAAAAAGGTACTTAGCTTTTTCTCTCCTATACTCTCACATACATTGTACAAATATTAAGCACCTCCGAATGTAGCCGGGGTTATGGGCCACCTTTAGAAATGGAAATTGTTTCAGAAGTTAGTTCATGTCCCCAGCTAGGCCTGTCTAAAATATCAAGTTGACACGCTCCCTCCCCCATGAGCTAGGCAAAAAGGTGCTTAGCATTTTTTCTCTTAATACTCTCCTAGTATACACTGTACAAACATTAAGCACCTCTGAATGTAGCTGGGGCTATGGGCCACCTATTGAGATGGGATTTTTTTCAGAAGTTAGTTCACATCACCAGCTAGGTCTGTCTAAAATTTTAAGTTGTCTCGCCCCCTCTCCAATCAGCTAGGCAAAAAGGTGCTTAGTGTTTTCTCTCTTATACTCTCTCATACATTGAAAAAATATTAAGCACCTCCAAATGTAACTAAGGTTACGGTCCACCTATTGAGATGGGAATTGTTTCAGAAGCTAGTTCACATACCCAACTACGTCTGTCTAAAATACCAAGATGACATGCCCCTCCCCATGAGCTATGCAAAAAGTTGCTTAGCATTTTCTCTCCTAACTTTCCCATACATTGTATAAACGTCAAGCACTTCCAAATGTAGCTGGGGTTACGGGCCACCCATTGAGATGGAAATTGTTTCAGAAATTATTTCACATATTCAACTAGGTGTGTCTAAAATATCAAGTTGACATGCCCCCTCACCCATGAGTTACGGAAAAAGGTGCTTAGTGTTGTTTTCTCCTATACTCTCCGGATCCCATACATTGAAATAATACTAAGCACCTCTGAGTGTAGCTGCGGTCACGGGCCACCTATTGAGATGGGAATTGTTTCACAAGTTAGATCACGTCCTCATGTAGGTCTGTCTAAATTATCAAGTTGACATGCCCCTACACCCATGAACAAGGTGTTTAGCATTTTCTCTCCTATATACGTATAGTACTCTCCCATACATTGAAAAAATATTAAGCACCTCCAAATGTTACTGAGGTTACGGGTCACCTATTGAGATAGGTATTGTTTCAGAAGTTAGTTCACACCCCCAGCTAGGTGTGTCTAAAATATCAAGTTGACATGCCCCCTCACCCATGAGTTATGCAAAAAGGTGCTTAACATTTTTCTCCTACGTACAGTACTCTCCCAAACATTGAAAAAATATTAAGCACCTTCGAATGAAGCAATCTTGATAGGTGATCCATAACCCCAGATACATTCGGAAGTGCTTATATTATACAATGCATGGGAGAGTACGTATGTATAGGTATTGACATGCCGTCTCTCCCACGAGATATGCAAAAAGGTGCTTAGCTATTTTTCTTCTAGTATACTCTCCCATACATTGAAGCAATATTAAGCACCTCCGAATGTAACTATGGTTATGGGCCACATAAGGAGATGGGAATTATGTCATAGGTTAGTTAATGTTTACAGTTAGGTCTGGTGAAAATATCAAGTTGACACACCCCCTCTCCCACAAGCTATACAAAAAGGTGCTTGGCGTTTTTCTCCTATACTCTCCCATACATTGAAGAATATTAAGCACCTTTACTTGTAGCTGGGGTTATGGGTTAGCTACGGAAATGGAAATTGTTTCATAAGTTAGTTCACGTCCACAGCTAGGACTGTCTAAAATATCAAGCTGACACGCCCCCTCCCCCATGAGCTATGCAAAAAGGTGCTTAGCGTTTTCTCTCCTATACTCTCCCATACATTGAAGAATATTAAGCACCTCCAAGCGTAGCTATGGTTACGGGTCACATAAGGAGATGGGAATTATTTTATAAGTTAGTTTATGTTCCCAGCTAGGTCTGGTGAAAATGTCAAGTTGACACGCCCCCTTTCCCATGAGTTATAGAAAAAAGGGTGCTTAGCGTTATTTTCTCCTACACTCTCCCATACATTGAAACAATATTAAGTACCTCCGAATGTAGCTATAGTTAAGGGCCACATATGAAGATGGGAATTATTTCATAAATTAGTTCATACTCCCAGCTAGGTCTGGTGCAAATATCAAGTTGACACGCTCCCTCTTCCACGAGCTATACAAAAAGGTGCACAGCTTTTTTTTCTCCTATACTCTGCCATACATTGAAATACTATTAAGCACCTCCGAATGTAGTGAGAGTTGCGAATCAGATATAGAAAGAGGAATTGCTTCATATGTTAGTTCATGGTTCCAGCTATGTCTGGTAAAAATATCATGTTTACATACCCCCTCTCCCATGAGCTATACAAAAAGGTGCTTAACCTTATTTCTCCCATACTCTCCCATACATGGAAAATTTCACCTCTGAATGTAGCTATGGTTACGGGCCACATACGAAGATGGGGATTATTTCATAAGTTAGTTCATGTTCCCAGCTAGGTTCGTTAACAATATCAAGTTGACACGTCCCTCTCCCATGAGCTATACAGAAAGGTGTTTAACGTTTTTTTCTCCTATACTCTCCCATATTGAAATAATATTACGCACCTCCGAATGTAGCTAGAGTTATGGACCACATACGGAAAGAGGAAGTATTTCATAATTATAATTTGTTCATGCTCCCAGCTAGGTGTGGTATAAGTATCAAGTTGACACACTCTCTCTCCCATGAGCTATACAAAAAGGTACTTAGCTTTTTCTCTCCTATACTCTCACATACATTGTACAAATATTAAACACCTCCAAATGTAGCTGTGGTTATGGGCCACCTATTGAGGTGTGGTAAAAGTATCAAGTTGACACACTCTCTCTCCCATGAGCTATACAAAAAGGTGCTCAGCGTTTTCTCCTATACTTTCCCATACATTGAAAAATATTATACACCTCTGAATGTAGCTACTGTTACAGACCACATATATATAGAGATAGAAATTACTTCGTGAGTTAGTTTACATCAACAACTTGGTCTGACTAAAATATGAATCAGATGCTGACACACCCCTCTCTCATGAGCAATGCAAGAATGTGCTTAATGTTATTTCTCCTATTCTCTTCCATATACAGTTGACAGTATAGTGCACCTCCGAATGTGGCTATGATTACAGGCCACATACAGAGACTTGAATTGCTTCATAAGTTAGATTATATCCACAACTAGATCTGCCTGAAATATGATGCTTACACACCCTCTCTCCTATGAGCTATGCAAGAAGGTGTTCAGTATTTTCCTATTCCTATACTTTCCCATACATTTGAAAAATAATAAGCACCTCCTTAATAATAGTGAGGATTAGGGGCCACATATTATAGAGATGAAAATAGTTTCCAAAGTTAGTTTACACTCACAGCTAGGTCTGGTAAAAATGATGTGCTGACACAGCCCCTCTTTCATGAGCAATACAAGAAGATGCTTAGCATTGTTTTCCTCTTCTCTCCCATATATACAATCCTCCTGGACCAATATTATGTACCTCCGAATAGTAATTGCTTCATAAGTTAGTTTACATCCATGACTTAATATTTTCAAATTCTGAAACATGTCCAATCTTTGTATGTGGCTAGTAACACTAAATGTTCAATGGGGTGCTATGGGGCCAAATTCTGGTCATAGCATCACATTGTCAATCTCCAAACCTACAAAAAAATTAATAGTGTTGAAACATCTCATGGCAGAGGGGCGTGTCAAGCTAATACCTGGTCCAGACCTAGCTTCAGTCAAGAACTAAATTCTGAAATACTACCTCCCTCTGTATGTGGCATATAACCATAGCTACCTATTATGGAGGTGTATGCTTAATATTTCCAACGTATGGGGAGGAATAGAAGAAAACTTCAAGCATCTTATGGAGTAGTACATAGCAGAGGGTGTGTTACAGGTCTTGTGGTGACCAGCAACATAATTTTCAATTATATTACTGGTCACCACGACCTCTTCAGTGTCCATGTGACACATTGTAGCACAAATGCTGATGCATGTGCACACTTCTGGAGGTGGTACACAACTATTTGCTGCACACACAACCTCCCCTAGTGTCCATACATGAGACAATAATACATATAAATGGAACCTCTCAATTACAAACCTCTGTGATAAGGACTAGAATTAAGGTTTCAAATGGGTCTTATTAGCTATAGATAGCTCCCACTGTAGTTTGGACTATACGTGGTATATTTCAATGGAGGTGCTATGTGGATTAGTGGATTAGTAATGTTACTAAGTCAAGGCCTTCAGTCCTGGTCACCACAATCTGTTCAGTGTATCAAAACCGCCCTATAGTCACCATAGGGCTAGCTGCAGTTACTAGTACTCGGTAATTAGCTACTATCAGTCACTATGATCACGATTTACTTCTACTTGCAGCGAAATTCAATTTTCTTACTGCATTTCTGAGGAAAAATATCGGTCTCAAGGCATAAGTTCATTTATTTGTAGTAAGTGTTCGCATAAAAAATGGAGGCAAGAAGCGGGTCGACTCCAGGCGACGCGAGACTGGAATTTTCTTACTGCCGCCATTTATTTTCACGTGATAAACACGTGTTTGGAAGAACGTGTTCTTTGCGTCTCCTCAAGCCAGACATCATACCAGTCAAGTACCTGAACTCTCCTCCGCCTTATTGCCAGTGCCTCGCTATCGACTAATCTATCTCGACTGCACACAATGGCACTGAATCCAAAGCCTTTTTTGGGGCAGTTAACAGGAAAACCTGTCATCGTTAAGCTTAAGTGGGGCATGGAGTATAAAGGTTACCTCGTGTCAACAGATAGTTATATGAACGTACTGGTGAGTTCTACCTGATGTGGATGAAGGGTACAGTGTACAATAGGCACTAGTTAATGCTAGTACGATTTCACTGGAGTCCTCTATATCTTTGTATTGTACTTCAAATCATCATTAGTAAGTCCTGGGGCTTATCTGGTCCTTCCGGGATTGTGTGCCGTCGAATTACAGATTCTTTATGGCTTATGCGTAGAAGGACCCACCAAACAGAACATCCAAGGAATTTCAATTTTATGTGTCTTGCTAGCAGAATGTCATCTTAACAGAATGCATTGTCGTACATACTGTTGGTGTTACAGTTCAAAACTAAGAAAATACCTCGTGGTTTATGAAGGAGTGGTCTCTGAAAGCAGGAGGCTCTACGTCTTTAGCAAGGATTTGCCTCCACATTGTATTTTGCAATGGTTTGCATTTTTTCACGAAATGTTGGTATCTTGGAAGAGACCATCTTTTGCACTGAAGAGATGTCTCTTCATAGGTTTCACTGTATAGTCTGTTTTTGCATTAGTCCTTTAAGTCCATATCCTGAAAACGACTCATTTGGTTACTCTCACCCCTTCCTATCAACTTGTGCCTTTCAGCTTGCCAATACGGAAGAGTACATCGACGGTGCATTGGCTGGACAGCTGGGAGAGGTCTTCATCAGATGCAACAACATCCTGTACATTAGAGGAGTTGAAGAGGAAGAAGAAGATGGAGAAATGAGGGACTGAAAGAACCTTCTAACCTTTATTTACACGTGTACTTGTGCCAGCACACAAAGTTTTTCCTTTTCCACTTTTAAACAAGTGCATACATGTGTACATTGTTTTGTACGGCATGTACATGCCAATATGTGTAATAAGCATAATATATGCATGTGCTTGTGTATTACATCTAGCGTGAACTTTACTATAACACACACACACACACTTGCACACACACAGAGTACATACAGTGCTAGAGATGACCAAACCACAGATCAACGGAGCACACACATGTACATGCAGAACACAGGAAACTGAGAATCCCATTAAAAATTCTCTCATATTCTGGTGATATTATTAACCTTGATCCTGACATTATTATCAGTCATACAAGGTATAGCTGAATTAATAACTACTTTCTCATACCATACCATGTTGCATGCAATTGCAACTGCTAAATATAGTCCCCATGCAAGCCTTGAATCCTTGAAATCCTAGCGTACACATGTACGTGGTTCATCATCATATGTATGTATGTATAATATACATATGCCCATGGTTTTGAACATATTTTGCCATAACTGTTGCATGGTTGTGTGATGGTCAGAATGGGTAAAGTATGTGCAAGCACTCTGACTGAATATTGTTAACATTACACCCATCAACAGTTTACAGACAAGCCAAGGTCTGTTCAAAACCCTGTACCTAAGTAGATTCCGAGCACATGCATGTGTATGTGTGACAATAATCACTTTATTTTGACACACCTGTTGGTGCTGGTGCTGTACCAGTACATCAACACAAAAGACAGTGCATATACGTACATAGTTAAAGGAGTGCCACATAACTTACAGTAAGTACACATACAGAAAAAACACTGGTGATAACGAGTGAGTTTGTTAAATACTATTCTCAAATAAAACTCAAAAACTTGCGCTACTCAATAAATTTGAAAAAATAGCAAGTAATAACAATTATTACAGTTTAGGTCAACTTGGTGTGCATCTGGTATTAAATGCACACAAACATACGTATACATGTACACACACACGCACACACACATATGGATGGTACATAGGACATCCACTGCATCATGCTATACTGGATACTTCAGGGGTGCCGCTGACAGAGCTTGTGCTCGTGTCTTCGCCGATGAATTCATCCTCTCGACTTGCCTTCTGAAGTTTACAGTGAGCCTGAGCCAGAGATGTGTCCATGTCTTCACAGGCCTGGCTACGATCTTTCTGCCCTGTCTCAACAGCCGTGTGCTGGTTGTTGCTCATGGTGGTACGACTTTCCTCCAACACAACTCGATTAGTTCCCTCGTGAAAGGATGCTGGCACGTAAGAGTTCAACAGGGCTAACTGTTCTGCAGCAGCCACCTCGTCGCTGTTACGGTCCCAAATGTTCACTCTTTGGTGTTCTCCCTGTTGTACCTCGTCGAGATTGTTAACAGGCGGGGTCTCAAGGGAATTCTCCTCAATGGTACCTAACCTGTCAGATTCAGACGGGGGAGCACTGTTAGAAGTCCCATCATTTTCGCTCAAGCCAGTGGTAGGTCCGTTCACAGGTATCGGTTCGTGTGGTCCTTTCTGAGATTCGCGACTCTTTCCTTCAGATACTGTCTTCATGAATGACATGGCCCTTTGGTAGGCTTGGTGTACCGCTCGTTTCGATCTTGTCGGACACTGCTTGATCACAGTTTCATCCAGATGGCTTGATCCCAACTTGTCTAGTTTTGAGCCCGGTAGCCAGTACCTACGTACATGTATATACGTACGTACATGAATAGAACACTGAATTTCCAAGATGTCCGTATAGTACATGTACGTATGTACATATGTACACACATATGTATGTACCAAGTAATATAGTAAAATATGTTGATATACATACGTATGTAGATACCCACATATACAGTGCATACATGCTACACATAATATTATTCAACAAGTTATTATTATTATTATTCAACAAGTTGCATACGTATGTGCTACACATAGACAACAAGTTGCATACATACGTAAATGTATACATATATACACACATTAAACACACCATGTTCGCCTTGCATCAAAGAAATTGACGAGGAATGAATTTTTGGGTGCTTTCCCCTTCAGCTTGAAGACTTCGTCATTGGGACACTTCACCTGGGCTCCGTAGTACTTGAAACCCTTCCTCGGTACCCGGGGATCAACAATCTGGAACAGGAACAACACGCACATGCAAGTACATGAAAACAACTGTCATTTATCCTTACTAGTGCACAGCAAATTATCGTTAATCCACCAAACTTTTTATCCGCATGTAAATTCATAATTTCCCATTTCCAATACAATGTTATATAAATTTAATAGCAATGAATATCCAGTTAATCCACCAAACTCATCAAACTGTCGTGTTTTTGAAAAAAAAATGTGGCAGATTAACAAGAGCTCACTGTAGTTCACTACCACAATTCACACTTTAGTTTGTGATGTCAATTTGAATGCCACTATGAAATGGCCACCTAAATGTACATAATACGCATGTATGTACATACGTACCATCAACAATCTGACTGTGGGTGTGCCACGTAGGTACTTACGTACATACTGAGCTACTTACATACATACTATACATACGTATATATGTACGTATGTATAGTATGTGTATGTATGTATTAGTAATCTGACCATATGTAAACCATGCAATGCACTGCACTCACCAGAGCTGGGTAGAGGGGATACCCAGGACACTTGGCCCACACCACGTCCCAGTGGTATAGACCGTCTCCTTCGTAAGGCTCGATCCCAAGATCAGCAAAGGGGATTTCGTTGGCGGTCGAACTACTAGTAGAGCTATCACTGCTGCTATTGTCGTCATCTTCCTCCATTCCACTGATAACATTTTCGCTTTCACTTTCTTCCTTCCTGCTGAGTTTTCGTGGGGCCACCTTCTCATTAACAACCGCTTTCTCCTTGTAGCGTTTCTCGTCTCCCACTTCATCATCAGTGCTGGACAAGGGCACTTTGACTGGCTTTTTCCTTCCTAACGAACGGTGCGAAACGTCGCTCCTTCTGGAGCTCTTGGAGATGGCGGGGTTCACTCTTTGGTTTCTTCTTGGGCTCATCTTAGCTGTGAGCATGTCCTCCGTTGTAGCACCAGGGATGTTCTCAACATCACGGCCAACGCTGTCTTGTTCTTTCTTGTCCTTATCAGTTACACTTTGTTCTAGCTTCTCTTCCGAAGAATTCCTCTTGGGAGTGGGGGCCTTCCTTCTCTGGCCCGACTGTCGCTTAGTGCCGCTCTTTCTCAGACTCGATTTCGGTCTCTTTTCTTCTCCTTCCCCGGTGTCCGACACGTGGTCCTCTGTGTCTGCTGTGGTACCATCCACCTGCTCGGTCCTCAGACGGGTCTTACTGGATGGAGACGTCAGAGGTGCTCCCGTGTCTAAGGTCTCACTATCAGTACTGATTGTCTTGTTGACCTCTCTCTTCCTTGCAGGTTTTGACCTCTTCGGCCTGCTCCTTTCAGATGCACTCGTGTTTTCATGCACATCTTCCTCAGGTGACATCTCGCTCTCCACCTGACGTTTCTTCTCCAAACTGGTGGCATTCTGTCTACCAGGAGTCCGTCTCCTCTTTGGTGGTCCATGGCTGTTCCTCGAATGAGACTTTTTCTCGTTGGAGTCCCTTTCCTGTCCCGTTGAGCTGGACATTACTGGGTTTTGTGATTTAGAGCTGTTCCCTGAAGACTGTGCTGAGGACTCTGGGGTCGGGGATTTGAGTCTTGCGTTAGATTCTTGTGTGGTGGTCTGGTGCGATGATGCAGACGAGGCTGTCTTGCGGGACGACCGTGTCTGTTTAGGTGGTTCCGGGGATAGAGCAATGTCCAGCAATATTGCTGGATCTGCAGGAAGAGGGGAGTCCAAGTTCACAGTCCGAGCGTGAATGAAATACAAATACGTACATACGTACAACATGTACGTACATATGTATGTGCGTATGTACGTATATTGAGTACAATACACATGAATGTACCAATTTCATCTCCAAATGTGACAATCCACCATATTTTTTTGAAAATGAATTGTGGCAGACTAGCCAGAACTCACTGCATGCACTGTACAGTGTGCAGTATTGTAGGCCAGCCTGCACTAGTGGCTTGGAGGAACTCACTGCATGCACTGTACAGTGTGCAGTATTGTAGGCCAGCCTGCACTAGTGGCTTGGAGGAACTCACTGCATGCACTGTACAGTGTGCAATATTGTAGGCCAGCCTGCACTAGTGGCTTGGAGGAACTCACTGCATGCACTGTACAGTGTGCAATATTGTAGGCCAGCCTGCACTAGTGGCTTGGAGGAACTCACTGCATGCACTGTACAGTGTGCAGTATTGTAGGCCAGCCTGCACTAGTGGCTTGGAGGAACTCACTGCATGCACTGTACAGTGTGCAATATTGTAGGCCAGCCTGCACTAGTGGCTTGGAGGAACTCACTGCATGCACTGTACAGTGTGCAATATTGTAGGCCAGCCTGCACTAGTGGCTCGGAGGAACTCACTGTACAGTGTGCAATATTGTAGGCCAGCCTGCACTAGTGGCTTGGAGGAACTCACTGCATGCACTGTACAGTGTGCAATATTGTAGGCCAGCCTGCACTAGTGGCTCGGAGGAACTCACTGTACAGTGTGCAATATTGTAGGCCAGCCTGCACTAGTGGCTCGGAGGAACTCACTGTACAGTGTGCAATATTGTAGGCCAGCCTGCACTAGAGGCTCACAGGAACTCACTGCATGCACTGTACAGTGTGATGTATTGTACATAGGCCAGCCTGCACTAGAGGCTTGGAGGAGCTCACCGATTCCACTGCTGTTCAGGGCAGCTTTTCTTTTCCTCTTGACCTGTTTCCTCAACTGAGCCACCTCCAGCTCCAGTTCTTTCTTCTTCTGTGCTCTGACGCGCACTACAAAACAGCAATCAATGCGCAAATACAGTCAGTACATACGTACTCACATACACACACCACAGCAATCCACATCCATACCTATACCCACGTACGCACATACATACGTACATCCACATACCCACATCCACAACTAAACTGTACACACCCACACCCACCCACATACGTACATGTACCTACACACCCACACTCACATGTACGTACACATGCACCCCTATACCCACACACATATACATGTACCTACACACCCACACTCACACACACATGCGTATGTACACATGCACCCACACCCCCACACACACATACATACGTAGGTGCACCCACACATCCACACACAGCCATTGATTAACCAACCAGGCTGTTTATCCACAGAGAGAAGCTGTTGTTGTAGAATCTCAAGTTTCTCTTCCAGAGCAGTTGGACTCACTGGGACGTCATCAGACACTGCAAAAGTGACATTATACACATGTACGTATGTAGGTATGCACATTGTTGTTGTGTTTAAGGGTGTTATACACTACTGTGGAATGTGAATGAACATACCAGAGAAAATGGATGCATATTTAACAACAGGAGTACGTACGTACATACATGTGTACATGTTTTCTTGTTGGTAAACATGCATCAATCTCTTGTTGGTACATACACATACGTACGTACTGTACGTACGTGTGTATGTGTACATACAAATGGTGTGGTACGTACATATGTACACAGACGTACACGTACGTACGTGTGTATGTGTACATACAAATGGTGTTCAGGGCTCCACTTTTGGGGATACCAGGGTGGACAATATTGTCCCTGCTCCATCTATTCAGGCTACAGTGAAGTCAACTCAAGTGCAACTTGCTTACAATAAAATCACTGACTGTTTATGTCAGATGGGTATAATTGTCCTGGCAATCTCTTGTTCACAATCTTTTATTTCTGATGAATGGAAATTCTGAAAATTGGAACCTATTTTCAGTGACCCCAGAGGCTAAACGTATCTGGATTCCACTGTATGTACATACGTACGTACATACATCTACCAAATACAAAGTAATCCATAAGGCAGTCTATGGAGTCGTGTACATATGTAGTCATGGGATGCAAATATGCCCACACACACACACACAACTGCCATAAAGTCCTGTTATTTGCAGTGTCTGAAAACTCACATTCCTTTCTGCTTGAGTCATTCGGGGCATTGTTGTCCTCAGATACACTGGGATTGGGGATTTCCCCTTGTGACTTGGGTACATTGGTAAAGAGTTGGGAAATCCCCGTCATGGGGTCGGCCGCATATTTCACCAGATTGTCTCTAGCCACCTTCAGCATCCTCTGACCCTCCAGTTTTATTCTCAGAGCTGCTCTGTAGTAGACTGTAGTGGGTTCGTTGTACGTCATGGCGTTACGCCACACCAGGGTGAAGTCTCTCTCGAAGTCATCAAGAGTGAGGTACTTGTGTGAGTTGATCTTCTTCTCCATTGTGGAGAAATCCATGGGCTCCTTGATGACATCCAGATAGTCGGGTACCTATGCACATATGTACGTATGTACGTAGGTGAGGTACAGAATGTAATGTGTGTACGTACTATGGACACTGTTCGAGGATTGCCCCTAAGAAACCTGACCGTTTCTTTGTTTACAATGAAGTAGACTACACAGTTAAGTGATGAATTAGAGGAATTGTTGTTAGGGATACGTACCATAATACATACATACGTATGAATGTATGTAGAGTACAACTTCTTTGGTGAGTACAGTGGCTTGTACATACGTAGGCTGAATTCGGCCTCCAGTTCATCGACACATGTACATACGTATGTACTCTATAATAAGTACAGATTTGGTGAACACTTCAAGGTATGTACGTACACACGTATGTTGTCATTACACAAGTTGGAATGTATATACCTACAGACATAGGCATGTGCGTAGGTACATATGTACAAAGGAAGGAATTTAATGTACGTACGTACATACGTACATTAAATACATGTACATGCAAAGCACATACGTAAATATGAAAGTACGTATGTAGACTCACATCTTCCAGAGGTACTGGATCTGCAAATATGTCAGCAGCATCCTTCTTTTTGAGTTGAGTGAGTATCTTCTTCATCAAGCAGACATCAGAACTGACACTGGACTCAAACACCTGATGTGTTAGGTGGACCTGAGCAAGACACAACATGCAAACATTCATATATGTAGCATATGTGTACTTGCATCCCTGCCTCTGAGGTACGTAAGATCACAGGCACTGCTGTGTGTCTATGTTCTACACACACACACACACACACACACACACACACACACACACACACACACTGAGGTCTATCAGGGTCTATAGACGCCTGTCACAGACCTCCTAATATGGCGCAATTATTGATTAGCACTTCAAATTCGACCCTGTTCTTACAGTTGCTGGGACACAAGTAGGTTACACCACATTTCAGCAGGGTACATGGGAAATTGACAATCTGGACAGACCCCTCAGGCTCCGTCCCTGAGAACTATCCCATACATCTATCTTCCATGTTGAAAACTGCTACAAACATTATGCAATAATATTACCCCCATATATGTAGATATGTATGTACTGGAAGAAGAAGTGATTTTCCCTGAAAACTGCCAGTTGATGGTTTGAATTTATTTGTACGTATGTACGTACATAAGTTTTTATGTGATGTGTACACGTTTGTACGTACTATGTATGTATACTTAGCAGGGCAAAGCTTTCCAATTCCCCACTATAACTATTATATGCATATGTATGTGGGTACTGTGTACACATATGCACGTACATGTGAACATACATACGTATATTATGTATTTCGGTGCAAGTATCGTGCCCACAAAGTACACATGTATGTTGTTGCAAAGAGACTTTTCTAATTGAAAATGTTGTCACAAAGAGGTCTCACTAAGTGTCAAGAAGACTCACCAATTCGCGTTTTTGTTTCTCTCTCCTGCGTACCAGCTCTGCCAGCATTCTCACACGTTCCAAGTCATGTCTGAGGTTCTTCCACACAGACAACTGCTCCTTCAACGTATCCAGCTCCTCTTCGCTCAACTACACATAGCAGAGATGTAATAAATGTGATGAACCTGGCAGAAGTGACAAAACTGGGACACCTACTCTGTGTGCATGACAGAAAACCGTATGCTGACATGTTTGTACATACATATATACATATGTACATATGTACATATCTTAAATACTTGACAGAAACTGTACATGCATATGCGTAGGTATGTACGTATGTACATTTGCATATTGCACATAAAGTAGTACATTACATAGTATTATTTTAGATGATACGTATATGCATGTTAGCATACATACAATATATATGCACATGTGTACATGGATATCAGAAAATGCATGCATGTTAAAGTACGTACGTACGTATGTACATACCGATGTACATACGTACTTTATACATGTTCACCCTTTGTCCATGACTACTTGCTTGCAGCCTCCGAATCAGTGGAACACCATTTCTTGACTGTCGTTTCAGCTTCCAGTAACTGACTAGCATGGGGATGAACTGGGTCTTACGAGCCAGGTTCACTTTCGCTGAGATCCGATTGAGCCTATCAGATAGGGAGATTATAGTGAGATGTATCCGCACATGTATCCATGAGTAATAGCACGACACATTATGCACACATACGTACATATATACGTATGTACGTTTGCGTACTTTTAAACTGTATATGCAACAACAAGATACGTATATAAGTAGCCTCTGGATAAAGGCCTTCCCAGTTTAAATAAGTCTCCATATCCATACGTATGTACAACATTCGTAAGTACAAAGATAAACAATATCATTCTATACGTAAGTACGTATGTACAATTGCACATACACACACACGTATAACATTAGGACTACTTATGTACGTACATGCATGAACTGACCTGTGCTGTGGAACAAATGGTAAATTCACTATGGGGGGTACTGAGGCTCGAGGTTTCAAGGCTGTTTCGGGATCACTTTCGACCTCTTGCTCCTTGGCACCCCCCTCACCCTCCTGGTCCTCGACCGCTTCATCCGTTCCCTCAACATCAACCGGGATAACTTCTTCCACGGTGCTTCCTCTGCGAGGTGAATGCATCTTGCAGTATGCCACCTTCTTGATCCCTAATTCGGCTGTACTGCACGGCTCCACTTTCATGTAGAACCCCTTCTGCTGTGCACAACTGACGTGGAACGCTATGAAGCAGTTCTTGCTGGAGCACTGGATGCAAGCACCATAACGCTTCTTGCAAACATAGCAGGTGAGTCTCCATCTTGCCGGTGGTATCTTCTCTATGTTGTCAATGGGCTCCAGAAAGACGGGGTTGGCGAATTGGACCTCGGGGATCCACAACGCACAGAGCATGTGCGCCCACCTCCCCTCGGAGGTCTGCTTGAATGCCCCGCCTTTATTGGGACACAGAACACAGCTGACCATCCGTGACGGGGAATGCATGCATCGTCTGCAAAGCCACTGTCCTTCTGGAATGTAGGGGATGCCGTAGCACTCCTGGTGGACCGCGAGGTTGCACATGTCACAGAAGAGGATGGCGTTTGTATTGTGACACTCTCCGTCATTGCAAATGCAGCACACTGCATTCTCGTCGATATTATAGGGATTGACTTCGCTTGGGTTGGTCGTGAGATGACTCTCGAAGAAGCACTCCTTCTCGAAGCGATCCATGAGGAGCTCGAAGCAATCCTGGCTCACAGAAGGCAAGCTCTCCTCCTTCCTCTTCTCGTTAATCATATCCAGCCAGTGGTAGTCCTCGTCATCCATATCATATTCAACGATATCATCCATCTCCTCCAAGGATTGTTCTATGTAGCGGAAATAAGCATTGGCTCGGTCGGGTGCATCGGGATAGTCCACATCATCGACGGCTTCAACCTCAATCGACGGTAACTGGATTTGATCGGGTTTGCTATTCTCCTCTAAGTTGAGTGTTAGCTTGGAAATTCCTTTGCGTTTGGACGACTTGGAAGATTTTGAAGAACACTTTCCTTTCGATTTCATGGAATTGATGGGTGTAGCTGGGTTACTGTATGCACCAGAGTCTTCCTGGTCAGAACCGTGATCCTTGCTACTGCTGAACACAAGCTCGTCATCAATCTGGACACGGAGGTAATCATTGCTCAGTTTCACTTCCACCAGCCTCTGGGACTCTTCGTACGTGAGCGGTAGTCTGTTCTTCTTTCTCAGGACGCTTGCTGGAGATTGGGACCTGGAGGATGATTTGGGGGTGTTTCTCCCCGTGGATCTAACCATGAGAGTGGGAGCGGGGACTATACACCTCGGTATGAGATCGTTGTGCGGCGGTGCGGCTCCCAAGTGGTAGAAAGCGCCAGTAAGGCTCTGGTACGACTTTTTACAGAATGGACACTCAAATGGCGGACGTCCTTGGACCTTGATCACCTCTATAGCCTTTTGGACATCTTCTGTATTGCGAGGGTCACCCATAGTTAACCTTCATTTCATAGCAGTCAGATGCAGTGTGGGAAAAATTGACCAACTGAGGTAACAATATAAGAGAATACAATTAGTAAGGGAACCAAGAAATAAAGCACAGTGAACAGTTCGCTCGGTTCGATTTACCTCTAATTTGCCTTTAACGCCTTTATTAATGAGTATGAACGAAAAATCTTCTATAATCAGGGAGACTCTCTACCTCGAAGGCTAACGGAATAACAACAATTCTTGATATCAGGCAGCCATATTTTACCGCCTAACCAGGGAGTAAATTTCGCAATAATGAGGCACGGGGATGTGGGCGGGGCTTAACTAATGAACGGGTTTTACCCATTCCGTAGGCGTATCAGCAGTCGCAGTTGGTCGCCGTTCGTCACGCTTCCGCTCGACTCCAGAATTGGAAAGCTATTTACGGCTTGTCCGGACTAAAACTGGTTATCGAGAAGATGGTATTCACCAATTTGGCTTCCAAAACAACCACGACCAAGTGTCCTTTCTTGAAAAGTGTGCCCCCAATGTTTCTCAAGAAGGCTGGCCAGTCGCTGGTCACTTATGCCGAGAAGTGTCCTGTTATGTCCCGAATGATCCATTCTGCTAGAAGTAATCCTTCCCTGTTGTTGTTAAAAAAACCTCGAACAAGTGAGTAAATATTGTAGCGTCTTCTCTTCCAACTTCCTTTATGAAGTCCTTCCCCCTCTATCTATAGGCTTCATGTTCTTGACTTGTGTTCCTTGTTTATCCAGGTTGTCCCGCCACTACCGATCTCAATCGAGTCTTCAGCCTTGCAGATGGCAGGAGGGCTGCCGTGAACGCCTGCCCGTATTTGCGGCAGGTTCACGGGCGAGCCTTCCACTCTTCGCCTACTCTCCCTAGCAACGACCAGGAGAACGGGACAGGTACGTACGTCTCCATGTTGCCCCTCGTTCCAACCCGTCATATCTCGTCCCGCACACAACCAAACCAGGACTTCTGCATAGATTGAAGTGGAGTAATTGGAAATTAATACCCTCCTGCCCTTGCAATACTGATACAATTTGGTGTTAGTGTTATCTCCACTGATAGTTGATCCGATATGCGAAGATACTTGTTCAATATGAAGTGTCTGATTTTCGTTCCTAATTACCCCACTCCACACTACTTGATGCGTATGGAGCCTTTGTTGAATATGAGCTGTGTCTTGAGTACCTACTAGTGTAGCAATGTCATTGAGTGGGACTCTGCTGGTTGACTGTACGAGTGGTGAGAGCTAACCTTTCTTCACTCATTTCGGGTTCATTAACCACCCTCTGTGTAAGAGTGTCCAATTGCTCGGTTTTCATGCTCAATTTAATGCATTCAATCCAGTGCATCCCAGGGCAATGTGATGTGTTCAGCGTGGTGTTAGGTGTGGCAGCCCCTAAATTCCTCCTACCCATACAATGCAATAGTGGGTTTTTACAATTTATATCGATAAAATGGGCTAGAATTTGATCAAACGATGTTGCTTAACCTTGTGTTTTCAGAGAAGGTTCAATAAGCATAATTAAGGACGGTTAAGTGATTTGAGTGTGGCGTGTAGCTATGTATGTGTATCAGCATCAAGACATGTTCACTTGAATGACCTACGTACTTCTTAATGTAATATGCTATATACTGCACTGCTATATGCCATACAACACTATATACGTATGTACATACGTCATACAATAACTGGTCCTTCGACTCTGTTTTTTTGCAGGAAAATGTCCGTTTAAGTGGAGAGAGTTCATGATGAATGTGCTGCGACAGAAGGTGAACAACTTTGTGGGATCTGTTGAAAGTCCACGAGTTGAAGGTATGTACGTATGTGTGCATGTGCATGCTGACGTAGCATATGTACTGAGATGTGTCTGTGTGTGTGTTCAGCCCAACCTTGATAGCAACCTAGCTATGGGGCAACAAATATACACTAGTTACATTGTGTCAGATTCTGGACATTTGGTAGTACTTACATGCATATACGTAGACTACATTTAATGATGGATACATCCCAGGATATGGTCAGATGATAGAGGATGTTGAATTGCAAAGGTACAGAGGTTCTACTGTATTTGTGTATGTATACATATGTGCGTCCATACATTTGTGTCAACTCAGTTTACATACCGTAATTCTGTGTATTTAGCAATGTACATATGTGTCCAATATTATTGTTTGTTATTGTTCAGTTTGAGTGCCACACCACATTTTGATGTGGGAACCTTCTCCAGTGGCAAACGAGGGGCATCACGGAGGCAATAGGTCCATTTTAACACACACACACACACACACACACACACACACACACACACACACACACACACGCACACACACACACACATGGGTACACATCCTGTGTGTGGTATGTAACACATAGCATCTTTCGACTGTTATGCAATTGAGATACGTACGTAGTCAATGATAGCTTTGTGGTAACTTTCTACAAACGCACGTACATACTTATGTGCGTATATACGTACATACCTACGTTTGACCTGTACGTACGTATGTATGTATATGTACGTATATTCATACATACATTTACTACGTGTAGTATTCACCTACTTACATTCCATTAAATATTGTAAAAAATCTCTAGTGTACACATTCAAGTAAGAGGTTGACTGACATGACCCACTCCTGGTCATTATTTGGGACTGTAACCTTAGAAATTACAAAATAATGATGACATAACGTAATTTCCTCATAAAATTAAGCCCACTTCCTGCCTTTGGTGCAGCACCTGATGTCCAAATATTGTGATGAAACCCACTTTAATCGATTTACCCCAACTTCCTTTCCCTGATGTATCGTAGAATGTGATGTGTAGTACTGCTGTCCACATAGCACTCATGCAAGCCACTGATTGGATTAGGCTGACTTCCTGGTCATGCTTGTGTGTGTTGTGTTTGGTAACAGTGTTATTGTCATGTGATCCACTGGTGTGTCATGTGACCCACTGGTGTGTCATGTGATCCACTGGTGTGTCATGTGATCCACTGGTGTGTTGTGAATACGGACCCACTTTCATGATTGTTTGTGTACACACTGACTCTAGTGATAATATTATTATTGGAACTCAAGTTATGCATACTCCAGGCATACATAGCAGCAAACAATGTGTGTGTTACATGTGTGGGGGGTCGAAATTGGCAGCTTGTCAATCTCCATTGTGAGTGATGGTTATACCTGGTCATGTACTTTTCGTAAAAAAATAATGTCCAATCGGGAGGTGGTTGCTCAGTTGGTCGGCTGGTTGGTTGGTCAACGCCCGTACACTAGATGGTTTTCTACAAAATGTACTGTACGCACGTAGACACGTATGGGAATTAGGTATAGTTTTCGTTTCTATCTATTCTCATTGATGGCACCATTTCCATTTGGGGATACTCGAATATTATACACATGTGCAGTGAGTTCCTGTTAATTGCTATTGGGAATTCCGGTGGATAAAATGGTTTAGGAGCTAAGTGGAGGGCAGATTAACAGGAATCCACTCCACTTACGTATGTACCCATTTCAGGCAGTGCAGGTGATTGTCAGGCGAGGTTCCACTATCTGTATGACTACTCTTCCTCTACTTCATCCTATATACATTTGTGTACCATTTGTACGTGTGGCTGTGTTTTCATTTACTGTGTGAATAACGATAAAGTTTTCCTCTCTCAACAGCTCTCGCAAGTGTGCACTCGGAAGACCAGTTGTTCAACTACCTTGATTTCTTTGATGGAAAGATTCAAGAGAAGAAGGACAGTAGCACCTATCGAGAGTTCCGTGTTGTCAGTCGTAACACAGCAACGTTTCCCGAGGTGAAAGTGTTGAGCGGCAGTGAGAAACCAAGGAATGTGACCGCTTGGTGCAGTAACGACTATCTGGGCATGGGACGACACCCAAGTGTCATCAAAGCAGCAGAGTATGTGAATTGAAGACACACACACACACACACACACACACACACACACACACACACACACACACACACACACACACACCACACACTGCCCAGCTACAAGGAAACAGCTGCAATGTTGTGTCCTGATGAAGCCAGCAATATGTGGTGGCTACTGATACAATGTCCTGTCACCCAATTCCTAAGGATTTAGGGTTGCCAATTCGTAATTGGCTGCATTGTCTCCTAATCTCATTGGAGTGACCCACTTATTGATACCCATCCAAACTGAATGTGTATGACACTTGCCAATGGTGCCCAAGAGGGTTTGGGGCTTTGGAAGGGGGCGAGAAAACACTATTAACACCTACTCCTGAATACCAACTCAATCAGTGCCATAGTTACCACCCCCATCATTATTTGCACATACAGTTACACTGCACACACACTTACAAGCAGAACACCCTAGTTGGGTACTTCCCACTAAGAAAAGAATTAACTAAAGTGTACATATGTATCTGGTGTATGGATGCCTTTTTGTAGTAGATAAATCCCTCCTTGGGTTGGTACATGAGAAATGTACTCACTGCAGAAGACTAATTGACTGAGGGCGCAGCCGGAGGTCAAGAGGTCAATTGGTTATTTGCAGTGAGTACAATTTCCCCATGTACCAACCCTAGAAGGGATTTATCTAATATGTATCCTGGCAACCAAGAAGTGTATCGAAATTAATCAGGTTTTGTCAAAAAGTACATCAAATTAACCTGTTCTGAGCTAGTACATGGGGAATGTACATAGGTCAGTTCCTTTGATGTTACCTTCAACCAGGATACATGTATGTATGTATGTATGTATGTATGTATAATGCAGGTACGTATTAGTATACTGTCCCCTTAGCTATGTATGTACATATGTATATACCTAGGTCCATGTTTTGTATGGATTTATTTATATGTCATTTCCGTGGCACAATCTTAGAACTATATACATACATATGAGGATACACTGATTCGAAACTTCCAGTAACTGATAGACCATCACTTTACATTAAGTGTTATTTAGACAACTTCCTGTTTATGGTATTGTTTTAGTACAGCTTCCTGTTATTTTCAATACAACTTCCTGTCTTTGTATCGTTTCAAGAGAACTTCCCATCTCCCTTTCTCCTCCAGAACTGCTCTCAAGGAGCACGGTTGCGGGGCTGGTGGTACGCGTAACATCTCAGGTACCAATCCCTACCACTGCAAGCTGGAAAGCACGCTGGCTGAAATACACGGGAAAGAGTCTGCTCTGCTGTTCTCTTCCTGTTACGTAGCCAACCAGACCACTCTCACCACGCTCGGCCAGCAGATAAAGGGTCTGGTGTACTTCTCCGACGAAGGGAACCATAACTCTCTCATTGAGGGGATAAGGTGTAGTCGTTCGGACAAGGAGATCTACCATCACAACGATCCTGAAGACTTGGAACAGAAGTTGAGAAAGTATGACAAAAGCCGGCCCAAAGTGGTTGTGTTTGAGTCCGTCCACTCGATGTATGGGACCATCAGCCCCATTGAGGAGATATGCGACATAGCGCGAAGATACAATGCCATCACGTTCATCGACGAGGTCCATGCTGTTGGGCTGTATGGGAAGCGAGGTGGGGGGATAGGAGACCGGGACAACTTGACGCACAAGCTCGACATCATCTCGGGGACGTTGGGCAAGGGGTTTGGCTCAATGGGAGGGTACATTGCTGGCTCTGCCTCTCTCATCGACTTCATTCGAAGCTATGGAGCAGGATTTATATTCACCACAGCGATGTCACCAATTCAGGCTGCCGCAGCCCTTAAATCTGTACAGGTTTGTTGATTCATTCAAGTGATCAGTTGTAGGATTGTATGCATTGCGTATTTGTAAGTGACAGGCACTTGTATGCATACGTATATACATACAATGTGTTTCCGTATTATATTCTGTATTGTACTTGCAATATATAAATGTTCCTATATATGTATATGTATATATGTACGTATGTATGTATGTACGTATGTAGAACAGTAAGTACATGTATGTGTTTATACATGTTACATACACCCTATTGTAGAGTAGCCTTTCTTGTTTCACTCGTCATGATTGTCGTTCCTGTGTTCTCACAGATTCTCAAGTCCCCTGAAGGGGAGAACTTACGTGCTAGACAACAGGCCGCTGTCTCTCAAATGTACGCAGCTCTTGTTGATGCCGGCATTCCAGCTGTTCAAACACCTAGCCACATCATTCCAGTCCATGTGAGTGGGCAACAGCAGTGTGTGTGTGTGTGTGTGTGTGTGTGTGTGTGTGTATGTGTGTGTGTGTGTGTGTGTGTGTGTGTGTGTGTGTGTGTGTGTGTATGTGTGTATGCCTGTGATTACATTTGTGTGTGTGTGTGTGTGTGTGTGTGTGTGTGTGTGTGTGTGTGTGTGTGTTTGTGTGTGTGTGTGTGTGTGTGTGTGTGTGTGTGTGTGTGTTTGTGTGTGTGTGTGTGTGTGTGTGTGTGTGTGTGTGTGTGTGTGTGTGTGTGTGTGGTATATGTGCACATGTGTGTGTGTATGTGTGTACACACTTGCATACTGACACTTGTTCATCCTATCCTACGTATGTACACATGCCAACAGTGGTTGTTGCTTTCTGTAAAATAGTCACAAAGTGTTATGGAAGACACTTATCAGTGACACAGTTTATACACAATCATTCAACACAATGTACAGGTTGACTTTCAGAGTGAACACTTGTTAGAATACCCCTTTCATTTTTACCTCTTCTTCCTTTTGTTAGATTGGCAATGCTTCTGCATGCACACAGGCCTCACGGCTGCTGGAAAAGAAACATGGCATCTACGTACAAGACATCAACTACCCCACTGTGAAGGAAGGAGAAGAGATGCTGAGGGTGGTCGTCTCCCCGCTGCACACGGATGACATGAGAAGACACTTCAGAGATGCAATTGTGTCTGTCTGGGAAGAGCTAGGACTCCCATTCAGAGAGCAGATCAGTCCCTTGGAAGCATGCCAGAAGCTGGTAATCGATCTTCCTTCCTTCCCCATCGAATTGCTCCCTGAACATGCTGTCCTGCCAGCCACAGTGCCTGTTAAGGCATGATAATCAGTCAATGAATTAGTTCATCATGAAACTCAAAAAACTCATCATAAATGTCACGAGAATTCATTTATGACAATTAGTGACTATTCTAGTGTTGTTAAGTGTGGAGTGGCTAATATAATACAAATGTTCATATATCACACAATCATATTCTAGTACATACGTACATACGTACATGTATATACATAGGCTATGTCCATACTGTACAGTCATACACCATAGTAATAATATTATTTATTATACTTACAGTATCCTGTAATACATTGTATAGTGTACAGGTCCACTGCCACACGTATGTAGTACTACAAACATTTGATCATGATCGTATAATATCAGTGAATCTGTACATACACATACATGATTGTATATGTAATATCCTAGTTGACGTGTTCATATAACAATCGCAATCCGTACATAAATATTATATGGATGCATACAATAAAGTATGTATGTATATTCAATACTATTCATAATAAACCTATTATACATAATATTATAATTATTATGGATACTAGATAAAAGTAATGATTATGATGGTGTAATTTTTATATTATAATATTAATATTATTATTGTTATAGAGATACTGTACATCACTTGCATGCATAAATCAATATGCAATTTATAGACATTAGCATAACAATGTATGTAAAATAGGATGTACGTAGCTACAGGTATACTGCTATCATATCCACACTCATTCAAAACACACATGAACAGGTGAAGAGAATCAACTGTGTCCTTGTATGAGCACATGCAGTACACAAAGCAAAAACATCTGGTGTTAACTTGTAATATTCTAGCATGTATAAAGAGTTTGAATCACATTAGTGGATCAATGATTAAAGTGTAACACAATATTCTATCAACTTATCTTGGGTTGTCAGTGTCAATTGCATACCAACACTAGACATTTAAAGGGTTATGGGTGCAATCAATCTGTTTACCTTCAGTTTGTGGAGGAAGAGAGACGCCTTCTACACTGTTGCAGCTGGATTCTGTACACACTGTTCTCAACTATGCTTCTGGTATTCTGCTTTGCTCTGCTTGTTGCCACCTTTGGTCTAACCAGTGGACAGGGGTACCAGTACAACAGGAGAGACTTCAATGCCATCAGGATGAGAGAAACAGGTCACTTGTCTGATGAGGAAGCTCTCAATGCTGTTGGAGATAACGGTAGGTCCATTGGGCCCTACCAGATCATGAAGAATTATTACAAAGATGCTGTCAAAAGAAACCCTGAACTTGCTAAGAGAATCAAGTATAAGGATTTGAAAGGTCCTGGCAGTGTTGAGAAGAGCGAGGAGATTATGCAAGCTTATTCAAACAGGTACACAACTACCAGTCGTTTGGGACGTGAACCGACATTTGAAGATGCAGCCAGGAACCACAATGGAGGACCCAACGGGTACAAGAGGTCCAGTACTAGGAAGTACTGGAGGAATGTGAAAAGGTTCAAGCAGGCAATGAAGAAATGCCCTTGAAGACACAGTATACAACTGAGTTCATTATTGCTAGCTTAAGAGCATCTTCTATTGCCTATGATCTGTAATACTTTGATATAAAGTGTAACAATTTTAGTTTTTCATCTCGTCCATGCACACACTATTCATATTATATCTAAATCACTTTTGGAATGATGGATATATGAAGGTTATTGTGTTTGTACTTGCGTCTAGTTGAATTTCTGAGGTTTTCTGAATTTCTGCCGCGGCCCTCAAATCTGTACAGGTTTGTTGATTCATTCAAGTGATCAGTTGTAGGATTATATGCATTGCGTATTTGTAAGTGACAGGCACTTGCAGATGTATGTGTGTACAATGTGTTCACGTATACATACAGTACACATAATATTCTGTATTGTACTCATAATACAGTATATGTACGTATCTATGTATGTATGTACCTGGGTCCCTTCCTGTGTGTATCTTGGTGTTTGCTCTGTATATAATACATATGTACATACATATGTATGTGTCTACTGACTGACATAGCTGACCATAGCTAGCATTGAACACAGCACGACACATGGTGAAACTGGTATTGAACGGTTTTAACTAGAATATACATGTACATGCACACATAGTGCACACCAGTATCTACCAGTTTGAACTGGAATGTGACTGGTAAAGCCCCACTCTCTAATACAGGATGTTGAAGCATTTCTGTGTATTTTTGGAATGATCCAACTATGTGTTACTGGCATTCTTGCTCCATGGATGGTAATACGTAAGGGTAAACTGTTAATTCCCGGACAAACCCTTGGCTGTGTGCAGAGTAAGCTTGCATACCACAGGATAGTTGAGTATAACCAAGCCCTATATGTAAAATATGACAGATATTACAGTGGAACCTCTCTATTAGGGACACATTGGGACATTGATTTTAGTCCTTATTACAGAGGTTCCCTCAATTTAGAGGTCATTCAATACACTACAGTACTACACTGGGACACAGATCTAGAATGATGTCCTTACTACAGAGGTTTCTGCTATTCAGAAGTTTGTAATAGAGAGGTCTCACTGTACAACTGTAAGGTCTAAAAATGAATGCTGTCAATGTTGAACAAAAGGTCATTCATTTTGGGCGCTTGGTGATGCATGGCTTGTGTAGTTCGGTTTGACATTGACAGTGGTTGCTGGGCACCTAGTATAGTTGCCATCCTGGCTGAAGGCTTCTCATGGGTAAAGATGATTGCCAGACTGTGACCTTGCTACCTGTTATCCACAGTAGACCTGGATTGTATGTGAGTTCTTCATAACTGTGTGTAGTTTAATAGTTTGTCCACCATTTCTTTGTACTTTTTTCAGTTGTTTGATTTTTTCGCGGCATTCTTTGAAATCGCGAGCGAACCCTTGACTTTAAAGGGCATCTGCGATTGCTCTCCAGGATACAGTGTTTCTTTGTGGCTCCTAATAGTTGTCTCTGTATGGTTAATTCACTCCACGCAGCCAAGAGTGCAGCTATTTAATCATCCGTCCAAAGTCTTCCGCGTTCCGCCATCTTGATTCACTAGCGCTAACGCGTTCCGCCATCTTAATTCACTAGCGCTAACGGGTTCAACCCTCATCCGTGATGTCATGTGAACACCCGGGTTCAAACCCCTTTTTACTGTCCCAGCTGGATTCTGTATACACTATTCTTGACTATGGTTCTGGCATTCTGCTTTGCTCTGCTTGGTATAGAGTATCTATGGTCTAACCAGTGGACAGGGGTACCAGTACACCAGGGAAGACTTCAATGCCATCAGGATGTGTGAAACAGGTCACTTGTCTGATGAGGAAGCTCTCAATGCTGTTGGAGATAATGGTAGGTCCATTGGGCCCTACCAGATCATGAAATCCTACTACAAAGATGCTGTCCAAAGAAATCCTGACCTTGCTAAGAGAATCAAGTATAAGGATTTGAAAGGTCCTGGCAGTGTCGAGAAGAGCGAGGAGATCATGCAGGCTTATTCAAACAGGTTCACAACCGCCAGGCGTTTGGGACGTGAACCGACATTTGAAGATGCGGCCAGAATCCACAATGGAGGACCCAACGGGTACAAGAGGTCCAGTACTAGGGGGTATTGGCAGAAGGTGAAAACCTTCGTGGCAGCAATGCAAATAACACCCTTGACGACGCAGTATGCAACTGAGTCTACTGTAGTTAGTGTAAGAGCTTCTCCAGAATCCAGTACCTTTAACCTGTAGCTATGCAGATCTACTTTGATATGACATGTAGCATCTTTGGTTCTAGTCTAGGTCTACCCACAGAATTCATATAATATTGTATTCACTTTTGGAATGATGGATATATATGCACGTATGTGTTTGTACATATATCTTGTTGAAATTCTGAGGTATATATCTATATATTCGTATTTGGAATCTGAATCATGCATATATACTTCCAAAATGGTGCTGAAAGGGCACCTAAATACCTCCAAAGTACCTCCTGCTACAGGTCCCACATGAGATGTGGAGTGCTTTATAGTTTTCGCTCTGATCCCCAGCCAGGCCAGGACAAATACTGACTTGCAACCTCCTTGTGCTATACCCTACATGGGATGCTGCTTATTGTTTTAAGAATGCTACATAAGCACCATCGAATATACCTCAATCCATACATTCGAAAACTAACCACCTCCAATCATACCTCATGCTACAGGTAATGGAAAGTGTGAGAAATGTTTCATAATCTAGCTCTGGCGCCCAACTAGGATTGGAAGAATATCAGCTTGCAACACCTACTCTGTCAGAAGATATGCCAGAAGTACTTACCAAATTTACTCTCACGAACATACTTTGTGCTACAGGCCACCCACGGATATCAGGAATGTTGTATAAAGTAGCTCTGGTCCCAAGCTACGTAGGTATGGAGCTAATATCAGGTCACCATACCTTTGTGCCATGAGCTACATCAGATGAGGTTCAGTGTTTCAAAACGATACCTAAGCCCCATGAAATATACATACTCCACCCCATACTGTCAAAAGCACTAAGCACCTTCAAACACACCTTGCTCATGATACAGGCAACACACAGGCATGAGGAGTGCTTCATAACTTAGCCCTGGTCCTTGGCTACGTCTAACTCAAATATTACTTTAGTCCAACTCCTCTGCCATGGGCTATGCCAGGATGCATGGTGATCAGCATTATCAATATACAATGAACTCTCGTTTATCTGCCAGTTTGTTTTTAAAATAAGGTGGATTAACAAATTTGGTGGATCATGAATATCCACGTGATGTCACCGGGTTGATCTGAATTAGAATGTTTACATAAACTAGTCAGGTTCATTGCATCATTGAACTCACTGTACTCCTGGGTACCAATGAATAATTATACTCCATTGTCTGCAATGCGGTATGTTGTTGGTGAGCTGTAGTGATTCCTGGAAGTCAATGAATACTATTACACATCTACTTTGTATGTTATATAAATTGCATAATACATTCCAGGAATTATCAATAAATACCCTTATCAACCTGGATCTATGAAACAAGCTTCTATATATATAATAAGGCGTATAAACATGAATGGGATACAGCTTTAGTGGAATATACTATATCAGGCAAGTGTTATAGCCGGCAAGAGAACCGTATCAACTGGTTGAAATGCATAATTATAAAAAAAGGAAATGTACCACACCTGGCTGTTTTGTTTAATTCATTTTGTTTGCTGTTGCTTTCAGAGCAACAGTAGGTCGGGGATACCAGTTTTCTCAGAGGGAATTTGATGCCATTAGGGATTCAAAAACAGGTGTCTGTGATGATCCTCTGAATGCTGTAGGAGATAAAGGATGTTCTTATGGTCCCTTTCAAATTATGCAAGGCTACTATGATGATGTAGTTGAATTGAACCCCACACTTCATAATAGCGTAGACTCTATTGACATCAGTGGTCCTGGATCCATTGAAGAGTCAACAAGTTATACAAAGTTTTTCAGACAGGTACACCACTGAAGATCGCTTGGGACGTGAACCAACATTTGAAGATGCAGCCAGGAACCACAATGGAGGACCCAACGGGTACAAAAAGGATGCTACAATTGGGTATTGGGATAAAGTCAGTGGAAATCTTGGATCAAACAAGCATGCAGCTAGTAATGACACAACAGGGAAGTATCTGGGATGTCCATCATGCTCAGCCTGCTCTGGCATGTACACCCCAGCCAGTGCAACTATATAGTTACAGTGTTACTCTTTTTGTGGTTCATTAGTTTTTTTCACCTCCAGGATTAACTCCTCAGCTGGCATTAATTCATACTGCACATTTGTGAACATGCATAAATATTTTTTAAGTAATCAGTTACTGTAATAGTTACAAATCTGTATATTGCATACCTTAGGTCCTAGCTGTATTTGGTCATAGTTCACATGCTCATGTAAGATGTGAACTATGACCTAAGTTGCTTACACAGCTGTTCAATATAATATATGTTTACTAGTCTACCTCCAGTCCTGGATATTACAAGTTTTGAGTTGAGTTGTATCAGTCTAAGATCATCCAATATGGTAGACTAAGTGTGCACTCTGTACAAGGTATTTTCCATGCACTATAATATGGACGTAATTGATATCAGAGATGGAGTAGCAAAAAACGATCATTTGATATAACTCAAACACAAGTTTATAAGGTATAATAGTTAAGTTAATAATTATTGAATACTAGTAAGACTGACATATACGTATAATTGTAATGTTCGGACCGAGCAGTATTTGATTCAGCCGTAATGCCACACGCGATACTTCAACTATGGTGCTGGTTTACTAATACTCTTGAAATACTTCTCGGTACAGGACTTCTTGTACCCGTTAGGTCCTCCGTTGTGGATCCTGGCTGCGTCTTCAAATGTCGGTTCGCGTCCCAAACGACTGGCAGTTGCGTACCTGTTTGCATAAGCCTGCATGATCTCCTTGCTCTTCTCAACACTGCCAGGGCCTTTCAGATCTTCGTACTTGATTCGTTTGCCAAGTTCGGGATTTCTTTCCACGGCATCATTGTAGTATCCTCTCATGATCTGGAAGGGCCCAATGGATCTACAGCCATCTCCTACAGCATTAAGAGGATCCTTTACTCCACCAGTTTCTTGCTTCTTGATAGCATCAAAGTCTATATCTTTGAACTGGTAACCAGCCATCTTCTCTGTTACTCGCTCACGCCGGCCGGTGAAACTGAATAACGTCTTGTGAAGGTTCAATATAAGTCGTTATTGCATGGGCGCCTGAGCCTACGAGTCGGCCGTCTGTCCGCCTACGCTTCCGGTGTGGATATATAAACTAGGTGTAAATTAACGTGGTTCAGGACCTCGCTACGTGAAGTAGAATATGTCCGTATTTGCCGTATTAATATATATTTTTGTTTTTGAAATAGAGATCACATGGTTAGATTGAAACATTAATTTTCAGGAATACTCTGCACAGTGTGGAGTATTCCTGTTATGATGATTAGTAATAATGTAAAACTTTAAAATCAATAATGAATTGTTTTGAATTTGAAATTATACTGAGCTATGTACAGATTGAATCATAACAGGAATAAAAAAAGAATTAGATCAACTTGAATGAAAGCACAACAGGCAAAGTATGCCTGTTGTGTGTATTATAAGATAGTAGTTAAATTTCATGATACATTCCTATTAGTGTACTTCTCTATGTCAAGGTGAATGGCTCAGATAGAAGTGAAGACTCCTGTGGTATATCTTCTTGTGTTAGGTCAGCAATGGTAGATAGATGGAGACTGCTGGCAATAAGGTCAAGTGGTGCTAGCAGGTTTGATTATTTGACGAGGATCTTAATTTCGATATAACGCTAGTTCAAATTCTTTGAAAAGTTGCAAAAAATTAATGTCGAATATGGGTGATTTATTTATGTGTGGTGGTAGTTTATCAAGTATAGTGGCTACACATGTTGTGAAAGTTTTGACCTTTGTATCCACATTGACCACCTTGCTTTTGGTAATGGTACATACTAAGTGGTAATGCTCGGGCTATTAATGTTTCTCCAATTTGTGAGTCAAGTCGTGTAAGCATTCTGGTACTGATCCAGGTCCATATTGTTTCTTTGGGAGTACTATTTTGGAGAACTTTTGTCACAGTTACATCTTTTTGGCATGTTTTGTAACATGATGCATGGCCACATTTCTTGACAACTTGTGCAAAGAAATTGGTTCCACTGTTGTGGAACTTACTCATGAAAGTGTGTTTGCACAACTTTCACTTGTGTTCACTTGTGCATGATGTGTGGATGCATGCATGATTCCGTTTGTAATTGTTCTAAGTGAGCTCGACTCTAACATTGGATCAACTGTATGTGTGCTTCTTTAGTGATTGATTGAAGTGTGTTCAGTTTACTTATTTGTTTGTTAAGGTTTGGTACGTACATTCAGACATACTTATACATTTGATGTGATACCAAGAGCTACAGCTGTTGTACAACACTGCAAAGTGCTTAGCAAGAACAATCATCTCACAATGAGGACAAAAGCCATCAGGGATCAGGTAAAAAGAAGTTAACGGACCCACTGGCCATATGGATAGATGACGTCGGGTTAGTGGTAGTAGGTAGAGTTAGGATTGGGGGTAGGTCTGGGATCCTTTTTCGACCTATAATATTTGGTTCAGAAAAGGATCCAAGATCTAACCCCACCCCTATCTATACCCTACTACAGAAAAAGCATGACGCTATGCCGATGTCATTAGTCCATATGGCCAGTAGGTCGGTTCATTTCACCTGATCCAAAGCCCTCTGGACTGACGTCTTTTCACGTGAGAACCAATCGTCTCTGCAACGAGGAAATCGTCCCATAAAATGAGTAATGGAAACCCGTAGATTAGCCATCTTTTCGATTACGCACATTATTGCGACGTCATGTACAAAATGTCTGCCAAGATGGATGTCACCCTGGCTGACCAATTCGAGCTCCCGAACGACAAATTGACGAACCCCTTTTCGGCGCAATGAATATCATGATACAATGAATCAATTTTTTGTTTATCTGCCACAATTCATTTTTAAAATAGGGTGGATTAACAGATTTGCTGGATCACAACATATTAGATACTCTATAATATACAGTATCTATGATCACAAACATTCACGTGATGTCACACAAGTGGATTTGTACATGGTATCATTGAGCTCACTGTACTCCTGGGTAACAAAATGAATACTCCTTGATTATCTGCAATGTGGTATGTTGTTGTGGACAGTGATTCCTGGAAGTCAATGAATGCTATTACATGTCTACTTTGTATGTAATATAAATTGTATAGATACTACATTCCAGGAAATATCAATGAATAACCTTATTGACCTGGATTCTATAAAATAACGTATATAGAACAAGCAAGGATAGGGATTTCAGTGGAATTTCTCTAGCAAGTTTAGGCCATCAAGAGAACGCTATCAACTCAGTGAAATGTACCGCACCTGGCTGTTTTGTTTCATTTTGTTCACTGTTGCTTTCAGAGTAATAATTGGTCAGGGATACCAGTATTCACGGCGAGAGTTTAATGCCATTAGGGAAGTAGAAACAGGTGGCTGTGGTGATCCTCTGAATGCTGTAGGAGATCAAGATAGAGGATGTTCTTATGGCCCTTATCAAATCATGCGAGGTTACTATGACGATGCAGTTGAATTCAACCCCACACTTAGGAATAGCATAGACTTCAGTGACCTCAGAGGTCCTGGGTCCATAGAAAAAAGTGAACAAATCATGCAGGCTTATTCAAACAGGTACACAACTGCAGAGCGTTTGGGACGTGAACCGACATTTGAAGATGCAGCCAGGAACCACAATGGAGGGCCCAACGGGTACAAGAAGAGTGCTACAATTGGGTATTGGAATAAAGTCAGAGGAATTCTCGGACCAAACAAACGTGCAGCTGGTAATGAAACAACATGTCCAACATCTTCAACCTGCTCAAGTTCTGGCATGTATGCCCCAGCTAGTGCGACTACAGTTACAGTATTATTCTGTTTGTGGTTCTTTATCTTCTTCCACCTCCAGGATTAACACTTCAGCTGGCATTCATACTGCACATTGTTGAACATGCAAATATGTTTTAAAGTAATCAGTGACTGTAGTAGTTACCAAACTACATATTGTCTGTGTTTTCAGTGTCAATTACATACCAACACTAGACATTAAAGGGTTATGGGTGCAATCAGTACATTCACCTTCAGTTTGTGGAGGAAGAGAGACACCGGACCCTCATGTTGATGTAAGATGTGAGGGCTTATGCAGCTGTTCAATACATATGTTTACTAGTCTACCTTCATTAGTAATACTTACAAGTTTTGAGTTGAATTGTATCAGTATAAAATCATCTGTTATTGTAGCATGCACTCTGTACACGGTGTATTCCAAGTACTACATGTGTGTAATTGATATCAGAGTTAGCGAAGCAAAAATTATCATTGCATATAACTTGAACACAAATTATAAGGTATAATAGTTAAGAGACACAAACCATACATAAATATTAGTACAGTAAGACTGTATATGCATGGTGGTGCTTCGAGCAAGCAGTATTACTACTAAATTCAGCCATAATTAATGCCACACGCAATACTTCAATGGTGCTTTTTAACACACTCGAAATACTTCACGGTACATGACTTCTTGTACCCGTTAGGTCCTCCATTGTGGATCCTGGCTGCATCTTCAAATGTCGGTTCACGTCCCAAACGACTGGCAGTTGTGTACCTGTTTGAATAAGCCTGCATGATCTCCTCGCTCTTCTCAACACTGCCAGGACCTTTCAGATTTTCGTACTTGATTCGTTTGCCAAGTTCGGGATTTTTTTCCACCGCATCATTGTAGTATTCTCTCATGATCTGGTAGGGCCCAATGGACCTACCGCCATCTCCTACAGCATTAAGAGGATCCTTTTCACAACCAGTTTCCTGCTTCTTGATAGCATCAAAGTCTTTCCTTTTGAACTGGTAACCTGCCATCTTCTCTGTTACTCGCTCACACCAGGTGAAACTGAATAACGTCTTGTAAAGGTTCAATATAAGTTGCTTTCATACTCGGTACGGCATAGGTACGGGGAAGTAGGGGTTTGAGCTGTGTCGGTTACAGTTGAAATCTGTAGATTTGAATTCGAAACTGAATCGTGGACATTCTGTCAGAAAATGGCGTATGAGGAATGTGTGGGTTGCGAGGTTTGCGTAATGTCCCACTGCGTCAGCTGCTTACATGGCTTCTTCGTTAAAAGAACAGTACGTAAGGATTTGTAGCCTTTAGAAGGAGCCAGAGGGAAAGATTCGCGAAGAAGCGTAAGTTTCAGGGCAATTAAAATGAGAACAAATGTGAAGTACTAGATTCGGCCAGTCAGTGTCATTTTCAGAATATTACAATTTATGCGTTCGATAATGTGCACATGTAACCTGGTCAAATTGTGTTATGAATGTTACAATGTTGTGACTGTTGTGCGCATGTTAGTGTATCTGTACGTTAACATGAAGATACACGAACAGTGAAAGCTGTGTATAATGGTGACTGGACATGTACGTATTAGCAGGACACCTCTCTATAGCAGCCAGGTTACTAGTCTCAAAGGGTCAGTAGTGTAGGATTTAACCTGCGTATACAGGACACCTCTCTATAGCAGCCCCATTTGGGCCCCAAGGGTGACCACAGATGGGTTCCACTGTACAACTGTTATAACTCGTCAGTTTCCTGTTGTCTAGTGCTGGAGGTATTGTGAGGGATCCACATTGCAGGACTGGACCGCAGTGATGTTGGGGGTCTATTACAACCTGGTGAGTGTACATGGCATTTGTTGATGCAAATAGACACATATACCAACATGTACACATGTACAGTCACACACTCGTACAATGCTATCTACTTCCACTGTATCGTACGTACCTTCGAACATTAAAATCATCATACCCCCTTCACATGTTGAACTCACCATATCCCCTCCACACATTAAGCTCACTCTATCCCCTCCACACATTACACTCACCATATCCCCTCCACACATTAAGCTCACTCTATCCCCTCCACACATTACACTCACCATATCCCCTCCACACATTAAGCTTACTCTATCCCCTCCACACATTAAGCTCACTCTATCCCCTCCACACATTACACTCACCATATCCCCTCCACACATTAGGCTCACCATATCCCCTCCACACATTAAGCTCACTCTATCCCCTCCACACATTACACTCACCATATCCCCTCCACACATTAGGCTCACCATATCCCCTCCACACATTAAGCTCACCATATCCCCTCCACACATTAAGCTCACCATATCCCCTCCACAAATTAGGCTCACCATATCCCCTCCACACATTAAGCTCACCATATCCCCTCCACAAATTAGGCTCACCATATCCCCTCAACATATTATACACATCACATTAATCCTGTAGTATGTATATCATAGTTATGATACTACCTCTGTAGCCTATTCATTTCCTCCCACTTGTACTGATATTGTATCCTATTCTTTTCTCTCAGGTTCGAAGAGGGGACAACTTCTACAGGAAAGGCTGTGAGATGCTACAGAAAGGGTGTGACGAGACAGAACACAGTATCATCTTCTCAGAAGCACTGGACTGCTACAGGAAGACCATCTCAGAAGATGAAGACGCTGCTAAGGACACAGCAGTGTTAACCAGGCTAGCCATGGCCGCCTTCCATTGCAACAAGTACAAGCTGGTGTGGGAGACGGTAGACATGGTGATAGAACTCAGTCCAACAAGAAGAGAGAGCTACCTGTTGAAGGCCGGCTTGCTATTTCACATGGAGTACCATCCTGATGCCATCAAGGTGTTGTTGCTAGGGATACACAATCTTGGAGGGGATGTACTTCTTGAAGAGTGCTTGGATCTCTTGGAAGACATACAGTCTTGTACCAACAGTGAGTTTGTTGTGCTTGTGTGAGTTGGCTGATCGGGTGAAATATACGTATATGTGCAGTTACACAGATGTGCATGTTATTATTGTATGTACATTTGTGTCACACACACACACACACACACACACACACACACACACACACACACACACACACACACACACACACACACTCACACACACACACACACACACACACACACACACGCACGCACACACACACACACACACACACCATCTTTTCACTACTTCATACTGTAGCTCCTCTCCAGTGTCACCATATCGAAAGAGGTTGGCATGCCAATGATATCGTTCACTTCATAAAGAACTACACCAGACGGAGGAATAAGGCTACATCTCTAGCCAGGTATGTGTGTGTCTTTCCTCTCTCAACATCGCCTTATTCTGTCATGTACTCATTCTGTAGTGTGTGGTGGAATTGTGTAAAGCTGAGTCAACTGTGTCATTTTCTACTTCGTGTGCACAGTGTTACAATACATACTGGTACATTTATTGCCACAAGTCTTTGCCTTGCTAAACAGAGTCCTCCAGAGTCACGATGCAGCTGTTTACCTCTCTTTGATGCTTCGAGTTGACCTGTTGGACCCAACAACCAGCTACAGTGAGTAATGAATTGAGTGAGGACTGATTGCATACTGGTTGTATACTGGTTGTATACTGGATACTGGTTGTATACTGTTTGTATACTGGTTCTATACTGTTTGTATACTGGTTCTATACTGTTTGTATACTGGTTGTATACTGGTTGTATACTGGTTGCACATACTGATACTGTTGCAGATCTGTTTATCACCATTTACGTACTCCTTTATCTACCACAATTACCACCACACACACACACACACACACACACACACACACACACACATACACGCACACACACACACACGCATGCACACATGCACGTACACACACACACACACACACACACACACACACACACATGTACACACACACATACACACACACACACACACATGTACAGATGACATGACATGTACAGAGCCAAGCGTCAGTCCCTTACACTTTGCTTGCTGGCACGGTCAACACCAGGAAGTTGTCAAGCTACTCTCTAACTTTGACACTGACATCCACGAGGCAGGATTCTTTGGTCTGACCCCCCTCCACATTGCCTGTCTGAGGGGACATGTGAGTGTGGTGCATGTCCTCCTCCAACACGGTGCTGAACCAAACTGGAGTGACCCAGGACTCAACGTTGAAGACTTTGTGAGTGAGACAAGAAGGTTGTTCTGGGACAGAGTTCTGCATTCGGTAAGTGTGCTGGTAGATCAGGCTTGTGTGTGCTTATGAATGTACAAACATACGTACATACAGTACATATGTAGATTTGTCATTATTGACTCCACAATGCGTTTATTACATACATACATACTCAATTTCACATTAACAAGATGCATGGTTGTTTTGGACCAAATTATAATTTTTTCCTCTCATAAATTCTCTATAATCATTATATCATTCAATATGTACATGCATACATACATACATCACTTGAGCATATTGTAAACATCATGTACTGTATGTACCTCTATGCATACCCAGGTGAGTGAAACAACCACTGAGAGCTGAAATGAGTGGAGTGACCATTGCACACGAAATGCAGGATCTCAAGCTTCAAATTTCATTGCATGGAAATCATTCAATTAACTTTTACACCAATAATATTTATATTTAATATGTATTTTTGATGCAGCATATAAAATTATGCTATCATATAATTACACGGCAATGTATTATGTTATATATATAATAATATGCTAGAATTATATATATGTAATTGTTGATTCATTGACTCGTTATTCCTCTAAAATAATTTACTAAGCTGAAGTTATTGGATGCTTTGAATGATTGATGTTTTTTGTAATTATTGGATCAATGCTATGTACATATGCATGAATGCTTATCAAATATTATGACCAATAATATTATGTTCAATCTCATATGTATATACATGTAATTATGTAAAAACCATTATAATTATTATCAATAATAATATCAATTTCAATCACATCATATACGTACATCACCTAAATGAAAATTTAATGGTTACACAATCCATATGCACATAATAAGTATAATATTATATATTATCATAATGGTACATAAATTAAATAAATTATAACCATTGTATAGTCCAATAAACTTAATACATACATACATACATAAGGGTATAATAAGTACCATACAGTACGTACACAAATGTACGTATCATATTACATGCATACAGTATACAGTACACACAACCAACATAGCACAATAATACACGGCATGGTACTATTACAAACATATGTATGTACGTATGTACATAAGTACTGTAGGTACGTATGTGAACATAACTAACCTAGGCCTACGGGAAAATAGAACTTTGTATGTAAAATAGATATACACAGCTAAAATGCATAATCCCTAAGAAGACACATAAAATGAAATAATCTATGGTCGTTTATGGATGTCCAGAGTACATACACATGTGTATGCACGCACACATGCACACGCACACACACACACACACACACACACACACACACACACACACACACACACACACACACACACACAAGCACAGCGAAATGTAATCCAAACACACATACAAACACACATCCACATTACATGCACAAAATACGGAACAGAAATTAGAAATTGAAAGACTAATAATTAATGTGGTTACGTCCACACAATACGCTTGCTGATGTTGCTGTTGATCATTGATCATTGATAGTGAATTCGAACATTACTAGCCATTAATTCAAATTGGCTGGTTCAAACCAGTTTCAAGCTTCCCGTTAACTTATTCAACAGGGACCCAAACCCGCTCCGGCTTGGAGGGTTTATCGATATTCTTGGAACAGAAAGATGATAGGATTTGATGAAGATGGATCGCGCGGCTTCGAGTTTTTCTCGTCTAGTGATCAGCTTCCCTCTGCAATCTGTACTGTCACTGGAAAGTGTGTTTTGATCAATGCTGTCTTCTAAAATGCCTTCTGTGATATCATCTGTTATAGACAAGATTTGCCAGCTGTGAGGGGGGACAGAGGGAAATCCCCATTACACAATATTCCGTAAAAGGAAATGCGAATGTATAGATATATGTACACATACACACATACTGTATGTACAGTACTGTACATACCTACAAGAGTATGTACGTATACATAACACAATACATATTACATGTAAATAACAAACACCCTGCAGACAAACTGCTGCTTAGCACAAATCAATTTTTGGACTTTTTTGGGGTTTATTGTGGTAGAGTACATAATATACGTAGTAAGCTAATTTTGTAAGAACATCTAATAAGAACTAATTTTGGGTCCCTCATAATTCCTCTTAATGAGTTTCTAGTGTACATAAAAATTAATACAGTGGAACCTCTCTATTACAAACCTCTGAATTGCAGAAACCTCTATAATAAGGACACCATTCTGTGTCCCAGTGTAGTACTGTAGTGTATGAAGTGACCTCTGAATTGAGGAAACCTCCGTAATAAGGACTAAAACCAAGGTCCCAAAGTGTTCGTAATAGAGAGGTTCCACTGTAAAGGTATTAGCTAATGATACAATGAATTTTCCCATATAAAACATATTACATATTATGCAGATCCAAATAAACTACGTATCTTGTAATATTAATTGTATTACACAAATCATAGTCTGACAGATGCCGTTTAACAGCCTTCAAAAGCAGCAATCATGGGACATTAGTTGAAATGGGTATCCGCCAAGCCTTCAATCCGCCACAATTTCCCAGTACCAATATAATGTACAAGGACCAATGAATATCCAGTTAATCCACCTAACTCGTTAATCCACCCTATTCATTGAAAACAAATTGCAGCAGATTAACGAGAATTCACTGTATTTACATACCACACATGTACAGTATTATACATACGTATATAGTATGTATAGTACTGTATATTTCATAATACATGTAAACTCTTAGCAATTCTGACTTGGAGTATGAATGTGGGTATGTACTGACCTTCCTATGGAGTGGTCCGCCTGAGAGGAGGAGAGAGAGGGAAAGAGAGAGAGAAGATATGTACAATGTTCATGAGACAAGTTGAAGTGAATACAGTTGACCCCCTTCAACAAGACACTCCAAAGGACAACTTTATGTTAACAGTACTTACTGTGTACATATGTACATACATGACATGACATGCATACACATTAGCAGTCAATGTAGGGGCTCCATGAAGTTTGTGGAAAGGGATACAGTGGAACCTCTCTATTACAAACCTCTGAAATGTGGAAACCTCTGTAATAAGGACACCATTCTGTGTCCCAGTGTAGTACACTAGTGTATAAAATGACCTCTGAATTGAGGAAACTTCTGTATTAAGGACAAAAAGTAAGGTCCCAAAGTGTCCTTAATAGAGAGGTTCCACTGTATACATTATGCTAAACATTGTTTGTTAATGAGGCTTGACTGTATCCATACTACGTACGTACACAGGTCTTGTCCATGGATTCTTACTTACCTCCTCATTCAGCTTCTGCTGTTTCTTGATGTCGACTGGTGAGGCTCTCTCACTGACTAGGACACCATTTCCAGAACTGAGGCAGTAACACAGACAGTGCACATTAATACATATAACATACATATGCAAATACATACATATGTACATTTATAGTATTATTCATATATCATACGGACATACATACATATGTCCGTACATAGTGGAAACTCTCTATAAAGGACACATTGGGACCAGGTAATTTGTCCACTGTAAAGAGGTTATCCACTCTTCAGAGGTGAAAAATGTATTACCACTATACATAGAGAAGTCTATTTTTGGTGCCTTACAGAGTGTCCTTTGTAGGGAGGTAAGTTTTATGGTGTCCTTAATGGGGAGAGTTCTTTAATAGAGGTTCCACTGTATATCTACAATAAGTACATAACACTACATATGTGTCCCATCCACTCACACTTGAGCATTGCGGCACTGTCCTGTCCCCAGTCCAGGGACCATTGTCGTCAAGTCCTCCACCGAGGATGACGAGGTAGTGGTCCCTCGTTCTGTGTGGGAGTCCACTGGTCTCCTGGATTGAAGTGCACACAGAGGTGTACAGCACATGGCATGTACTGTACGCAAACACTATCCTTACTGTAATATGATGGTTGCAGTGGCACACAGACATAAGGGTATAGCACATGGCATGTACAGTATGTAAACACTATACAGTGGTTAATCCACCACTGCTTCATCCGCCAAACCTTTTAATCTGACACAATTTTCCAGTACCAATATAATGGTCAAGTACCAATGAATATCCACTTAATCCGCCAAACTTATTAATCCACCATATTCTTTGAAAATGAATTGTGGCGGATTAACGAGTATTCACTGTACTTACTAACATGTAGGTTGAAATGGCACAAAGACACAAGGGTATAATATGCTTGAATACACTTCCACCTTTGGGAAGAAGGTATAATTCTGTACTTTTCAATTTTCATGAGGGTGACTAATGTATTTCATCGAACTACTCACACAACACTCTAATGAGTTAATGAATCGATGTATTAATCGCATTGGATGAAACAGAACAAAGTCAATTTCTGTTTTTGCAATAATGCTGGGACAATTAAAAATTGATTAATAGATTAATGCATCCATTTTAATGCTGAGTCTGATTATCATTAGCAGTTCAAGCAAAAGGATTAATCACAGGAAGTAGTGGTGGATTAATGAGTTTGGTGGATTAAATGAATATTCATTAGTACTTGTATCATATTGGTACTGGGAAATTGTTGCGGATTAAAAGGTTTAGAGGATGAATCAATGGCAGATTAATGAGAATTTGCTGTATCACTTGCTGCAATTACGCACTTTAGCTGATTAATATCGATATCCGATATCAAAATTACACCCAATTTCCAGCACTAATTGTGAGTTACAGCGACAGATGTGTATAAGTATGTACTGCACATACAGATGTAACGCAGCTGTAGGCATACCAGTGACTAGGGTCAACTTTCACTTTACATGTGAACTTTTCGTCCATTAGAAATTGGAGAAAATCGAAACAAAAATACAAAATCTCCTCCCCTCGACTGAGCCTCTCGTGAAACTGGTGCCTGTAGGGAAGTATGTACTATATTACCATTGATAGAGAAGTCAGCATAGAAGTAAGAATAGCATACATAATGTATCTATGTGTGCATGCATGTACAGTAAGCACATACACACTGACAAACTACACATACAGTACGCACACACACAGGTACACAGACAGACACACACACACGCACACACACACACACACACACACACACACACACACATGCACGCACAAACACACACATACACACACATGCACGCACGCACACACACACACACACACACACACACACACCGACACACACACACACACACACACACACACACACACACACACACACACACTTACCCAAATAAATACCAGTCGTAGGCTAGAGTGAGGTAAATGATTTCAGGAGGAGAGAGGGTCTGATGAACCAAGCCGTCCTACAAGATATCACATGACGGTCATGTGACACAAATAGAATCAAGATTACAAATATTACATTATATACAATAGTACCTGCATACGTACAAACAGTACACAAGATTGCAAACATAATATGTACACACAAACAGTACGTATGGCTATATTGGGTCATACATGTATATCAGTTCTTTGTTAAAATGTTAGCATAATATGCACAGCATACACATGCGCATAAATGAGGATCTTGGCAAGTTGGCATACTCATATACTACACATATACAAAATGCACACATGTACGTATGTACATGCTCATAATATAAATGGTATGACAAATGTACTGTCAGTATAATATGTATGGAAATAATCTTACCACAGTATCTATATATATATATATATACATACTCAGATACATATGTATGTACATACATACATATGTACACAGGTAGATATGCATAAATTGTAGTACATACAGTGTATGCCGAAAGGACAGTGGACTCACAGCCCAAAGAGATAATCTTAGCAGAGAAATGAAAAGTGGTGTTCTGTCCCAACCAGATATGCAATGAATGAGAAGACCTCCACTATCTGTTGAGGAGGAATATGTACTATGTAGATGACAGTGTGTGTGTGTGTGTGTGTGTGTGTGCATGTATTCATGCATGTGTAGAGTGTAGAAAGTGTCCCACCTGATGATAAATGTGACAGCAGTAAGAGAAGGTAGTTCTGAGTAATCTGTACCAGATCCCAATTCTAAAAACAAGAAATGAAACATACGTACATACATACGTATGTACCTACTAGCAATTACCCCCATACTAAGAAGACATATACGCCAGGTGTCACTGTAGTTCATATCAATGTTCAGGACTACTCATGTATGTACATATGTGTATATACGTATGTACGTACAGTGAATTCCTGCTAATGCATTACAATCCGTTTTCAAACATAAGGAGGAATAACAAGTTTAGCAGTATTCAGCAGTACTTGTATATTGTATTAGTACTGGGAAAACATGGCAGATGAATAGGTTTGGGCAATACAGTGCTGGTGGATTGATGAGTATTCACTACACTGTGATGGACATCTGTGTCCATCACCATACAGTAGAAAGTGTGAGTTTGTACTCATGTACAAATGTACGATTCACACATTGTTAGATTGTAGGAAATTGATCAGATTTATATGAACAATCCTACCTATACAGTGGAGCCTCTCTATTACAAACTTCTGAAATGCAGAAACCTCTATAATATGGACACCATTTTGTGTCCCGGTGTAGTACTGTAGTGTATTAAGTGACCTCTGAATTGAGGACACCAATGTAGTAAGGACTAAAATCAAGATCCCAAAGTGTCCTTAATAGAGAGGTTCCACTGTACGTACTGTATACATATGTACATATGTAGTTCCATTCATTTTGATACAATCGAGGTGATTCGACTGTCATTTGTTACAACAGACAAGCTCGCACAGTGCCAGCATCTCACACTGCTGTGTGCATCTGAGCATTGGTCACTTGTCTATAACAGCTGCAAGGTTGGGTGCCACACCCACAGACACACCCACGCACGGTACCTGATGGTTCTTGCAGTCCATATCATCCAGATGAGGGAGGGTTGGGGGTAGAGAGAAATCCGCATCAATTTCAGGCTAATGTGGAACAAAACAACACAGTGATATATGATGTGGTCCCCTTAGCAGTACACAGTTTATGTATGTACATGTAGTACATAACATACATACATAATATGTACGCGTACATACGTACGTGCATATATACTTGTATCCTGGTTGAGGGGTAGATCAAAGGAAAAACTGCGCGTACATACGCCATGTAGCACAGGTCAGTGATACAGCACAGGTCACCAGACAGGTTTCATTGTTAGGATTAGTTGAGTGAGAACAAGGCAGGAAATTAGTAAACATATTTCTATTGCATATAATATGTTGTATTGAACTATACGCATATTTGCAGTATAAATAGTCTATCATTCACCACGCCAGGATACAAGATAGTTATATCCTGCCTAGGTGTGCTGCAGCAGATATAAAGTGCTAATTGATTACAGAGGGAGAAGCGTGAGGGCGGGCAAATATAATAATTACATGAAGCACACAGCACACTTATACCATATAGTTCATGCATGTACGTAAAGCACATAACATGTACGTAATTACATACAGCATGCAATACACACAGCACATATCACATGTACAGTACACAAAACATGTAATACATGATGCATGTACAATAGACAGCACACACACACTGTACATACAGTGTACATGTACAGTACAAAGACATACATAGTACAGAGCACATGTAAAGTAAACAACACAGTACAATACACAACATGTGTACAGTACACAACACAAAGTAAACAACACAACATGTATACAGTACACAGCACATGCATAGAACACAACACATACATACACAGTTAACAGCACTTGTAAGACCTCACCTGCTCCCAGTCAAACTTCAACCCTTGACCATCATATCCGTTGGACTTGTAATCTTTGAAGAATTCACACCCTACACATTATTGGGTAGGCTTGTGGGTGAAGGATTCCAGTCACATGATCACAGAATGCAGGTCACATGATCACAAAATGGCAATCACATGACGACAGAATGGTTGTCATTTAAATATTATCATACATACTACAGATTAAAGCTGTTGGCATCGGTACCTATGTATGTACATAGGAACATTTGTTCTACTGAAAGTGATATCCAATACTCTACTATACACAGCTATCACATGGCAAATGTATGACTGTCACATGCTCGAAGTATGACTGTCACACGATAAAGCATGTCCCTCACATGAACACAAGATTCTCTGTAGGGTCAGAACTCACCAGGATAAGGCATTGAGGCTATACCAAAGTCAGCATAACGCTGGCTCTTATCGACTTTCTCTGACGATGAAACACTAAAGGCAGAATAAAGGGATCCTGTGTTTACAGAATATGGTGAGCTGTGAATGTACCATGCAGCAGATAAATGCTACAGGTAAGGGTTCGTACGTATGTGGTTATTGAGTGTTGAAAGTGGGGCCAATTGATCCAGTGTGATTATTTAGTAGTGAGAGCGTGACATTTAATTAGGGCGGGGTCATTTGGATGCACAAAATTGATTGTGGTGTGTGTGTGTGTGTGTGTGTGTGTGTGTGTGTGTGTGTGTGTGTGTGTGTGTGTGTGTGTGTATGAGTATGTGTGTGATTACATATGTACGTACGTTAAAAAATACTTTGTCTTTTTATTTTCGACCATTAGGTCTGATATTAATGAGATTTTGAGAGATTTCAGCAGCTTAACATCCTCCAGACGAGTCTTGGTCATTCGGTCATTCTCACTATGGGATGGCAGGATGCACATTACAACGCTATACACACACTGTGGTAGAAGGGGCAGTAACGCTACATACAAGGGGAACATGATACATTCCATGCACCAACAAAGGTATGTAAGGACAAACATACGTATTAGTGATAACAAGTGGTGTACGTACCGTATATCCGGAAATATTGGCGGTCATAAAATTTGGCGATTTGCCCAAAATCTGACCCAATGCATTATTGGCGGAATTTAAATTTGACGGTTTACCACAATGAGTGTTGATAATGTTAAAACGCAAATGTTGACTGACAAATATTAATTTGGCAGTTATGTCCGTGACCGCTAAATCACCAAATTTAAATCACTGCCAATATTTCTGGATACGTACGGTACAATGCTATGCTAATAACAATATGACATTGTGGTGCATATAATATTATGCACAATAATACATGAACTTGTACACACACATACGTATATGTATATATACGTATAAGTACATACGCACGTATGTACGTATGTATACACATAAGTAGACACAAAATATATAGTCAGCAATATGTACACACAATATGTACTGTGTGACGTAGGTACGTAGGTATACACAGTACATGTGATCGACACACACACACACACACACACACGCACGCGCACACACACACACACACACACACACACACACACACATACACACACACAACCGCACGTACACACAACACACACACACATCACACAAATGCGATCACGCATGCACACACCACACAAACGCGGTCACGCATGCACACACACACACACACAAACACGGTCACGTATGCACACACACACACAAATGCGGTCACACACGCACACACATACACACACACGCACACACACACACACACACACATGCACACCATACGTAGGTACGTACACATCACTATCTGAAGTTGGTTGATCATCCAGTTCACTATGTCCATTAGTGTTAGTGTCCTTCTCCAGGTTCTGTGATGTTAGCTCACCGTTGGAACTATTCTGAACTTGTCCATAAGACCACATGCCTGTTAGAGCAAACATGTGAGTACATATTGCTTGTACTGCAACACAGATAGACACTACAGACTACGAGTATGTACTGTTATACAAAGGGATTCAATGTGTACTGGACAGTTATACAGAGGAATCCAATGTGTATTGGAGTGTTATACAGAGGAATCCAATGTGTATTGGAGTGTTATACAGAGGAATCCAATGTGTACTGGGCTGTTATACAGAGGGATCCAATGCGTACTGGGCTGTTATACAGAGGAATCCAATGCGTACTGGGCTGTTATACAGAAAGAACATGTACTCTTCTATTATAGGAAGGAATGCTATGTAAATTGATGCTAATTATAATTCTTATCACATACTGTGGTTAGCAGGGCAGAAAATAAACATTGAACTAATTAGCTCACTTGACAACCAATCGTATCCTTGACGACCACACAATTCAGCATACGTTGACAAAGTGGCAGATCGGCAGATGTGGGTGTGGTCATTGAGGAGAATCACCGGTACGACAAACCTAGACCGACATCGTGCTGTTCGAGATGAGGCAAACATTTCTCTCAATAACTCCATGTCATTGAAACCAGGAGGACTGGGTAGGGGGGAAAGAGCAAAAAGAAACAGATTCAATGTCGATGACAAACACACTGTATGTAAACTTGGATATAAGCTATTGTATTGTATGTACGTACATACATAGGCACATACATGTGATATGTACTCATACATATACAATACACACACAGTTCTACAATACACACATGTAGATACATATGTATAAATACGTATGTACGTATATAGGTATAAACGAGATAGGTACATACTGTATCTACAGCACACACACACATACGTAGGTACATACATACGTACTGTCTCTATACATATATAGGCACATGCATGGTGTACATACGTATGTACGTGAGGTACAGTCGGTACCACAGAAGGTTGGACAATCTCCCTACAGCGAACAAATCGGATAGTTCCAATATGTCAGCCATAAAAGAGGTTCCACCATACACACACAGCTATTCCACATCTGAGACTCCTCCTCTCCTTACAGTGCTCTAAAGTGCAGTATGTGTGCTCACTGTTGAGGTAATTGTCTTCCTTTTTCACTTCTGAGTACTATGATCTCGGATGGATAGTGGTTGCACAGTGCACCATTGGTGTTCTGGATGGTCTGAGATGAATGAGGAGACGTATAATACATATGTACACAATGCGTTTTACGGGTTATAAGTCGCACCATTAATCCAAAGCATATATTATTAGTCATGAAAGCTATGACCCAATAAACATTAGGTATTTTTCGAGTTTTGATTTCTGTTTCCTCCAATCTCTCACGATTTTTTCACTGACTGAAAATTCACGACTTGCTGCCCTATTACCTTTATTTTCAGCTAACGCTATCACCTGAAGCTTAAATTTGGCTTCATAGCTTCATCGCTTCACTCCGGACATTATCACTAACTTGTAGTTTCCTGTACCCACCAATGAACTCATTATTATTCATAGCCTGATTTGTCACATGACTCATATCCGGTCACATGACTCATATCCGTTATATAAGTCGCATCCGGTGTACAACTCTCATCCATTGTATAGTGTTCGTTTTAAGCATGAAAGTCGCGACTTATGTATAACCCGTAAAAGGACATTCATACATACATATGTACATAAATACATCCACACATACTGTATGTATGTACGTATGTATGTACAACCCTACATCAATATCATTCATATGTACACATCCGTCCATCTTTACATACATACTAGTACTGTATCGATATCGGATGAATGTTGGTACCACTGCTGACATTAGAGTATGAGTTGATATCAGTACCAGCAGTTAGAATAAACTCTCTCTGATTGGTGGCAAATCTGGTAACAAACACTAACTAGTAGTATTGCCCACATAAGAGTTGTCCCATGATTCCAATGCAGTACACATATGTAAGTATGAATAGTACTCATTTGATTATGAAATGTTTGAGAACCGTTAAGAAATCACTGAGCAATATAATTCCAATATCAGTTGATAATAATTATTGGTATAGGCCATTAGTTGTTTAAACAATGAGTTATTGGAATATCAGTATCTCCCCTCACTGGCACGTATACCATCAATACGTCAATCAATCCATTCATACACACAACAATGTACTTATGATTTACCTGAGATTCATAGTCTTTGCTGAATAACAGAATACATCTCTTCATAATGATCTCACTCTGTAAGTGGTAAGTGATGAGAGACTTCATGATCTAATCCCGTATGTACGTAATACATAGGTATATGTACCATACATGTACGTACGTATGTACATGTATTTATTTTATATGTACACAGTATGCCTATATATACTAGCGATGGGACAAGTATTAATCAAGTAATCAATTAATCAATTAATTTTCAATATCTTTAGTGATGCAAGCAAATCAATTAATCACAGTGCGTAATTCAGTGGAACAGGAATCCACTCCCTCTTTATTACCACGAGACTCCACCCCATTGAGTACTCAATAGACTTCTGAACACAGATCATCGATCCGAGAAGTACAGCAGACTTCCAACACTATACGTATACACCAATGGATATAGTACACAATCTACATGCACACATTATGCCCATGTGCGTAGGTGTGTTGTAGAGTCACCAGTACACACAGACCTGCTGCATACTGTGGCTGAAGCCAACAAAATGTCTAGAGTGGCGAATTGTTGTCATTTTTGCTACCGAAAATGGTCAAAACGTTCCAAATGTGCAATGGGCGGAGACAAGCCCTATCTAAAGTGCACATACACATACTTACTCGCAGTAAGTGCTTATCACGCAATATCAACAACACAGCATACAAACACAAACACAAACCTGTCGTTCACACAAACACATGTACGTATGTACGTATGTGCACATACGTACATTACATATAATATGAATATCCACACACACCCAACATATGTACATATGTAAGTACATGTTTATGCACTCGTAAACACCTTACTGTACATATGTGCCTATTTACGTATGTACATACACCTACACGCAGATATTACATTAAGAAACTGTACAAATATCAAACACACACACACAATGCTAATAGGGCTGAAGCTGAGTTGGCAACATTACACAATTCAGCATCCTCTTCAATGAAACCTTGAAACCTGGTACACAGGTAAACTCTTAGATGTGTAAATGTTTCATTTCTATTATTACGATTATTATAGCCACACATGAATACAAACAGCACTAAGACAACAACACACAGCACAAACAGCACATATATATGTACATCACACACACACACACACACACACACACACACACACACACACACACACACACACACACAGTACAGCACACACACACACATAGTTCAGCACATACACACACACACACACACACACACACACAGCTCAGCAGAACACACACAGCATGCATATCTGCCATACACAGTAACATAAAACCACAATACAATCATGACATACATACATAAGTATGTATGTACAATATCATGTACAGTACTATACAAACAGTATGTACACACTTGACATTGTACACACATAACTGTACATGCATTCACACAAACCTAAATATTTGCAAGAAAGAACAGCTAAGTAACAAATAAACAACCAATTGACGAGTAATGAGCAAATTGGGAACAGAATACATCAATCCAACATGCACACATGTATGTACATGCACACGCATACATGCAAACATACATACGTAATTATCAAGATCACATGTGCAATTTTAGACTTTGGAACAACCAGGTACCAATTACATACATGAGTGATTGTACTGACACGAGTTTTTGGATAATATGTATCTAGACGTACTTACAGTCAAGGCAGTGTACTGATGTATGAGTGTATAAACACATATTATGAACACACACACACACACACACACACACACACACACACACACACACACACACACACACACACAAGCACAGACACACACACACAGTAACACGTATACTACATTCAAGTACCCGAGTGGGTATTGGTCACATATCAGTGATATGGCGGTCAAAACGGTCATCAAGTGAATTGTGTGTATATACAGATGTTCGGAGACTCTAACGGATGCAGGATATACTGAAGTAAGGAACAAATATATTCTACCTTTCTTTCGTGATTAGACGTCTTGTAGCTTTCAGAACTAAACCACTCCAGTAGTTCGTTCAAGCAAGATCGGGTCACGAGAGAATCAGGGTTGTTCCAGAGATAATCCTCTTCAGCGTCTCCGTCCCAAACATCTTCTTCGGTGATGAGGATTCCGTCCATAACCCGACTTCTTTCGTCGCTACTGAAACCTGTGGCCATTGCCACAACGTACGTGATGGCCCGAAGACGCCCTCAGTTTAAAGAAAAGGAGATGGTATCGTTGTAATAGTCTTCAAAAATGGCGTCCAATCAACTTTGGAAGTCGAACATTTCGAGACTTATTTATCATAAACTGGTGTTGACTCATGAATCTCATTATCGACTTCCGCCATTTTGTTTATACTACCAGATCCTGCAGGATCGAGGCTTTGTACGTACATTAACGAGGATTTTGAGAGCCTCGTTCCGTCTCCTGGGACTCTAACGTTGAAATGGCCTTCCATGATGATATCAGTGTGCTTCTGTCCCACCTGAGGCACTCATTTATCACGAACGACGAAACAGGTTAGGTTTTTTTTCAGAGAACCAAGCAGATATTTGTCCTCCGCCCCTCCCGTACCGCTAGCTCGTTAATGCGATTTATTACTTAGACTAAGTGCACATTATGCATGTAAATTTGTGGCTACTGTACCGCGTCATGTTACCTTACATTTTGTAAGGTGGGATAACTTGAAGTTAATAAGCAGTATAGATAATCTATCAGCTCATAAAGAAGCAATAATTATTGTGTATTGTGTGGAGGGGTGGAGTGGGGAGGGGACAAGGTACTTTATGATGGATGAGCCAAAAACTAATCTGTTTTCAATAAATTTTGTATGCATAATCGTTTTTAAGAAGAAAAATGCGGAGCAAAGAACGAAATCAAAATTGAAACCAGCTGCTAAAGTTGAATATTCTCATTGTCTGTATGTAAACATTGATCAGGTTATGGGATGGGGCAGGCATAGTCAGTTGCATGGGAACCATGTGAGGAAGTGAATCTCACATAGCAAGATCCATTCGGCCATACGTATTTTATTGACTGAATGCGTTTTTGCTACTCTCCATAGGTACTAGTGAGTTGGTGATGATCCAGGAAGACCTGGAGACAGAGCTGTTGGCAGACAAGTCCTTCCAAAACAGGGGAAGATTGCTGGCACAGAGATCGTGAGTGCCGCTGGCTGTACTGTGCATGTATGTACATAGGGGGTTGTACTGGGATGTTCATGGAATAGGTTTTAGGGGATTCCTCCATCCATGTTGTCTTGGACACAAGATATCACAATAAAGTGCCGATTCCCTCCATAACATTGACTTGTCTCAATCTCAGACTGATGGTCTTTATTTCCATGTTCCACCCACCACTGATTGGAGGGTTTGACCACTTTTGGTTTGAAGTATTGGATGCTTGCTTTCATCTTGTTGCCATAGAAACCCTCACTCCTCCGGCATCTTCTCCAAGTCCTATGACATCACTACCAGCACGGATGTTACCGGGCGACCACCTAGGAGAGAGGATAGGAACCTCTTCAACTTGACAGAAATTAAAACGTGAGTATATTATATATATTATATTATTGTATATATAGTTGACTGTGTGTATCACTACTACGTATGTATTGTACTGTGTATGTAGTTGACTGTGTGTATCACTACTACGTATGTATTGTACTGTGTATGTAGTTGACTGTGTGTATCACTACTACGTATGTATTGTACTGTGTATGTAGTTGACTGTGCGTATCACTACTACGTATGTATTGTACTGTGTACATAGTCGACTGTGTGTATCACTACTATGTATGTATTGTACTGTGTATATAGTCAACTGTGTGTATCACTACTACATATGTATTGTACTGTGTATATAGTCGACTGTGTGTATCACTACTATGTATGTATTGTACTGTGTATATAGTCGACTGTGTATATCACTACTACGTATGTATTGTACTGTGTACATAGTCGACTGTGTGTATCACTACTACGTATGTATTGTACTGTGTATATAGTCAACTGTGTGTATCATTACTACATATGTACTGTGTATAGTACAGCTGTACATCTTCCAGAATGACAGAGTTCTATAGGACAGGAGTCCACATTTATCTAGGGTTGTCTATTAGCCAAGGGGCTACTATGTATGTAGTACAGCCCCAAGAATAGTAGTGTACTATAGGGCAGGAGTTCTTGTTTATCCATGACTGACTACTAGCCCGGAGGCTACTATGTGTGTATTGAGATTCCCAAAGTGGCAATATTCTATATGATAGAAGCTCTTAGCCAGTTGTCCAGAGTTGACTATCAGCCCGGGGGCTACCATGTATTTTATAATACAGTGAATTCTTGTTAACCCACTACAATTAATTTTGTTTCGTAAAATATGAGAAATTAATGAGTTAACTGAATTAACTGGATATACTGTACGTCCATTACTGATTGTGAATTATTTTGCTACTGGGGAATTGCGGTGGATGAAAAGGTTTGGCAGTTACGTTGTGGCAGCTTGATGAAGCTTCATTACAGAGGGTCCTGTATATAAGACTACCTGAGGGACCAGGGAAAGGTGGTCTCTAGAAGCAGGTGGTCTTTATACAGAGGGGCTTTACTGTAGTTGAGTTGACATATTGGATAGTCCAACAATGGTCACTGAGGACAGGTGGTCTTTGTGTAGAGGTGGTCTTTGTGTAGAGGTGATGCATGTTCCACTATGTATAATAAGGTCCCCTGAATGTCCTGTGTTCAGGAAGACATCTCACACTGTATGCTTCGTTTCATTCAGGAAAATGAAGATGAACAGATGTAAGACCATACAGTGGAAGGAGGGAAGCACTATAGGTAATGAAATGATTGCGAAGACTCTCACTTCCTGTTATGTGGAAGCGTTGAAATGTACATTTATAGATATTCGACTAGGGTGGTTACATCACAAGTCATGTGACTAACAACCTAGTGAGTTTGTCACATGACGTGACTTGTGACGTAAACGCTAGTCGAATATCTATGGTACATTGAAGTAGATGTCACAAAAGATTCTCACTTCCTGTTATGTGGAAGCATTGAAATGTACATTGAAGTAGACATCACAAATTCATGCAGTTTATCAGATTATTCACACCACATCCAATATTCCACTATTATGCTTTACATTAGGCAATGATGGGGTGTATGATGAGTGACATGTTCGCATGTTACATTCTTAATGCAGCCTGAACACTAAATGCTATGATAACAATATTAAGTGTACATTTTCGGGAAACACAAGTACATATGCTTATGTATACAGTACATGTGTATGTGTTTATGTTCTGTACTAGTGGTGAAATTAGACTTTGCTGAGTTTGCTCAGTTTGTCCATATCATCACCTGACTCGAGCCTTACGTAGCAAGCGTCTTTGGTGCAGACACGGTCCTCCCTTCCGCCTCCTGCTTCTGTGTGCTCTGCACGGAAGAGGTCCTTCTGCTTCTTTTGTCTTCTTCGTTTGCGACAGTAGCACACACACTTGCCCACCGAGCAGATGAAAATGAGAAGAAGAGCCAACAAGCCAACGCCAATAGCCGTGCCTAGCAGTCCTGCATTTATTGGATGTTCAAGTAGATCTTCACCTTTTCGTGGTGAAGACAAGGCGAGAGTTTCGTCAAATTTATTGACGGCAGTCTCGTAGTCAGCAGACTGTGGGGTAATTACCCTCCACTGTTTATCGCTTCTGGTATTTGCCCATATGTTACCATTCATGTCGAAGATGTAGGATTCTTTGGTTTTGTTCATGAACGAATCGGGAAGGTCCATGTATGGTGGACGCTGTATTGGTGTTTCGAGGATGCTGGACAGGGCACCAGATCGAAGGCAGTACTTTATCTCGCAGTCGTCATCCACCAGAGCTAGGTGTTGGCTGAATCCCTCAGGACAACTCTTTGGGTAGGGTCTCTGCTTACTCTTGGTAAGGGGATTCCCGGCATCACAGCTGTGGAAGCCACCAAATGGTAAGGATTGTGGTCTTCCGAGTTCGTTGTCTCCACTAACACACACGTGGCCTTTACTTGTGAACTTCAGGGATTGGAAATGATTTGGACAACCGTGAGTACGTGTCAGTGGGTTGGGAATACTTGTGGTGTATATTCCACCAAAGTAGTAGTGGTTATGTGCATCATTGGAGGTCTTTGCACACCAGAAAGTTTCAAAGATGGCTATGGATGTCACCGTGTCTGTCTGACATGCTCTTCCACTTGAACAGCGACTCAACCACAGAAATCCACATCTTTTATACGTGTTCCAGCACCTGGGCTTGTTGGTGGTGTAAGACTCTTTCCCGGTCATGAGTTGGATTGCTGTGTACCCACTGGGACAGCTGTAATCCTGTGTGAGTGGATTCTTCTGTTCCAGTCGTCCACACAGGTTGTCACCCTGTGTTATCCTGCACGTCTGGTAAACTCCTCCAAAGGTGAAGTTTTGGGAAGTGTCCTTACACGTGCCGTCATCGATGTTGGCAAAGTAGTCAAAATTGGGAGAACTGAAATCAGTACATCCTCTGTGTGTGTTTATGCTGTAGTACTTGTCGGCTGCTTGCTTCACGTACTGGGCCACCATGATCACAGTTGATGGAGGGATTTCCGGAAGTGTATCTGGATTGATCAAGAAGTGGATGGGATCTCCGTCCCTATCAACGGCGACCATGGCTGACTCCACCCCCGCTTCCCAGTCGGTCACTGTCATGTTGGTAGTGAACATAGGTCCACCATATGTTTCAATGCTGGTTGACTGGATGGCTTTTCGGTACTCGTTCAGTTGTGTTGTTTCGTGCTTGAAAGATATTTCGAATCCCAGCTTTACTTTACCGAAGAAGTCAGCTTGTGCTCCCGACGATATGCTCACTTTATCTCGCAGCCTATCTTGTATTTGATCTCTACTGAGAAAGTCATTTTTGACAAGAACCGCTCCAACGTGTGTGGTGTGAGTGTAGTGTGTCCCGTAGTCTCTCACCAGAAGCTGAGAGAGGTAAGTGGCCATTTCGGTTAAGTTACTCTGAATACTGGCGGCAATCTGCATCAATCGGTGCTTGAAGGCGGGATTCAAGGTTGAGGATGGATGAGATCTTATCTTATAGCGAAGATGTCGCAGCTGTACCCTAACCTTAACGGACTGCTGACTCACCACTCTTTGCTTGAAGGACTCGTATTCTGATGAGAAGTAACCGCTGATGACAGAATACACAGTGATGTCGCTGTTGATTGAATTTGCGGTGAGAGAAGTGTAGTTGGAGATACGATCGAAGACTTCTGTGTGCGTATCCACTTTGCTCTGCAAAAGAGGGATGGCGGACATGTGGTCCGGAAGGAGGTGTGCACCGTCGTACGTGGTGTGGCACTTGGAGTAGTTGTAGGCAAGCACCGAACTCTGTTCGACATTTCTCAAGTTGTCCCATCCTCTACCCGGCAAGACGTCGATCCTAAGTCCTGTCTCTCCAAACTCTGCAAAACACTGTCGAGGACTTCCTGGTTGGTAGGAAACTGTGACATGATCCGTATGAGAATTGGCTGAAGCAACCGAGAAGGCCACCAACAACCAAAATGCTACCGACAGTAGTGGCATATCTAATAGTCGCATATCTCACACGTCTAATGATGGCAAAGTAGTAAAGTCAGTCCCGAAGCCAGCTTTTATGCTTCAACTGTAGCTCCATGACCTTTCCCTGCTAATTGTCCGCATATGGTCACTCTGTCCACATGGAAACAGAAATATCTGAACACACTTGTTGAGTCCAATGAAATTGTAATTGCATTGGTCATTGTGAATATCCCTGAATAGTATAGAAACATCTCTATGTGTGGTTGAATATAGCTGTGTACTGTACGATCTAAATCCAAGCATTGTCAGCACACCCTACCAACATATTATTATGATCAAACTAGCACAACTTATGAGTCTCATTGTGTGGTACATACTTGTACCATCAATCTTTGTTTATCATAGCATACATAATTTAGATATGAGATGATGGTTGTATTTGTGTACGTGTGTGTATATGTGTGTGTATGTGTGTGTGTGTGTGTGTGTGTGTGTGTGTGTGTGTGTGTGTGTGTGTGTGTGTGTGTGCGTGCGTGTGTGTGTGTGTGTTGGATCTAATTGCTCCTACTTACAATTGCAGTTTGTCGTTTTAGTTGATGTTCACTCATTCCAAGCTTACTGTATGTTTATTGTTCCCTAAGCCTATGTTTACTGTTCCTCCAGCCTATGTTTACTGTTCCTCCAGCCTATGTTTACTGTTCCTCCAGCCTATGTTTACTGTTCCTCCAGCCTATGTTATTGTTCCTCCAGCCTATGTTTACTGTTCCTCCAGCCTATGTTTATTGTTCCTCCAGCCTATGTTTACTGTTCCTCCAGCCTATGTTTACTGTTCCTCCAGCCTATGTTTACTGTTCCTCCAGCCTATGTTTATTGTTCCTCCAGCCTATGTTTACTGTTCCTCCAGCCTATGTTTATTGTTCCTCCAGCCTATGTTTACTGTTCCTCCAGCCTATGTTTACTGTTTCTCCAGCCTATGTGTCTGTTTTGCTTATTGTCAATCATGGTACTTTACTGTGGACGCCTTTAAAACACGGAATACAGAATAGCGGAATAAGGAATAAGGAATAGCGGCATAGCATTATGCAAACGACATGGCGATCCATTCCTTATTCCACTATTCCGTTATTCCGTATTTTGTGTTTTAAATGCGTCCCTTTACTGTAGTGTATTTTATGTATTCTGTCATCTAATAATGTTGAAATTTATCAATGAATATATGAATCTTTGTATATACACAGACCCGTTGATGTTCGAATTGAAGGAAGTACCCCCTATACCACAAGGACCCAAGGAATCCAAGCTAACGGCATTACTGTCAGAAGTGTATGAGCAGAAATCCAATCCATTTTTTCAATACTGTAGATTTGATGGAGAGGCATGTACATGTGTACATATGTATGTGTAAAGTCTTGTATGTACATAAATTGTGTGTATGTAGTATACTTGTATGTACCGTATATGCGTATGTATGTATGTAAAATGTGTACAGTTAATACAGTATGTATGTACATGTGCGTATGTATGTTTTACGTATTATGCTTGCAGATACGTGTTAAATGTGTACCTATGGTGTGTAGTACTGTGCACATATGTACAGTACATACGTACATATGTGTACACGTATGTGTAGTTTCAGGTGTGTGCATTGTGTGTATTGCAATATTAATGAATTAATATTAACAATAATTAATTAATATTAATTTTATTCAAATTTGCTCTACATACAATATGTACAATAGGTACATGTTTATGTACTGTATTTTTACATGTGTGAGTTTTATAGTATTCATTCAAATACGTGTGTTCTTGTTTACAGAATCAACACTCCATTTTGACCAATTCTTATCGCATATTCATGGAAACAGGTGCTGTGAAGGTACGCATGTGTGTATGTACGGTACTTGCAAGCCACTCCTAGCCATACCTGATGTACATAAAAATGTATGGATTGTGAATAATGCTGCATGTACGTATGCACACATGTGCATGAATACGCACAGTGTCGGTAGTGTGAACCTTGTATAATAATGTTATGTGAACATAGAATTCTCATCAATCCATCCCCATTTTATCAACCAAAGACTTTTATGTACCATGATCTTTGTGCACGAATACACACAGTGTTGGTTGTATCAACTTCATACACATTTGCGGTGACTTGTCTGGCACTGCTTATCCACTGAACACTTTCATGTATGCATCACCATTTCTAATATGCATAGTCTATGCATGATTTTGTCTGTGTGTAAATGTACATATGTACAGTAGTAATTGAGATAATCTGCCAAATCCATTAAATGTAGAATGCGATTATAAAAGGGTGGATTTATGCGATACCACACATTTGTTCTGTTTTCCACATCCGCAGTTTTGGAATGGGTACAATAGGGGAAGTGATGCTCATTGCAAATGGCCGCTGTTCCTTGAATTCGAATTTTTCATCAAAACACAAAATCATGAACATCATTGCCCCTTTTATACTCGCCACATCCATGTTTAATCCTCACATCTGTTCTACGCAGCACACACAGTAATAATGATATATATACTGTACTTAGCCTGTACTATGGACTGCTGTGAAGTATGAGAACCATTTATCTTCTTGTACTATACAGTGGAACCTCTCTATTAAGGACACTTTGGGACCTTGGTTTTAGTCCTTATTACAGAGGTGTCCTCAATTCAGAGGTCACTTAATATACTACAGTATTATAATGGGACACAGAATGGTGTCCTTACTACAGAGGTTTCTGCAATTCAGAGGTTTGTAATAGAGAGGTTCCACTGTATAACTGAAGCAATTTATATTATTTTCTATGTATTTTCATTGAAATTTTCCATACCTCCAGGACGACTATCCAATATCTATTACAATACATAGTGAGTTGCTCTTTGTACTGTACATGAGTACATTCAGTGATACTGCATGTACAGTAGGTACGTATGATAACACCCTGACAATTTTTACTGCATTCACAACTTGCTTTGTTTTCTTTGTGTTGCTAGGTGATGCTACAGTTGAGGATCTTATTGGTCTTACTCTGTTCAAATACCTTCAAGAACGCAGACCTAATATGGAGTTTGTAAGTTGTATGTCATCACGTGCATGCATATTCAGTATACAGTGGAACCTCTCTATTACAAACCTCTGAATTGCAGAAACCTCTGTAGTAAGGACACCATTCTGTGTCCCAGTATAATACTGTAGTATATTAAGTGACCTCTGAATTGAGGAGACCTCTGTAATAAGGACTAAAATCAAGGTTCCAAAGTGTCCTTAATAGAGAGGTTCCACTGTATTATGTAAATACATTAAATTTTATGTACATATGTGTATACATGTACGTACATGTACTACACATGTAGTACACACATACACCCATCCATGTGTATGCACATTACGTAGCAAGACCACTGTAGACCAGTCTCAAAGCATAATATGTACCTTGTGTTTGTATGTGTTGTGCCTGTCCTTCAGTACGCTGTACCATGCATAGTACGTACAGTCTTCACTGTATATATATACATACATGTATGTATTTTCAGTGAATTCTCATTAATTTGCCACCAGTTCATCCACCAAACCTTTAATCCCGCCACAATTCCCAGTACCAATGTAATGTACAAGTACGTACCAATGAGTATCCAGTTAATCCACCAAACTTGTTAATCCAGCAAATTTTTTTAAAAGTGGATTGTGGCAGATTAATGAGAATTCGCTGTACATTAGTTTTACCACTGTATGCTACATATGTACGTATGTACATAGTGCCTACAGTACTTATATGTATGTATAATATTATACATAGTTACATATGTGAGTGTTGTGTATGTATACTGTATACTAAGTATGAATGGGTATGAATGGATTTGAAAGAGAATATATCAGTCATGTGTTGTTTATGTGTTTCTATTTAATTGTGTACGATGAATCTATTTTTTATTGTTTGATTATTATTGATTGTCTCACTGTAGGCCTAATATAGTATTTTCACACAGTGACCTTCCAGTCCCTTCTCATGAACTCTACTAGTACTACCAACACTTGCTAGTTGTCTATCCGTGATCAGATCCACACGTACAGTACTCTGTACGTGGGTCAGATGGTACTGTAGCTTACGTGATGGATATTGTTAACTATGGACAACTTGACAAAATGAGCCACACTCGTAGATATAGTAATACGGTGGAACCTGTACACAGAGACAACTGGACCGGTACACAGACAACCTGTACGCAGATACCACCTGTGCACAAAGACCACCTGTGCATACAGACCACCTGTACACAAAGACCACCTGTACACAAAGACCACCTGTACACAAAGACCACCTGTGCATACAGACCACCTGTACACAAAGACAACCTGTACACAGATACCACCTGTGCACAAAGACCACCTGTATGCAAAGACCACCTGTACACAAAGACCACTTGTACACAAAGACCACCTGTACACAAAGACAACCTGTACACAAAACCCATCTGTGCATAAAGACCACTAACATTTCACTTTTGCATTTTGGATACATACTGTGCATATGTATTTTAGTGTGGGTGTTAGAGTGTTCACATGTGAGTGGTAGTCTGCATATGTATGTACGTATGTACATACACACTGATTTCACGAATGTGTTACGTACGTACGTATGCTGTTTATGTCATCCCGGGTGTTCTTACCTCTATGCAGCGTGCAGTCAAGGACTATTGTGTGAGAATAGCAGAGGATGACGGGGAAATAGACCAGGACCTACCTCGTAAGTCTTTATACTCTTCTTGTACCGTATGTAATGTATGTACATATGTTATGTGGGTATGTATTGTATGTATCCATCCATCACATTGTATGTATCACCCTCTGTAATAAATATTACTGTATAATGTGTGTATACGTATGTACGTATATCTGTGTACTGCGTAATTACTGTTGAGGAGTATGCATGTACACACACGCACGCACGCACGCACACACACACACACACGCACACACACACGCGCGCACGCACACACACACACACACACACACACACACACACACACACACCATGCACTACTGTTGGTCACTGCAGCATTGGACAAACATGAAACCATTGGAAAGTTTGGATTCGCATCATTGGGGATCACTGAGGTGTGTTTCTGTCTACAATGCATGTACTGTATCATGCAACTACGTGTACTGTTGACCCATGTGTCCGAATTCATGACATTGCCTATGGTGATTCCATGGTTGTGGTAATTGTTGTTGTTTGCTGATATGCGTACGTTCATGACTTTTGTACATGTCACCTAGGTTGACCACACTGAACAGAAGCATATTTTCGTTGAAGTGTAAGTGTTTTTTGTTTGTTGTTGTTGTTGTTATTGGTGTTGTTGTTGTCATTACGATTCGCTATTGACATTCTTGTGTCCTGCATCTCACAGCACTCACGAGGATGGAGGCAGTTCAAAGATAGCTGTACCAACACGTGATATCACCATGAGACAGATCCTCAAGAGTGTTGTGAAGAAGAGGCAACTACCTTTGGACGAGAGCTGTGAGTTGTGTATTGAGCAAGTGATGGCTTTATGATGATGGCTGTGTGATCATGTCTCTGTGATGGTTGTTAGGTGATCAGTGATACACCTGTGATGGCAGTGTGATGGTCTTCAGATGTGCATGGCTGTGTGATGATCATTAATAGTGATGGTCGTGTGATGGCTAGTGACAGTCACATTGGGTGTGATAGTTGTGTGATGGCTCTGAGATGATGGGGTGATGATTGTGTGATGATAATTGTTTATGGCTGTACAGTGTTATTGATGGTTGTTTGATGTTTGATTCCGTATTGGCTAGGTTACCAGCTTGAGAAGAGGGGACACTCTGGTGTAGTGGATCTGTCCACAACTTTAGAGTCGCAAGGAACCAGTGATTTTGTTCTAATCAAGAAAAAAGGAACATGTGTGTGTGTGTGTGTGTGTGTGCGCGTGTGTGTGTGTGTGCGCGTGTGTGTGTGTGTGTGTGTGTGTGTGTGTGTGTGTGTGTGTGTGTGTGTGTGTGTGTGTCTGTATGTTCTGCGTACACGTGTGTTGTGTGTATGTGTGTTTATGTGTGTTTGTGTGCGTGTATGTTGTGTGTATGTGTAAATGGGCTCATACTGCCATTTTTATTACTTTAAATCTGAAACAACCCTCATGCGCATAGAGTATACAAGTGATGCAGTAAGTACAGTAAGCATCCCCAAATCCATCTACTGTAGGTGATAGTATGGGAACCAGATTCTGGCAGTAATGGCATTTCAAATCACATTAACACACATGTACTGTACAACAACCTTGATATACTGTATGTATGTACGTATGTATTGCTGGTACACTCAGTAACCTGTTTAGGGGGTATTTTGTACATGTGTCCCTCATTTTACTTGGTGTGTAGCAGTGAGGGTGAAGAACCTTGGTGCTGGTGGTGGAGGGGATGACAGTAACATGGATGAACTGACACAAACCTCACAAGCTGCAGCTGAACTGAGCAGTCTCAATTATTTCAAGTATAAAGTAAGACAACATTCACTGTTACACTTTACATCTGTGTGAATTCTCCCCAGAGAACATGAAATTTTTATACTTTTGGAAACACATAAACAAGCATACATGTGCACATGTGTGTATATGCCCCTACCAACACACACATGTACAAATGCACACACACACCCAAAGTGACACAAGCACACACACACACAAACACACGCGTACACACATGTATGTGCACACATGCACACACACACGCACACGCACACACACACACACACACACACACATACACACACACACACACACACTTACACACACATTCACACACACAAGCACACGTACACACACACACACATGTATCCATTCACACTGTACACTTGCATACCACTGTACGTATACCCACATGAGTACACAGACACTCATAATAGTTATGGCGTGTGTAAATTCACACAGTCTGCCTTCATCATCTGTAGACGTATTATGCAACCCTGCAAACAAAAGTTAGGAGCAAGACCAAGATCCAACTTGGTACGTATGTGTGGGAAGGATTTTAATAGCAAAATGGGTATAGTATTATTTGAATAGTATCACCTTTCACCTTGACCACACATAACAGCACAGTACACCCTGAAGTGTGAGGTCAAAGTTGAAAGGTGAGTTCTGAATCCAATAAACAATTGCAATGACCGTGAATCTTTGGTGAAACACCGAAACCACATCTATAGATGTATAATGTATAGTGCATTGGTACTAGTACTGTATTCACACATTTTATGTACATATATTCATGCATCACATGTGTGTACACATGTACAGTATGTAGGTGTACGAGGCATACATTCTATCAGCTCTATGCCAATGTTCTGTGTAGCATTTGAATAGGTGTATGTATAGTAATATCAAGGTATTCCATTGCTGTAGGAATCTCGTGGGACCAAGTTGATATTCGACCTCTTGAAAAAGGGTTATTTGCAGCCAAACCGGTATGTTGGTACCTACATCTGTACATCACATACTACATGTCATGTACTACAGTATTTCATACTCATTGCTATATGTACAGTATATGTACGTACATGCGTTCGTTATTGTAGACCTGTTGACAGTATTATTAACATTTTTTTTCAATTAGATTTGTTTACTCTTATTTATACCATTGTTGTTACCATCATTCACCAATGCGTATCATTATTGTTTGTTACACAGGCGTCTTATGAGATGGATAGGATATGCATGTCAGAGTGTCATGAGGAGAAAGGAGGTAAAGTGATGGTGCGCATTGTGAGACTGGGAAAGGACGGGACCTTCAAAGATATGGAGTTCGAGGTCCAGAACCAGCGACAAGGAAGTGAGGGGGATGTTGTCACTGTTTGCATACACACACATGCATGCATGCATGCACATGCACACACACACGCACGCACGAACGCACGCACGCACGCACACACACACACACACACACACACATTCATGTACATACATACATACCCACATACACATACACATGTGCATGCATGCACACCCAAACCCACACACACCCAAAGCTGCACCCACACACACATGCGTACAACACACATGCACGTATGCATGCACACCCAAACACACACACACACACACACACACACACACACACACACACACACACACACACACACAATATAGTGTTACATTATGCATTATCTATACAATTCATTGTGTTTTACAATTTTTTGATGGTGTCTGAGAGTCGGAACCTGCACAGAACTTACATACAGGTGCAACCAGACCCTAATCTTCCAGGGATGGTTGATTTAGGGGCTGGCTCTCCAGACTAGATATAATGTTATCGTCACTTGGGAATTCCCCTGTTATAGATCAAATTTCTCAACAAGTTGAAGTAATTGTGAAGTCAAGACACACAAGAGGGAGAAAATTGTACATGGAACAATTAAGTGTTAAGAAGTGACACGTATCGAGAATCTATGGTACATCAGGTGATAAGATAATGAGACATCACTGTAGGAATGTGCATAGTTTGAAGTGTCAGTACTATAATCTTCAAAGTGTAACTGTTGCTACTCTATTTTTGTCTCCGGCAGTCAGTGTGTTGGCTGATGTACATGGATGTTTCATACAATGTCATGATTGATAGTTGTACACTACATAGGTGGAAAAGGTGTACTTTCAACCTAGTGTGTCATATGTACACAGGTTCAGTTCTAGTTGGATAACACTGGTTTGGGACACACACCCACGCACACACACACACACACACACACATACACAACACACACACACACACACACACACACACACACACACACACACACACACACACACACACACACAACACACACACACACACACACATACACACACACACACACACACACACACACACACACACACACACACACACACACGTACACACACACTGTAGTGAGTAACCTTTGCTAACTTTAGAAAGTAATTAGTCCTTTTTGTATCCTGCATGGTCATATTGCTATTACAAAAGTGATATTTGATAACATAGTATAATGTACTACAGGGTATCTAATCAAACACATATGCAATCTAGTTAATTCTACAAAATTCCGTCATGTCTCATTAATTTTTAATTCAGTAGTAAAGAATCGTGCACACTTTGGGCAATGGGGTTCACAGTAGTCATCATGGCCAAGTCCCTGCACTCCAAAGTACTTGCCATTATAGATTAACTTTCTTTCATGGACACTTCCTTTCAACAGTAACTAATTGCAATCAATACATGTACAACTACTAAATTGACATGAACAATGCAGTCAGCATCTTGTTGTGTGTGTGTGTGTGTGTGTGTGTGTGTGTGTGTGTGTGTGTGTGTGTGTGTGTGTGTGTGAATGTGTGTGTATCTTAATATCTGTGTATCAAACATAGTTCAATAATAATATTATGCATATATACAACACTTGTATTATTGCTTTTGACTCATTTTGTGGCTGATACAGGACTATGGGTAGGATGTACTAGAAATGGTTGGAGGGTGTTCCAGTATGATAGGTAAGAGATGCCGGCATAGTACTTGATGTAAATAAGGCTTAATTAATATATATTTAAGGTACTTCAGATAGTTTGTTTGAACTGGACCAACTCCCTTACCTGCAATATAGTTGTTTATATTGCAACTTCTAGGAATGTATAAGTAGTTTTTAGGGGCTGGTGGCAGCCCCTATATTGTTTTCATTTATATAGCCAACTATCAAGATAACCCATGCATGCAGTCAGCTGGACATACCAACGTTAACATTTGCAGTTGTGGAGAGTAGCAATTATTACAGACAACAGCTAGCAACATTTATATGCAAAGAGAGTACGGAACTTGGCTGTCAGGTGTGGCTTGATTGATATTAATATACTGTACAGCTTTGCCATGCATGAAATCCGTTCACCTGCTGGATAATCTCTGACGGCGATAAGGAATATTTAGTTTGCTTCTTCGCATCAGATCCTATGAAGTTTGGAACTTTTGGGAGTAAGAATCGTGCACACTCTGGGCAATGGGGGCCATTATTAGGTCCACAGTAGCCATCATGGCCAAGTCCCTGCACTCCAAAGTACTTGCCACAGTAGACTAGGCCACTCCATCCCTGCCAGCGCCCTTTACGGAGGAATAACTTGTTGTAATATGCATTCTTTAGAGTACGGCAGGCAGGGCAGTTCACTCCAGAGGGACCACATCGACCATCAGTTCTTGACTCAGCAGGTCGATTGTGGTTCTGCATCACGGGCCTTCCACAGTACCACATTTTGGTGACTTGACTGATCAGAGGATCATAATCAGGACTGCAGCAAGGGGGATACAAGAGGTTGAGTCCTACTTTGTCAAGCTCGCTCATTTCAGTATTTCTTTCTTTATCAGGCTTTAGATGCCAAATTGGATTGTATTCATTTCTTCTAAGTTTTTTACTTTCAGAATACATCATGATACTAAAGGGGTCGAAAACGGTTAGCCCGTAAATGTCGTCTTCTGGTACACATTGATCGTACCATTCTTCGTCAGTCTCCTTAGTGCCAGTATAAAGTATGTAGTGTTCAGCATCTCTTCTCTTATGCTCGTGTTCAAACCCCAGGGCGTGAAGTAGTTCGTGCACACTCGTTGATTTCATGTTGAATCCGATTTGTCTCTCGCCAAGTTGAAAGTCGCGCCCGGCGTTACTCAGTCGAATAGTTGACGTGTTGTGTTTTCTAACATTGCCCATTGTGTAGCAGTCGTTCTCAGTTGTCCCTTCTATTACTATCGTACGATACTTCGTAGAGCTGGTTTTCGTGTAATACAGTATTAGATCAAGGCCTGGAGCTGCTTCGTTGATCGAGTGGACGGCTAAAATGATGTGGGGAATCCATTTCGATTCGAGGGAAGGTTTCAACACAACGGCAAAATGTTGCCTTTCTTCTTCGCGTCCAAGATCATTACGCAACTGTTGTTGATAATAACGCTGATACATTCTAGTGTAATGTTCGCGCCGTCGTTCTGTCCCTACTGACCACAGTGGTACACTTTCTGGATCGCGTCGTTGTGTACTTCCGGCTGACGACGGTGAAACCATTTCTTCACAGCCATACTCGTTTTCCTTGGAACTGATTCTGCGAATTCTTGGAAGTTTAAACGTATAAGAGACTGCCATGCTAGTCACATTCAATAATAATTATTGCAACACAGTATATAGATTCGATCAGTCCACCTGTTTCCAATATTTCTCCAAGTTAGCACTGTTATAGAAGCTGCTCATACTATCTATATACCCTATATTAAAGGTCATTAATATGCAAATTATATAGAATACTAGTAATGAGCTCGAGTGTAAGAGTGGTTATGAATATCAGTCAGCTGGCTGAGTCAGGTGATGTTTATCATTAACTGTGTGCCTGTCATTTTGACTCCCATTGAACCAGTATACTGCCGGACTAGCTATAACCGGTTATGCTTGGTTAATGACCTGCAGCTGTCTATCAACAACCAAATTTCAGGTACTTTGGGTAATGGGTATTATGTAGAATTTGTATAAAGCGGACCCACCTCCTAATCTACAGCATAACTGTTTATATGGCAACTTCTAGGAATGAGTAGGGGTGAGTTAAGAACATCACCGATATTACACCAACCAGCTGACAGGACCTAAGCCTGTGTCAGCTGGGGGACCGAAGTCCTATTGAGATGGCAACGGTGATGACCTCCCAGGTGTTACTTTCCTGTATACCTCATCTGGTAATTCCCAGGATACATCAAATGAAGATACTTCCGTACCGACATGTTCTGCAGTGGAAGTTGCTGATCCAAATAATAACCTCTATTCTGAAAGTGCTGCTGAGCATGGCATCAACGAACTTGCTAGACTTCGGTTCATTCCATGTCCAGATGGGTCCAATGCCACAAACATTACACTCCACTCTATTTCTAAGGCTACAACGCAGATAGTGAGTGGTGCAATAGTGAATCTCACTGTGTCAGCCAACCTTGTTGGGTGTGATGCAGGCACTGCCTCCGTGACCATTGAATTGTTGGTCTTCATTGACACTGATGGGAATTTCACCTTGAGTGATTATGAGTTCAGCCATAACAGTCCAGGTGGAGCAAGCATTGTTGGGTACTCACCCATAATGATATTCATAGCCTTCCTACTTCTGTTTGGACTGTTTGCCATTGGATAGCTATAGGCTATGACCCACTGCACCAACTGAGACAAACACAAATGTACTGTAACAGTATTAGTTAGCTGTATACGTTGTAGTGATTAGCCTTCAGAAAGTAGTTGGTGCTCTTTGTTGTAGTGGTTTGCTTATTATAAAATAATATGCTGCAATATATGTTGGTCGTATTGCTATTACAAATGTGATAATTGATTGGGTGTTATGCGATATTATTATACAGGAGGAAATCTGCATGAGCAAACATTTACGTATGACATCTAGCTTGTATTATAATGATGAATTTGTAATTATTATGCAAAGTAATATGGAGGTACATACATTGGAAATATATATTATTGTATATCTGTATATCTGAAGAATCCAATTTGATACATTAATTATTTTCCAGTTAAATATAATTATGTTATAGACTGTTTACACAGTGCAGTATTATTAGATGTATGTGCATAATAATGTGGTAGGATTTGAAAAAGGGGTAATATCACGCTGTTGCGTAAACAGAGATACAGATGGGTCAAAACATGTTTTCATGTATTATTTCCATTTTTTTCTGCGATAAATCCAATCTAAATATTTTGTAGAAGGTTCCCTGACCATTCGAACATGTGTTTGGAGCTATGGTTGATTTATTGTCTATCGAAAATATGCCATATAAGGCATCTTAAGGCATAATATGTATGTACCTTGT
>OZ026555.1:3952294-3994794 GCA_964020155.1 Chondrilla cf. caribensis | reverse complement strand
GCCAACATCAAGTTGGTTGATTATCAATATTTCTATGGAAAAGATGACAATGCCATAATGAATCAACTCCAGTCAGGGCCAGTATTGGTTAGCATGACTGTAAAAGGCCCTTTCTCCAAGTATGTATGTGGCATATACTGTCATGAAGTAGTCTATACCGCAAGACAATGCAGAAATGTTGGTAATGGACATGCTGTTGAAATAGTTGACTATGGGACATCTGATACAGGTGTGGACTTCTGGGTTATTAAGAACAGTTGGGGGAGTGATTGGGGAGAAAATGGCTACTTTAGAATAAGAAGAGGTGATCTGTGCATTGGAAAACTAGGTGTTACTTTCCTGTATACCTCATCTGGTAATTCACAGGATACATCAAATGAAGATACTTCCGTACCGACATGTTCTGCAGTGGAAGTTGCTGATCCAAATAATAACCTCTATTCTGAAAGTGCTGCTGAGCATGGCATCAACGAACTTGCCAGACTTCGGTTCATCCCATGTCCAGATGGGTCCAATGCCACAAACATTACACTCCACTCTATTTCTGATGCTACAACACAGATTGTGAGTGGTGCAATAGTGAATCTCACCGTGTCAGCCAACCTTGTTGGTTGTGAAGCAGGCACTGCCTCCGTGACCATTGAAATGGTGGTATTCATTGACACTGATGGGAATTTCACCTTGAGTGGCTATGAGTTCAGCCGTAACAGTCCAGGTGGAGCAAGCATTGTTGGGTACTCACCCATAATGATATTCATAGCCTTCCTACTTCTGTTTGGACTGTTTGCCATTGGATAGCTATAGGCTATGACCCACTGCACCAACTGAGACAAACACAAATGTACTGTAACAGTATTAGTTAGCTGTATACGTTGTAGTGATTAGCCTTCAAAAAGTAGTTGGTGCTCTTTGTTGTAGTGGTTTGGTTATTATAAAATAATATGCTGCAATATATGTTGGTCGTATTGCTATTACAAATGTGATAATTGATTGGGTGATATGCGATATTATTATACAGGAGAGAATCTGCATGAGCAAACATGTACGTATGACATCTAGCTTTTATTATAATGATGAATTTTTGGAAATATTATGTAAAGTAATAAGGAGGTACATACATTGGAAATATTATATTGTATATGTATCTGTATATCTGAAGAATCCAATTTGATACATTATTTTCCAGTTATACATATATATATATATATATATATATATATATATAATTATGTTATAGACTGTTTACACAGTGCAGTATTATTAGATGCATGTGCATAATAATGTGGTAGGATCTAAGAAAGGGGTAATATTGCGCTGTTGCGTAAACAGAGATATATGGATCAAAACATGTTTTCATGTATTTTTTCGATTTTTTTTCCTGCAATAAATCCAATCTAAATATTTAGTAGAATGTTCCCTTAAAGCACGGAGACCATTCGAACTTGTGTTTGGAGCTATGGCTGATTTATTGTCTATCGAAAATACGCCATATGAGGCATCCTAAGGCATAGTAATATGTACCTTGTGTTTGTATGTGTTGTGCCTGCCCTTCAGTATGCTGTACCATGTATAGTATGTACAGTCTTCACTGTATATATACATATGTATGTTCAGTGAATTCTCATTAATCTGCCCCCACTTCATCCACCAAACCTTTTAATCCACCACAATTCCCCAGTACCAATGTAATGTACAAGTACCAACGAGTATCCAGTTGATACACCAAACTTGTTAATCCTCCAAATTTTTAAAAGTGAATTGTGGCAGATTAATGAGAATTCACTGTACATTAGTTTACCACTGTATGCTACATATGTACGTACATAGTGCGTACAGTACATATATTATGTATGTGTGTATAATATTATACATAGTTACATATGTGAGTGTCAATATACGTATGTATACTGTATACTATGTATGAATGGACTATGAAAGAGAATATACCAGTCATGTGTTGTTTACGTGTTTCTCTTTGATTGTGTACGATGAACCCATTTTATTTTAATACGTATTGATTGATTGTTATTGATTGTCTCACTGTAGGCCTAATATAGTATTTTCACACAGTATCCTTCCAGTCCCTTCTTGTCAACTCTACTAGTACTACCAACACCTGCTATTTGTCTATCCGGGATCAGATACACACGTACAGTACTCTGTATGTGGGTCAGATGGTACTGTAGCTTACATGATGGATATTTGATAACTATGGACAACTTGACAAAATGAGCCACACTCGTAGATATTGTAATACAGTTACCACCTGTACACAAAAACCACATGTGCATAAAGATCACCTGTGCACAAACCCACTTGTGCATAAAGACCACCTGTACGCAAAGACCACCTGTACATAGATACCACCTGTGTATAAAGAACACCTGTACACAAAGACCACCTGTACATAGATACCACCTGTGTATAAAGACCACCTGTACACAAAGACCACCTGTAAACAAAGACCTCCAACATTTCACTTTTGCATTTTGGATACATACTGTGCATATGTATTTTAGTGTGGGTGTTACAGTGTTCACATGTGAGTGGTAGTCTACATATGTACGCATGTATGTACATACACACTGATTTCACGAATGTGTTACGTACGTACACTGTTTGTCATCCCGGGTGTTCTTACCTCTATGCAGCGTGCAGTCAAGGACTATTGTGTGAGAATAGCAGAGGATGACGGGGAAATAGACCAGGACCTACCTCGTAAGTCTTCATACTCTTCTTGTACTGTATGTAATGTATGTACATATGTTATGTGCGTATGTGTATTGTATGTATCCACCCATCATATTGTATGTATCACCCTCTGTAATACTACTGTATAATGTGTGTATACGTACATATGTATATCTGTGTCCTGTGTAATTACTGTTGTGGAGTATGCATGTACACACACGTACGCATGCACACACACACACACACACACACACACGCACACACACACACATGCACACACACACACACACACACACACACACACACACACACACACACACACACACACACACACACACGCACACACACACACACACACACACACACACACACACACACACACACACACCATGCACTACTGTTGGTCACTGCAGCATTGGACAAGCATGAAACCATTGGAAAATTTGGATTCGCATCATTGGGGATCACTGAGGTGTGTTTCTGTCTACTATGCATGTACTCTATTATGCACCTACGTGTACTATTGACCCATGTGTCCATAGTCATGACTTTGCCCGTGGTAATTCCAAGGTTGTGGTAATTGTTGTTGTTTGCTGAGGTACATTCATGATTTTTGTACAAGTCACAAAACAAATTAAACACACACATACCCAAAATGACACAAACATGCACACACCCGAGCACACACACACACACACACACACACACACACACACACACACACACACACACACACACACATACACACACACACACACACACACACATACACACACACACACTCGCACATGTACAGACACACATGTATCCATCCACACTGTACACTTGTATACCACTGTACACCCACATGAGTACACAGGCACTCAAAATAGTTACGTATGACGTGCGTGAATTTACACAGTTTGCCTTCATCGTCTATATAGACATATTATGCAACCCTGCAAACAAAAGTTAGGAGCAAGACAAAGATACAACTTGGTACATATGTCTGTGAAGCATTTCAATAGCAAAATGGGTATAGTATTATTTGAATAGTATCACCTTTCACTTTGACCACACATAACAGTAAAGTATACCCTGAAGTGTGAGGTCAAAGTTGAAAGGTGAGTTCTGAATCCAATAAACAATTGCAGTGACCATGAATCTCTTGTGAAACACCGAAAACACATCTATGGATGTATAATGAATAGTGCATTGGTACCAGTACTGTATGCATACATTTTATGTACATATACTCATGCATCACATGTGTGTACACATGTACAGTATGTAGGTGTATGGGGCATACATTTTATTAGCTCCATGGCAATGTTCTGGGTAGCATTTGAATAGATGTACGTATTGTAATATCAAGGTACAGTGGGACCCCTGTAATCAGGACACCTTGAGGTCAGTCTTGACATGTCCTAATTATAGAGGTGTCCTTATTTCAGGGGTTATGTACTTACGATTGAAAATAATGGACATGATGAACTAGATGCGGGGACATAATTTGGCAGCCTAATTGGGAGACAAAAAGACACATTGCGTATAGAGAGCATTACGAAATTTGTCTAGTTGTAAGAGTTCTAGATACTTCATCGTCGAACTAAACCTAGAATTTCTTGGAAACATGAGCTAATACGGTACAATCCAAATCGTATGCGTAACAAATACTTCCTACTGTTCACATTTTGACCTCAAAATCCCTTGCACGTATAGCTTGTCAGGACCAAAGGTATTGGTGGACAAACTGGAGAAAATCTTACAGCCTCAGAAATTTTGATTTGTCCGCTTTATTGTGTATTATTCAATACTGATATGCGTACACCGGTTCAAGATTATGCATCTGTTTTAGCGTGGTGTCTGCATTTCAGGGGGCTGGATTATAGGGGTCCTACTGTATTCCATTGCTGTAGGGATCTTGTGGGACCAAGTTGATATTCGACCTCTTGAGAAAGGGATATTTGCAGCCAAACCGGTATATTGGTACATTTGTACATCACGTACTACATGTCATGTACTACAGTATTTCATACTCATTGCTATATGTATATGTACATATATTGTCTATCATCATTGACTTTATTATGCACATAATATAGTATTATTAACTATATTTTATTTATTACATTTGTTTACTATTGTTTATCCCACTCCTGACAAGCCAGCCTGGCCCAATTATGCAATGTGGGTGGAGTCAATGCATAGTATTGTTTAGGAATGCATAATAGCAATATCTGATATTTTAGCTGGATAGGGTGCAGTTATGAGATGGATATTTGAAGGGACGTCGAAGACACCTTTGTGTTATACATAGGAGAAAGACTTACTATTGACTAAGCTACTGTAATAATTATTGTCTCCAGCAAAGATTGTGTTGACTGGTGTACATGAATGTTTTGTACAATGTTGTGGTCTATAGTTTTAATTTTACACACTAGGTGGAAAGGTACCCTTCCTACCTGTGTCATATGTACAGGTTGAGCTGCCAGTTGGATACTACTGGTTTGGATTGGAAATATGTCCTACACATTGTTGACATATTATAATTGGGTAGTCTTCATTACCTTCATTTCATTTTTTAAATTACACAATGTCATTGATTTTTCTCACGCACACTTGCATACATAATATTATAATTTTTGAAGTACATTGTATTTGCTCACATACATACATACATGAGCACACATGTGTACACACACACACACACACACACACACACACACACACACACACACACACACACAACACACACACACACACACACACACACACACACACACACACACACACACATACATGTGCACAGGGGTGTACATTATGTCTGGAGGGCAGGACTTAGATTCCCACAACATACCCCAACTATGCATCCACACCCTGTGTTTGCATACCAGGTCATGTTAATCACATAATTATTTATGATATGTTATGTTGTTGAGGGCACAAAGTAAACAATGCACACACACACACACACACACAGACAGATGCACACACATGCACGCATACACACCCGCACACACACACACACACACACACACACACACACACACACACACACACACACACACACACACACACAGACAGACAGATGCACACACACATGCACGCATACACGTACATACACACACACACACACACACACACACACACACACACACACACACACACACACACACACACACACACACACACACACACACACACACACACACACAGATTTGACATTTTCCATCCCAACTCTATCTCTATGGCCGGACAGTTCCACAAGTGCCTAACAAATTTATACAGACTAATTACAAGTTATTCATATTATATAATCCTTCTGACATCCTTAATGAGGAAATTGATATCATGTAATACTATTATGCTGTTAGGCCTTCATGTAAAGAGATAGATAAAACCAGTTACAAAGCAATATAATATGTAATATAACAAATAAATTATATATTATCATAATTATTATGTATAATAATACAACAGTACATACTATAATAATACAACAGTACATACTATAATAATACAACAGTACATACTATAATAATACAACAGTACATACTATAATAATACAACAGTACATACTATAATAATACAACAGTACATACTATGTTATTGTAATAGAATACCTGCGCACTACCAGTGGTGCCATGATGTCTGGAGGGCGGGACTTCCAATTCCAAGAACTAAGCTCACCTCCTGCAATGTTTACACACCAGGTCATGCTAATCACCTGTTGGTTGACCTATTGTGCACACATATTATAGGAGTTTTATTATCAATGCCCATAAAAGAGGTGTATATACCCTGCAGCTGCAAGTTCAAAGTGTTTCGTAGCAACTACAGTTTGTAGTCGTTTGAAATGGCAAGACAATCACTGTTTGCTGTGAGTTTTGAATACTTCTTGCTGATCTTAGCTTGTTTGGAATTGTGGCAGATTGTTCCAGAATGCGATGCAGTACAATTGGAGACCTTGACACGAGGGCGTTCTTCAATCTGGGACAAAGAACTGCACAGACACAGAGAGAGGAGGAAGCGAGATACCCAGTGTAATGCACAATTTGGAGGACATACCACATGTACCCTTCCAGATGTAACTAGGTATGACACCCTAGGTCGTCGTAACTCAGGACTTCTGGTTGATGTTGGGTATCAAGGAATCTGTGGTAGTTGCTGGGCTTTTGCTGCTTCTCATGCACTTGGTGATCTCCGGGCCATAACTAGCCAAATGAAAGGAGAAACACTTTCCTCTGAATATGCTACAAAGTGTGTGCAAACAGATACTGGTAATGGGTGCTGTGGAGGCTATCTCGAAAATGCTGCAAAGTATTTTAAGGATATGGGGACAGTGCCTAACCAGTGCTTGCTTTATAGCTTGGCGATATATGTCAAGGGAGACCAACCAAAACCTCTAACATGCCCGATGAGCTGCAACGATGGTTCCTCGCTGAACCTGGAGAACATCCGGTTGGTTGATTATTATTATAATTATTCTGGAGCAGATGATAATACCATAATAAGGCAACTCAGTTCAGGACCAGTTGTAGTTGGTATGAGCGTACAATTCCCCTTTATGGATTACAGATGTGGTATATACTGTCATGAAACAGACTATAGTGAAGATGTATGTGCTAGAGGTGACTTTCCATGTAAACATGCTGTTGAAATTGTCGACTATGGGACATCTGATACAGGTGTGGACTTCTGGGTTGTTAAGAACAGTTGGGGGAGTGATTGGGGAGAAGATGGCTACATTAGAATCAGGAGAGGTGACTTATGCATTGGGAAGTACTTGGTTGTTTTCTTCTATGCTTATTTGAATTCGCCTGGTGCTGATAATTCACAGTATACATCAAATTCCGTACCAGCCTGTTCTGAAGAACTAATCTCTCATCCAGCAAATGACACAGCTGCTAAAAGTGCTGCTGACTTTGGTATCAAAGAACTTGTTAGATTTAAGGTGATCCCGTGTCCAGATGGGTCCAGTGCAACTAACTTAACAGATATTTCCATCAGTAAAGCTACACAACAGATGGTGAATGGTTTATACATACGTGTAGAAGTATCAGCTGACCGAGTGGGATGCCAAAGTGATGCTGTTACAATTTTTATTGGAATGGAGGTGCACATCGATCCTGATGGATATTTTTCTTTGTACAAATATTATCCAATTCAAAATTCCAATAAATCTGGCATTGTTGGATACTCTCTCGCAGAGATGTTCATAGCCCTTCTGATTTTTCTGTGCAGTATGTTATGTACATCATAACTCATAAATAACATACCAATATTGTAATCATATGCACACACATATACATATCAAGTGTATCAAGAGCATTTACTATCTTAACTATCAAATCCTATGTGAGAATGGCAAAACCAACTAAACACAACAGTACTGGTACTACATTTTGCATTCAGTGCATAGAATGAACTAATAAGGATTTAGGCTATTTGTGATTATTATATTACTTGTAATTATAGTTATGTATGGTACAATAAAAATTAATTATAACGAAATTACATTGTTTCCAATTCTCTGGTCCCTTGAAGTCGTGCATGTCTATATCAACATAGAATATACATGCATGAATATCAAGTAATATGTATATCATAATACATATACCAAAGGAACCATGCTGTGGTATTGAAAGGCAGATTGAATTTTGTATGAAATTCCACTTTGTGGATAGTTGGCTTCCAACTAAATTAAATTTAAGATGTTATCTGTTCAATTGATTGCACACATACGTACATACATGCACGAGTGCATACACATAGATGTATATATTGGTGTATGTGCATGCATGCAAAACGTGATCCTATGACTGTGTGGCTTATTATCTACCCAATTCTAATGAAGACTAATATAGTGAAACTAAGCAACAATACATATAGTACATATACATACGTATATTACGTATATTACTGTATTTACAGTAATAATAATATGTAGAATAATAAGTAATACTAATATATAGTACTACAAATGTATTAAATTGGGAATAGTACATAGCATTTATGACATCACCTTAAATTGGTAAGTGAGGTGAATTGCATGCAAATGGGGAGCTACTTGCATACCGGTACATTGGCGGTCATTGTTATAATACATAGTTTGTAATATAACTCATACCATATTCATTGGGCAACCACAATCATATCATAGTAATAATTGTAGTAGCAAATCATTACTGACAACAACTAGCAACTCAAGCATACGTAATACTATAAGAGCACACTACATGCTGGAATTCTATACCAGACGTATTGCTAATAAGTTAAACAAACATAGCAACTGATATAATACTAACCCTACAATTGCCTACAACAGCATACATGCATAATATTATGTATATAGACATGTACTGCAACTGCTGCATGGATCAGCGCTTGTGAACTTCATTCACTTTGCCACTTGCGTGGTACATCACTTTCCAGCCTCATGAGGATGTTTGACAAGGAACCAGATCAAAGACAATACTTTATCTCACAGTCATCATCCACCAGAGCTAGGTGTTGGCTGCATGCTCTGGGATGTTGCTTGATCAGTTTTGGTAAGAAGATGAATTCCCAGCATCACATAATAATGCTATCATAAGTTACATCAGGATGTTATTGTAGTAGAACACCTGCACTGTCAGTGGTGCCATGATGTCTGGAGGGCGGGACTTACAATTCCAAGAACTAAGCTCACCCATGCAATGTTTACATACCAGGTCATGCTATAATCACATGCTTGTTGACCTATTGTGCACATGCATGTATAATAGCAATTATATTACCAAGGCCCATAAAAGAGTAGAAAGAATATACCCTGCAGCTGAAGTTCAAAGTGATTTGTGGTAACTACAGTCATTTGAAATGGCAAGGTACTTACTGTTTGTTTTGAGTTTGGAATATATTTTGCTGATCTTAGCTTGTTTTGAATTGTGGCAGATTGTTCCAGGATGTGAAGCAGTACAATTAGAGACCTTGACACGAGGGCATTCTTCAATCTGGGATGAAGAGCTGCACAGACACAGAGAGAGGAGAAAGCAAGATACCCAGTGTAATGCCTAATCAGTGCTTGCCTATAGTTTGACAAGGTATATCACAAGTGAGCTTTTAAATTACAAGAAAGATCATCCTCAACATGCCCGATGAGCTGCAATGATGGTTCCGCACTGAATCCGGAGAACATCCAGTTGATTGATTATTATTCTAATACTTCTGGAGTAGATGATGACACTATGATTCAACTTACAGCTTTCGCGGATCAGCAGCCATCCGCGAAGTTTCATCCCATGAAAATTTAGACCACAATAAGCAGCGGGTCTGCTGTTACATCACAAACTGCAAATTTTAAATTTAACACGAAAATAGCGAACTTGAAACATGCAATCTGTTAAAATTTAACCCTGCGAAAGTTAAAGATCACATATGGTATGATTGACACATTTATAATAAAGTGTTGCATGAATGGACTTCGTTGACACACTGTTGAGAGTTAAGAAATGACATGATTCAATGAATAATATATTATGGTACATCAGGTGATAAGATAATGAGATAACACTGTAGTTATAGTAATACATAGTTTGAAGCATCAGTACTATAATCTGTTCAATGCTACTGTTAACTAAGCTGGTGTACATGGATGTTTGTACTATGTCATAATTGATAGTTTAATCTTATAAAATACTATAATATGAAGATGGAAGAGGTGCCCTTTTAACCCAGTGTGTCATACTATGTACAGTTTCAGTTCTAGTTGGATACCATTGGTTTGGGCTGGGAATATTGCACACACATGCATGCACGCATGCATGCACACACACACACGCAAACGTACACACACACACACACACACACACACACACACACACACACACACACACACACACACACACACACACGCACTGTAGTGAGTAGTCTTTACTAACTTCAGAAGTTAGTTGGTGCTTTATTGTATCCTGCATGGTTTTATTGCTATGACAAAAGTGATATATTATATTCAATTACATAGTATAGCGTACTACAGGGTATCTAATCAAGCACATATGCCTTCTAATTAATTCTAAAAATTTCTATTATATGCATGTCTCATTGATCTCCAATTGGGATGTAAAAATCGAGCAAACTCTGAGGAATGGGGTGGGTTATCAGGTTGACAGTAGTGATCATGGCCAAGTTCCTCATGGTAGGTGTCTTGATATTTTGGTAGTAAGATCTGTGCACACTCTGGGCAATGGGGGCCATTATTAGGTCCACAGTAGCCATCATGGCCAAGTTCCTGCACTCCAAAGTACTTGCCACAGTAGCATACTTTCTTTAATGGATACTTTCTCCCAACACACACACACACACACGCATGCACATGTTGCAAGGTGCATGGGTGCTGTGGTGGCTCGTGACACAGTGGTTATGACGGCTACAGCCAGACACCCTGGGTTCAAGTCCCTCTGCTGTCAGTTTCTCTCTTTTCTCCTTTCTCTCCAAGCAGGTTGTCTTCCATAGCACACCTGCTTCTATATATTATTATACAACCCATGTAGTATTGCTTTTGACTCATTTTGCGGCTGTTACGTATACAGGACTATGGATAGGATGTAGAAGTGGCGGAGTGTTCCAATACGACAGGTAAGAGATGCTGGCACAGTAAATGACCAAAATAAAACTTGGACATTGAATTTTAGGTACTTCGGAGAGAGTTTGTACATAAAAAACCAGACCAACCCCCTTACTTACAGCATAATTGTTTATGTTGCAACTTCTAGAATACAAATACGTAGGATCGCAATTGTTTTTTATGAATATCAGCTAGAGACCACCCAATGTTCATTTGTATGTATGTGTGTGGTGATGTGTGCTTGTGTTTGCAGTCATGGCAACAGCAGCCATATTGTCACAATGATACCAGATTGAGTCAAATTTCATCAAAATGTCATTTTCTCCAAATATAATAATAATAATAATATTACAGCAAACCATCAAGACAACTAAAATGACATCAATAATTCATTCAGTTTCTTTGTCTTATAACCCATGCAGCCAGCCGGACATACCAACATTAGCAGTTGCATGTGGACAGTAGCGAACAATTACAGACAACAACTAGCATGCAACATTAGAAAAACAATATGCTAAGAGAGAAACTTGGTTGACATAACATGTCTTGATTGAAATTGCATCATAGAAATATTATGACATTGTGTGATTCGGATGTGTCTTGATTCATATTCAACTGTGCAGCCATGCAATGAAACGTGTATGTCTGCCAAATGATCTGTGCCACCCATATGGGATATTGATGTTGTCATCATCTCTCTGGTGTTGAATGTCATCTCTCTGGTGTTGAATGTCATATTTCTACTTCTGAATCTCGTTACATTACAGCAGGTGTCTTGATCTTCTGCCAGTAAAAATCGGGCAAACTCTGGGGAATGGGGTGGACTATATGATCGGGCGAACTCTGGGGAATGGGGTGGACTATATGATCGGGCAAACTCTGGGGAATGTGGTGGATTATCAGATTGGCAGTAGCGATCATGACTGAGTTCCTCATGGTAGATGTCTTGATCTTTTGGTAGTAATATTTGTGCACACTCTGGGCAATGGGGGCCATTATTAGGTCCACAGTAGCCATCATGGCCAAGTTCCTGTACTCCAAAATACTTGCCACAGTAGACTAGGCCACTCCATCCCTGCCAGCACCCTTTACGGAGAAATAAATTGTTGTAATATGCATTCTTTAGAGTACGGCAGGCAGGGCAGTTCACTCCAGTGGGACCACATCGACCATCAGTTCTTGACTCAGCAGGTCGATTGTGGTTCTGCATCACGGGCCTTCCACAGTACCACATTTTCGTGACTTGACTGATCAGAGGATCATAATCAGGACTGCAGCAAGGGGGATACAAGAGGTTGAGTCCTACCTTGTCAAGCTCGCTCATTTCTGTACTTCTTTCTTTATCAGGCTTTAGATACCAAATTGGATTGTATTCATTTCTTCTAAGATATTCATCTTCATGGTACATCATGATACTGAAGGGGTCGAAAACGGTTAGCCCGTAAACGTCGTCTTCTGGCACATATTGATCGTACCATTCTTCGTCAGTCTCCTTAGTGCCAGTATAAAGTATGTAGTGTTCAGCATCTCTTCTCTTATGCTCGTGTTCAAATCCCAGGGCGTGAAGTAGTTCGTGCACACTCGTTGATTTCATGTTGAATCCGATCCGTCTCTCGCCAAGTTGAAAGTCGCACGCGGCGTTACTCAGTCGAATAGTTGACGTGTTGTATTTTCTAACATCGCCCATTGTGTAGCAGGCGTTCTCAGTTGTCCCTTCTATTACTATTGTACGATACTTAGTAGAGCTGGTTCTCGTGTAACACAGTATTAGATCAAGGCCTGGAGCTGCTTCGTTGATCGAGTGGACGGCTAAAATGATGTGGGGAATCCATTCCGGTTCGAGGGAAGGTTTCAACACAACGGCAAAATGCTGTCTGTCTTCTTCATATCCAAGATCATTGCGCAACTGTTTTTGGTAAAAACGCTGATACATTCTAGTGTAATGTTCGCGCTGTCCTTCTGTCCCTACTGACCACAGTGGTACCTCTTCTGGTTCGCGTCGTGGTGTACTTCCGACTGACGATGGTGAAACCATTTCTAATTCATCGCCATACACGTTTTCCCTGGAAGCGATTCTGCGAATTCTTTGAGAAAACGTATTGGAGACGGCCATGCTAGTCACATTCAGTAATAATTATTATAATACAATATATGACTCCAGTCCACCTGCAGCCTTTTCCTATATATTTCTTCAAGCAGCTAGCTATATATGGTCCAGGCTGGAGCTTTTGAACTATGAAACTGCAGGCACACTGCTTATACTGCAATATATTCCTTTTGTAAGGATCATTGGAATTCTATTAAGAGTGATTGTAGGAGTGGTTATGAATATCAGTCAACTGGCTGAGTCAGGTGATGTTCATCACTATGTGCCTGGACATTTTGACTCCCATCATGATATTTAGTTAATGGCCTGCAGCTGCAGCTGTGTATCAACAACCAACTCCTGGTACTGGTAACCCCTGGTACTCCAATACTAACCCACTGCCTCAGTCTCATGTTCACACACTCAACCTGTATGACTCGCACCCTCATATTTTGCCTTGCCAGGCCTTATTGTTCATATGAACTCTATCAAGCCTGTGTCTTAGGCTCAGACAACACTATATCAATCAATCAATCAATCAATATTATCAAAGTGCATCACACTAGAGTTTGTATAAACCAGACTAACCCCCTTACTTACATCATAATTGTTTATGTTGCAACTTCTAGGAATAAGTAGGAGTGTTTATGAATATCTGTGACCTCGAGCTCCCAATTGCAATGTTCATTTGCATGTATGTGTGCGGTAATATGTGTGCTTGTGTTTGCAAATCACACATATATATTGTCACAATAATACCTGTCAAAGTTCATCAGAATGTCATTTCTCCAATAGCCAACTATCGAGACAACTAAAATGACACCAGTAATTCAGTTTGTTGTCTTATAACCCATGCAGCCAGGTGGACATAGCAACATTTGCAGTTGTGAATAGTAGCAAATTATTACTGACAACAACCGGCAATACTTATGCATGCCATAAGAGTACACTCTACATGCTGGAATCACCACACATAGTGTAATGTATAATTAGCTGTACAAACATAATATACAACGACTAAATTAGATACAAGAATAAGCCTACAGTTGCTTACAAACAGCATACATAATAGTGCATGTGTTCAACGGCTGAATCAGCGCCTGCGAACTTCATTCACCCTGCCACTTGGTACATCACTCTCCAGCCTCACATAGCAGGTTTCTCTGATACCTTCCTGATCCTCCCTCTGTGCTATCACTGTGTCTCCAGGGAGCTCGAGCATGGACTCAATTTGTTTGCGTCTTCTTCTTCTCCGTCTTACACAGCATCTCACACAGCACATAACCGAACAGACTAAAATCAGAAAAACAGCCAGAGCGACTACTCCAACAGCTGCACCCACAAGTGCTGCATATATCGGCTGTTCGAGAGGATTGGATCCTTCAACTGTTTCCTGGTTTGTGAGAAGATCGAAGTCAATGGAATTGTTTAGTTGAGTAATGGCAGCTGCATAGTCTGCAGAATCTGGGCTCATGACACTCCATTCTTCGCTGCTACCTGTATTCTCCCATAAATTCCCCTCTACATCCATGATGTAGAAATTGTTGGTCTGGTTTATGAAGGAATCAGGAAGGTCGATGTATGGAGGTAGTTGTATTGGTGTTTGGAGGATGTTTGACAGGGAACCAGATCGAAGGCAGTACTTTATCTCGCAGTCGTCATCCACCAGAGCTAGGTGTTGGCTGAATCCCTCAGGACAACTCCTCGGGGATGTTGCTTGATCGGTTTTGACAAGAGGATTCCCAGCATCACAGCTGTGGAAGCCACCAAATGGCAAAGATTGTGGTCTTCCGAGTTCGTTGTCTCCACTAACACACACATGGCCTTTACTTGTGAACTTCAGGGATTGGAAATGATTTGGACAACCGTGAGTACGTGTCAGTGGGTTGGGAGTACTTGTGGTGTATATTCCACCAAAGTAGTAGAGGGTACGTGTGTCACTGGTGCTTCTTGCACACCAGTAGGTTTTAAATTCAGCAATAGATGTCACTGTCTGTGTCTGACAGGCTTGTCCACTTGCACATCGACTCAACCACAGAAATCCACAGGCTCGATAGGTGGTGTGACATCTAGGCTTGTTGGTGGTGTAAGACTCTTTCCCAGTCATGAGTTGGATTGCTGTGTACCCACTGGGACAGCTGTAATCCTGTGTAAGTGGATTCTTCTGTTCCAGTCGTCCACACAGGTTGTCACCCTGTGTTATCCTGCACGTCTGGTAAACTCCTCCAAAGGTGAAATTTTGGGAAGTGTCCTTACACGTGCCGTCATCGATGTTGGCAAAGTAGTCAAAATTGGGAGAGCTGAAATCAGTACATCCTCTGTGTGTGTTTATGCTGTAGTACTTGTCGGCTGCTTGCTTCACGTACTGGGCCACCATGATCACGGATGATGGGGGGATTTCCGGAAGGGTATCTGGATTGATCAAGAAGTGGATCGGATCTCCATCCCTGTTGATGGCAACCATGGCTGACTCCACCCCTGCTTCCCATTCGGTCACTGTCATGTTAGTAGTGAACAGAGGTCCACCATATGTTTCAATGCTGGTTGACTGGATGGCTCTTTGGTAACTCTCCAGTTGTGTTGTTTCATGCTTGAATGACACGTCAAACCCAAGTTGCACTTTACCGAAGAAATCAGCTTGTGCTCCTGCAGACACACCGATCGACCCACTGTCTATGTTCTTGATGCCGTCTCTGCTAAGGTAGTCAATTTTCGTTAGGACCGCTCCAACGTGTGTGGTGTGGGTGTAGTGTGTCCCGTAGTCTCTCACTAGAAGCTGAGATAGGTAAGTGGCCATTTCGGTCAAGTTGCTCTGAATACTGGCGGCAATCTGCATCAATCGGTGTCTGAAGGCAGTGTTCAATGGTGCGGACGGGCTGGATCTGATCTTGTAGCGAAGATGCCTGAGCTGTATCCTGGACATGACCGATTTTTGAGTCACCATTCTCTGCTTGAACGTCTCGTGTTCCGTCGAAAAGTGACCACTGACGAACGAATACACCGTGACATCGCTATTGATGGAGCTTGCAGTAAGAGAAGAGTAGTTAGATACGTGATCGAAGACTTCTGTATAGGTGTCCACTTTACTCTGCAGCACAGGGATGGCGGACATGTGATCCGGAAGGAGGTGTGCACCGTCGTACGTGGTGTGGCACTTGGAGTAGTTGTAGGCGAGCACCGAACTCTGTTCGACGTTTCTCAAGTTGTCCCATCCTCTACCCGGCAAGACGTCGATCCTAAGTCCTTTCTCTCCAAACTCCGCAAAACACTGTCGAGGACTTCCTGGTTGATATGAAATAAGAACCTGATCGGAATCGGAATCGGCTTGAATGACCGAAAAGGCCACCAATAACCAATATGTCAGTACAGTCACTAACATCATGCAATGTTCTTCGCGTTTTAAGTCTTTACGTGTACACTTCAGAGGTCGGCCAGGTCCCAAAGAGCGTTTACAAGCTTACAATGCTGAACACACCTTTCAACACTGCATGCATGCCCTAATAAGGCAATTTAGACCTTTCAAATTTGCATATTGTAGCCATAATTTCAGACTCTCCAACGCAATATAGTCCAAAATTAAATATAAACAAAACTTACTAGGTGAACTTAAGTAAAGGTTTTGGTGAATCTGTGTACCACAAATGGCACCAGTTCCTCAAGCAGAGTGTACATGTTAGACCAATCAGAGGGTTACAGTACAATTATTATTCAATAATATTATATGCAATGTAACTGTCAATGCATTAACCTTACTTTTATCCATGTTTGCAGTACATTTATTATCACCCGTGCTCCTCATCCAAACTATTTTCAACCAATTGCCATGATTATGTTTGTTTATAACGGAAAGTGCCTGCACATGCAAAGTTGAATTTCCGAATAGAAAATTAAAACATTGAAGGCCATAATAATATTATTGTGATTTGTATACTGTCAATATAATATACACTGCATAAGAGTGGTGGAATAGAAGACAGCAAAACTGGGTTCTTTGCAACCCAACACGCTATTTTAGTGAAATGTAGCTTCACATATTCACACATATGTGAACAATTCATATAATATATATACACATTATGATGTAGCTACTCAGTCCAGCATGATAAAAAAATAAGTGTACCTGTACATCCACACACAGACTACTGTATATATGTACATTCCAACCTACATAATCTACATTTGCATATTTACAGTTCACAGGTAGACTCTCCTATGCATATTCAAAAATACAGTGTATACTCTTGCGTCAGCTGGTTCCAATCCTACAAGTAGTCTACCACCATACTAATGTGCATTTAGCTATGAACATTTAATTTACCAGCTGCAGTAGTGGAAACACATTCATCCATCCCTCTGTACATGTTACAACAGTAGAGTCCGTAGATACTGAGAACAGCGTGAGTTTTAGTATGCTCTCAAACTCCAGTGCGCGTGTGGCTGATTTTAGGAGGAGCCATTTTCCGGTCTGTCTGCGAGAGACTAACTTGGTAGAATGGCTGACTTGACCGAGCTCTGTAGAGGGTTACCTGTGGACCCGCTCCCTCCGCTTAGACTTCGCGATCTGAGCGTGCCACATGCTCCAGTGAGGCTAACACGCCTCTCAGCTGACGAGAAAAAGGTATTTATCCAAAAGAGAACCTGTTTGTTGCCTACGATTCATAACTTCACGGAGCACGTCCGGGTTGGGAGTACTCTAAGTACTTACATGTACTCAATTCCTCTGTCTTTTTTCTGCCACTCTCTACCTAGCTACTTCACCCTAGTGTCGTTATTCTAATGTACAGTGCCCCAGTACACAAGATGATGTACGTATGCCGGTTAACCAGAGCATTAATTACGGTAGAAGGCTCCGTCTCCTTGAAATAATTGTGTACAACTTTATAAGGAAATTATAAGTCTCAAGTGAAAGACTCGAATTAACATGAATTCCAGTTAGAATATGTGGTCCACACTTCCCATATGGATCTACTTGCTAGTTTCCTCCCTGTCTGATGCAGCTCGCACTGCAAAACGCTCTGAAGTACTTCCCCCCAAGCTGCCATCCTGTTCTGGCGCCTGAATTCGCCCAAGAGCTCAAGGAGTACGGGCACATATACATGTACAGGTTTCGTCCTGTTGTGGATATGAGGGCTTATCCAGTCACTGACTATCCGGCTAAATGTCGCCAAGCAGCTGCCATTATGCACATGATTATGAATAACCTGGATCCAAGGGTTGCTCAGGTGTGTGTGTGTGTGTGTGTGTGTGTGTGTGTGTGCGTGCGTGCGTGTGTCAGAGTGTGTGCATGCATGCGTGTGTGTGTGTGTGTGTGTGTGTGTGTGTGTGTGTGTGTGTGTGTGTGTGTGTGTGTCAGTGTGTGTGCGTGTGTGTGTGTGTGCGTGTGTGTGTGTGTGTGTCTCAGTGTGTGTGTGTGTGTGTGAGTGTGTGCATGTGTGTATGCTATTGATATTTTTGGTTCATTTGTCTAAACCATAGACGTAGTTTAGAGTGTCTTTGTCTTAACGAGGCACGATTTCCCTGTGGTCAATGTTTGCACACTGTGTTCACTCAGTGGCAGACTTTTCTTTAGTTCTTCTCTATTCTCTCTCCCCAGTATCCGCACGAGTTAGTCACTTATGGTGGAAATGGCCAGGTTCTCTCCAACTGGGCTCAAGTAAGCGGAATGACTCGAATGAATGTGGTGTATGTGTTGTCTGTGTATTACTTATGTATGATGTCCATGTGAGCTGTACATTCTGTACCCAATGTTTGTTGTAAATGGTGCTAGGAGGATTTCAGTAACCTTGCATTGGGCTGTAATGATGAATTGAATTTGATAACGGAAGGTATTGACATGCATCATATGTGCCCTATAGCACAGAGATAGACTGTTGTTCTACAGTGTACATCTTCTGTACATCATGTATTGCATTTTTACTCTGTTTTAAGTTGTACCACTGTGGTCTGTGGTATGGTGTGCACTTCCTTCGGGTCACATATTCCTCTGTGTGTACCTGTCTCCCTCACTCACATTCTCGTTCTCTTTCCCTCAAGTTCTGGCTGGTCATGCACTACCTTGCCAACCTGACTGAGGAGCAGACGTTGGTGATGCACTCCGGTCATCCTGTGGGACTGTTCCCTAGCTCCCCTGCTGCTCCGAGGATGGTCATCTCTAACGGAATGGTGAGTGTATCACATAGTGTACGTAACAGTATAGACCCACTGTGCCAGTTGTACATATGTATGTACGTAGGTGAACAATGTGCTAATGTAGGAATTTTTGTCTGGCAATTACCATTCCAAGCATCTGTTAGATGTCACTGTGTTTATTAAGTCTGTACCTCACAAGTGTGTGTGTGTGTGTGTGTGTGTGTGTGTGTGTGTGTGTGTGTGTGTGTGTGTGTGTGTGTGTCATTGATATAGTGTCACCATGTGCTATGCATTTATTTTGTACTATATCCTTCAATCTACTCTTGTCTGACATCTTCTTCAACTCAATCTTGTCTAACATCTCCTTTCATCTACTCTCGTCTACCATCTCCTTCAACTCACCCTTCTTAGGTTATTCCCAACTACTCCACCAAGGAGGAATACGATAGACTGTTTGCACTTGGTGTCACCATGTACGGCCAGATGACAGCGGGGAGTTACTGCTACATTGGACCGCAAGGAATTGTTCACGGGACAACTGTAAGATGTGTTTCGTGTGTGATATACACACACATAGGCATACTCCATGTTCAGTATATTATTGTACGTACAGTGAAGCATGTATACAGTCAGAACCCCTCACACTTTTTACTAGGACAGTCTATTTGTAGCGTGTCTTGTGGGCACAAATGTACTCATACAGACAGGAAATTGTACTGGTTACAACATCAAACTGGCCATACTGGCAGGAAAGTGAGGAACTAAGGGTGATGTGAATAGGTTTGACTCACTAAAGACCACCCAAAGGACCAAAAATAGGTGGTCTCTGTAGACAGGTGGTCTTTATAAAGAGGTGCTTTACTGTGGTGGAGTTGTCATTGTGGATAGTCCAATAACAGTCACTGAGAACAGGTGGTCTTGGTATAGAGGTGGTTTTTATATTGGACCCACAGTGCTACTATTTGTATCGTACATACTGCTATGTGTACAGTGTGCAGTATACTGTACATATCCCCAAAATGTATACCACACTGTAGTCCCTTGCAGTAGCATCCATGTGTATTGTTGTTGTTTAGCTCATAGAGTTTGTTTGTTGTTTCAGCTCATGGAGTTTGTTTGTTGTTTGTTGTTCAGCTCATGGAGTTTTTTTTGCTGTTTGTTGTTCAGCTGACAGTCATGAACGCAGGAAGGAAGTACTTGGGACTGGGCGATCTCAGAGGCAAGGTTAGTGACTTCTACCTGTACTTGCACCACTGTATTGGTGGATGTGTGAACATTTGAATGGACCCGTATATGTAATATATGTATGCGATGTACACTATGTTCAGTATAGTGTTAAATTGATAGTAAAAAATTGAAATTTGGTAAATGAAGGTATACAACTTTAAAGTTTAGCCAGGTTTGATTTGTGCTCTGTGCACAAGTGTTAGGTGTGTGTGTTCTGTGTACAGGTGGTAGGTGTGTGTGTTCTGTGTACAGGTGTTAGGTGTGTGTGTTTTGTGTACAGGTGGTTGGTGTGTGTGTTCTGTGTACAGGTATTAGGTGTGTTTTGTACACGGGTGTTAGGTGTGTGTGTTCTGTGTACAGGTATACGTGACTTCTGGCTTGGGGGGAATGAGTGGAGCACAAGCAAAAGCTGCCACTATTGTTGGCTGTATTGGAGTTATTGCAGAAGTGGATTTGGATGCTCTGCAAAAGAGATATGATCAAGGGTCCGTTTTGTGTGGGGACGTGTAGACTTGGTGTGTGTGTGCGTATGTGTGCGTGTGCGCATGTGTTTCTGTGTGTATGTGTGTGTCTGTGTGTGTGCATGTGTGCGTGTGCGTGTGCGTGTGTGTGTGTGTGTGTGTGTGTGTGTGTGTGAAGACATTCTTTGGAGTTGAAACTGCTAAACCCTATACCCATGCCCTTTAGATGGCTTAAGGAGTGGACTGGTAGCTTGGATGAGTGTATCGATAGGATTCGAAGAGCCAGAAAAGACCTGCAGTCCATTAGTCTTGGTTTCCATGGCAATGTAGTTGACCTTTGGTGAGTGTGTGTGAGTAAGAGTGCATTTGTGTGTGTGTGTGTGTGTGTGTGTGTGTGTGTGTGTGTGTGCGTGTGTGTGTATGTGCGTGGATACGTGTGTGTGTGTGTGTCAATATTGTACACTCTAGGTACATGTACGTACATGCATACTTACTACACAAACCCATGCTGCACATACCATACACCCCTCCCTTCCTCAGGGAAAGGCTGGTTTGGGAGTATGAAGCCACAGGAGAGCTGCTGGTGGAACTGGGCTCCGATCAAACCAGCCTCCACAATCCTTTTGGAGGGGGGTACTATCCCGTGCAGCTGTCGTTTGAAGAGGCTGGTACTGTTATGAGGGATGACCCTCTACATTTCAAGGAACTTGTTCAAGAAAGGTTAATTGAGAGTGTGCGGGTACTTCAACATAACAATCTTTGATGTGTCAAGCTACACAGTATAATGTATATATGCACATATACTGTATTGTGAATATTGTTTTGTTCTGCTATGTGTTACGCATGGCCTGTTATTGTGATGTGTTTTAGATGTGTACACACTCATGCACTTCCTCACACACATGCACACACACACACACACACACACACATACGTATATACCTGCACACACACACACACACACACACACACGTTACACCCATATACGTATGTACATGCTGCATTTCCTACTTGTACGTATATCATACATATATTTTACTTATTGTATTTTTATATACTTTTACAATCATTTATGCAGTCTACGTCGCCAGGTAGCAGCAATCAACAAACTGGCTGAAGTGGGCATGCATTTCTGGGACTATGGAAATGGATTTCTCAAGGAAGCCGGTCAAGCAGAAGCCGCTGTCTTCCAGCACGGCAAACACAACGGACCCTTCTGCTATCCTTCTTATGTCGAGGACATTATGGGGTGATGAGATTGGTGTAGCGTGCAGAATTTGTTGTGTTGCAGTTATGCACATGTGCACAAATGCACACATTCATGTGCCTCGTGTACAGCTACACTTGATACTATAATTAATGATTACATATAAATACGTAGCTTCAGTACACTTGGATACACTCAATTTCACATATGTAGGCACAGGCAAGTACATACCTGTAAACACACATGCACGCACACACACGCACGCACGCACACACACACACACACACACACACACACACACACACACACACACACACACACACACAGTAATACATCCATCAATTGCACCCTTGTAGGGACATATTCTCCATGGGATTCGGTCCTTTCAGGTAAGAAATTCTTCTGTTATACTCGATCAGCAGTTGTGCTTGTCGTCACTTCTGTGTTTTTTCTGCCCCTCCCACATCCTTACAGGTGGGTGTGTACTTCTGGTTTGGGTATTGACCTCCAGACTACCGACAGTATTGCGCAATCAGTCATGGAGACAATTCTTTCCAAAGGAGGTCAGTACAACACTAAGTCACATTTGTCATGCAATACTCCATCGAGCATTGCAGACATGATCCAAGATGGTTGATGCTGATGTCCCAATTATTGGTGCCTCTCTCCGTGCTATGCAGTCCCTGACATGGTGAAGCAACAATACGAGGACAACTTGAAGTGGATAAAAGAGGCCAAAGATAACAATTTGGTGAGTTTGTGACATGTACACACGAGTCTGTACACACACACACACACACACACACACACACACACACACACACACACACACACACACACACACACACTCACACACACACACATGCACACACACACACACACACACACACACACACACACACACACACACACACACAGACAGACAGACACACACAAGTCTGTACTCCAGAGCCTTCGTATTCTACCATGTATTACAGGTGGTTGGGTCGAAGGCGAGGATCCTTTATTCAGACAAAGAAGGACGCATTGAAATAGCACTTGCTTTCAACAAAGCTATTTCCAGTGGAAAGCTGCAGGTACAGTGCACACATACGTACAAACGTGGACACACACACAAACACACACACACACACACACACACACACACACACACACACACACACACACACACACACACACACACACACACACACACACACACACACACACACACACACACACACACACACACACACACACACACACACACAGACAGACATACACACACACCAAATTATATACAGTACAACTTGCTTAGTAAGCACCTGGGTTATTACATATCCCTGGCTAGTGAGTACACCTCCCTCAGTCCCTAGCTCATGTACACTATGTCAACCAGTACTGATAGTAAGTACCTCTGATAGGAAGTACAGATTTGGTATGCCCTTTGAGGTACTTAGTAAGTTGTACATATGTACCACAGTGCATGAAGTCTTAAAGTGTATGTACATTGTACATATGTATGTGTGTGCATTTACATACTGTTCATACTGGTGTCTTGAAGTACACGTATTGTACTACAAATGTACATATGTAATGTTTATAGGGTCCAGTAGTGATCAGTAGAGACCATCACGACGTGAGTGGAACAGACAGTCCATTCAGAGAGACTGCTAATATCTACGATGGATCTCAGCTTTGTGCAGGTACAGATTTTATATGAGCTAGGACCTCTCAATTGCATTCTTTGAAACCTCTGTAGCAAGGACACCAGTATCTGTCCCAGTGTACGTACGTAGTACTGCAGTTTGTCTGTCTTTGGTATAAGGTCCTCCTGTCTCCCCACTTGTCCCCCAGTTAAGAAAGCTTCTGTAGCAAGGACATAAAAATGTGTGTGTGTGTGTGTGTGTGTGTATGTGTGTGTGTGTGTGTGTGTGTGTGTGTGTTGTGTGTGTGTGTGTGTGTGTGTGTGTGTGTGTGTGTGTGTGTGTGTGTGTGTGTGTGCAGTGTGTGTTGTGTGTGTGTGTGTGTGTGTGTGTGTGTGCAGTGTGTGTGTGTGTGTGTGTGTGTGTGTGTGTGTGTGTGTGTGTGTGTGTGTGTGTGTGTGTGTGTGTGTGTGTGTGTGTGTGTGTGTGTGTGTGTGTTTGTGTGCATTGTGTGTGGGTGTGGGTGTGGGTGTAACTCAATAGTCAAAAACACACTGTGTTACACTCATACAGCTGTTGTTATCACAATAATAGCAGTATTGGCTATACTCACCTACTCATGTGTGACTAAGTAAGTTTGGTTTTATTCTTGAGGTGATGTAAAGTGATCATCCCTATAAAATTACTGTTCCCTTGTGGTGTACTTTTCTGCCCCAGGTAAGGAAGTAAAGTACTCCTTTCTCTCACAATCATTGGTGTTTGTAATATGGTGGTGGCTGTCAATTTAGATCACTGTGGTCAATATTATAGTGTTTTGGTAGGCTGGACCACAAATGTAATGAATAGCCTCAGAAATCAACCTCATTGCAGGGGATATGATAATGAGATCACCAATACAACTCATTGACAATTAGTATACATATTGTATAGCATACATATGAGTGTAGAGGAAACCTGGGAATACATAGGCACACTATTCTACATAACAATGTAATGTGTATGCACAGTATTGTGTGTATAAAATTTAATGCTCTTCAGTTGTATATGCTGTATTGAGGGTCTCTTGATGATCTCAACCTGTAGTGTGTTTCGTTTATGTATGATGATCTCAACCTGTAGTGTGTTTCGTTCATGTATCATGTTTTGATGGAGCAAAAATTTCATTTCACACTTGTTCAAGGGGGCAGAACTATCCTTACAGGATTGAATCAATTTCTATGTTTCTTGACCTTTGCACGCACACAGACTTGCAAAGAACATGAATGTATTTGTGAGTATTTACTTCTAATACGAATTCTGTTTACAAAATTCGTGAAATTATTGCTTGAACAAAGTTTCAGAATGTCACAATAATGACTGTACTCATCTACCACTTCTGTGTTTTTATAGATATGGCCATACAGAATGTGATTGGGGGATCTTTTAGGGGAGCAACGTGGGTGGCTATCCACAACGGAGGAGGGGTCGGATGGTATGTTATCATGGCAATATGTGTGTGTCTGTGTGTGTGTGTGTGTGTGTGTGTGTGTGTGTGTGTGTGTGTGTGTGTGTGATTGTGTGTGATTGTGTGTGCTTTTTATTCCTTGCACCTGTCTTTTTTCAGGGGAGATGTGGTCAATGGAGGCTTTGGTCTTGTCTTGGACGGATCTGATGTATGTTTTGTCTTACATGCACACGTGATACATGCATACACATGTACATGTGTGTGTACATGTTCCATACCAAACATGAACACAACCTGATTCACAACCATTAAATTGGCATTTGTCTCCTATATAGGAAGCTGCAGAGAAGGCTAAATCGTTTTTATCCTGGGATGTTCTGCATGGGGTGAGAAGGAGTGGTTGGTTGAGTCTGTGGTGACATGCGCACACTAGAAAATTGTTCATTGTTTGGGCATGCATTCCTTAAAGTTGTTAACCACAGGGATGCACCACAAACATGGAGACATATGGCTGCACAGTACACACACACACACACACACACACACACACACACACACACGAATGAATAATTCACATTATTATTATCTTCAAACATACAATGGTATATAAGTAAATTCACCATGTGTATGTGTGTACACTCACAAGGCCTACCAAACACCTCTTCCTTCAGGTTGCTAGAAGAAGTTGGAGTGGTAACCCTAAGGCACAGTCAACCATCTCTTCAGCTATGACCCTGGATCCTAATCTGAAGGTCACAATTCCCCATCAGGTCGAAGACGAGAAGCTTCTACAACAAGACATGTAGTTGCCGCCCTCTCGTTCTTGCATCACTCAATAACCTGTTTGTGCACGTCAGGTCAGAGGTTAATTGTATTCATTGGCTCTACCTTCGTCACACCTCTCCGTTTCGCTCCGTATTCGCTTCCGTGACAACGGGTCTCAGCATGTACTATGATAACAAGCGTATTGTCTCATAATAGTACGATCGTATGCGACGAATTTATTTTTAAAAAAAATCAATCCTGCGGCGAAATGAGGGTGTTCGTACGACTTGGCAATAACAGTCCAGTTGTTGTCCCTGTACAGAAGGAACAGAAGGTTTCGGAACTGTTGAGTGAGGCTCTTCGCCGGCTAACTCCCACGGAGGATAAAAAGGATGAGGAATTTGACGTCCGTTTGGCCGTTAACGACGCTTTGTTGGTCCCTTCGGACACAGCTCAGGACGTGTTGTCAGATGGAGACCACGTGACAATAGGTTAGTTCGAATTCAGCTGTATGGTCGTGGAAGACTAGATGAAATGGGCTAGTCCCGCTGTTTTAACACCACCTCAGTCCTTCATCGTCTATGTGTGTGTGTTGTTCGGGATGAACTGGCCATGTGTGCGTGTGTAATTCGTTATGGTTAATGTGTACTGCTTCCACGATATGCTTTGACCCGTGTGGTGGAATGAATCTTCCCATTATAACATCACTTCGAATTCACTCTAAACAGTCGTATATAGACATTTCAAGGATATAAGCATATAACTACTATGTCGTCAGGTCTTGAGTCTGTTGTTATAGGGTCTATGGCTTAATTAAGCGGTGCAGCAGAGCTTAAAACTATAAACTTGTAAACAATCGCTCGGTACAAATTAATAATTATCTTTTTTTGTTATTTTATTGACTTTTGAATTATTACTTTTTCTGTGGAAGACATTCAGCTATAAAGGCTGTTTTGCAAGGCATAGAGCTACCTGTAGCAATGCATACAGCATATAATACCCGCACACACACACCCTCCTCACCAACAGTCTTCAACTTCCTGTACTTACCATTGTCTGTGTTGCCCTCATGAGGTTTCAAGGGCATTCATCTGACTACGAATACATATCAGTGACAGCCTGGGGCTGCATGTGTAGGTACGTATATCACATATACTAACTTGTGGTCGGATGCCAGTGTTTCTCGTGCTTGAAGCCGAGGCAATCCGTGAGGTGTATTTATGGGTTATAGTAAAAGTGAAGTGTTGTCAGCTCCGTTAGTGTATGCGTGTTGCTGGTGAAGGAGTTGCTCACAGTCACTGTGCTGCACTGATGTTCTGTCTGGAGAGTTGCAAAAGGCAACTTGGACCTGCTCCTCTGTATCTTTCGCTGTCACCAGGAAATACAAATGATCAAGTACCAGAGTCAACCGAAAAGCTGTTGAAACAATTGATGGCACAGTACCTGACAAACATGTCTTCTTCCGCATATCAATGTGTACTACCTATACTATACTTGCATACAAACTCTAGCAACAATGAAATCAACTGATTCACCAGGACTAGACAAACACTAGATAGAGTAGACACTAGACCACACAAGTCTTGAGGTAGGAGACTTCAAAGAAGTGGTAGACGAAGTCACTGAACCTGTTATTAGTAAACAAGGTGTAAATAAAGTGTGTGTCTGTGTGTGCGTGTTTTGTGCATGTTTGTGTGTGTGTGTGTGTGTGTGTGTGTGTGTGTGTGTGTGTGTGTGTGTGTGTGTGTGTGTGTGTGTGTGGCTTAGATACATAGCTGGCTACTAGAAAATTGTTTCACAGTACACTACTACAGTCAAATCATCACCACCATTCGATTGTAATCGGTATCAGTCATTAGCCACTCATATTCATCGGATGTTGAAATATCGGTAAATTTCCTCCATTATCGATGCATCATGTATAAATTTATCACAATCACTGAACAGTAAGTTAACTTCTTACCATCAGGTCCCCATGCACATGTGTTAACTGACACCTCCTTGGATTTGATATGGTGCATTTTCATTTCTTCACATGTATGTATGTACGTATGTATCTTTCCATTCATTATGCTTCCATGCTCACCGCCTACCGCACCTATCAGCTGGTCAAGATGTGGCTACTATGGATATATTTGGAGTGTTATCCGATGCGGATTCATGGTGTCGGTTTTACACCTCTCGTCTGTGGACCTGGAGACTTATTTCCCCCAATCGGTAGAGTTTGCTCTGTACAATCAGCTCCACTGTCACTGCATATGATGGATCCCGTGCGGATTCTAGAGTAGATTTGAAACCATGACTTCATTTCCGACATGCCCACATAAGTGTGTACATGCATAGTACACACCATGTTCCCTGTATATACAGTCGAAACTTTCTAGTATAATACAAGTTATGCTACCTATGGCTGGGAGATAATTATCAGAGTCTGTACAGATGTGTTACATTGGCAGATACGTATGTATCCATTTCTCATAAATGTATTCCAAGAATTTTATTTGTTACATATATACAATTTACTTGCATTGGTAATTATTATCATGTATGCTCTATATATGTATGTATATACTGCATATAAGGTGTCTGTACTGTACATAGGTACATACAGTGTGTGTCTATTGTAAGTGGATTGCATATTGGTTAGAAGCAGCATCATGTAGGTGTTTGGCTGACAGGGTTGCAAGGATTCGGTCATTATTCTACTGCATGGGGTCCAAAAAATTGAATGCACTTCCATACTATGATGCATACACACTGTACATGCCAGCTGACTATACAGGAGGGCGGAGGGGTTGAAGGTATTGTGTATATACACGTATTGGGCTGACATTCTCTGTCCCTCGGTTTACATTGCATGCTTATCATCTGCTAACTTCCTTCATATCTTTTCTCCTTACAGTCACCAAGTCAGCACCATCACCTCAGTTCAGTGATAAGAGATTTCCAGTGATAGGCCGGTATCCTCCTTATGTATACTGCCTACTGTATACATATGTATGTTCCTATTCATGCTAATGTGACCTTGACAGATGTTTCTAAGGTCGCATTTGAGGGATGTAAGATGGCTCGAGGGAGTAGATGAGGTGGTTCTGGACGGGGAGTCACTGACCACGGACCTCCTGGTTAAGATCGGAGATGGGAATGTCAAGGTCAAAGTACGTAGGGACTGATATTTCTGTTTTGACACTCACAGCTGAGTGTGCAATACACCTGCTTGTGTGAATAGCTATGTAGTATTATATGTACATTATACATTGTTCTGTATGTACATATGTATGTTATACATAGGGACTGATATTTTTGTTTTGACACTCACAGCTGAGTGTGCAATACACCTGCTTGTGTGAACAGTTATGTAGTGTTATACTGTGTCCTGTATGTACGTATGTACAGTGGTAAACGCTTAATATGCCACCGCTTATTATGCCAAACCGCTTATTATGCCGCTATTTTCCTGAACGAATTCATTAATATGTATTTACTATACATATAATTTGCCAAACGCCATATCCGCCATCCGCCATTGTTACACTGACACCAATTGATTGATTACCATGTGTTAGGTAACACTTTTTATGCCACACCTCATTTGTGTCACTTTATCAGTTTGTCACTTATCACTTTATCACTGTCTATTGTGCTACACAGTCACAAGTGCAGGCTACTTTGCTGCAGTATTACCACCATTGACTGTTTGCTAATGTTATAGTAGGAGCTGTGCTTGTCTTTACTATTATCACCATTATTATGTATATCCTCATTAATTTATAATTATTGATTCTATTCAATGACATTCAGTGACTGTTTGGTTAATATGCCAAAATAGATAATAGGCCAAAATTTATCAAAACCAATTGTGGCATATTAAGTGTTTACCACTGTATGTGGTATGTTGCGTGGGCGACTTTCGTGATGTGTTGCATTGTTGTTGCATTGTGGATAATTATTGGTTATATCCTTTTCACATGTCTACTAATCATTGCTCAATCAAAGTTGTGCCCACACAACATACCACATAATAACTAAAGTACCTCTGGAGAAGCTGTAGCAGATACAGACACCTTTGCCTAATTGACACATCAGTATCAATTAGACAAAGGTGTCTGTATATCCGCTACAGCTTCTCCAGAGGTACTTTAGCTATTACATATATGTACGTACTTCTGTCCTATGTACTGTCTACGTATGTCTTATGTATTGTCTATGTCTGTCTTATGTACTGTCTACATCCGTCTTGTGTACTGTCTACATATGTCTTATGTACTGTCTGCATCCGTCTTGTGTACTGTCTACGTATGTCTTATGTATTGTCTATGTCTGTCTTATGTACTGTCTACGTATGCCTTATGTACTGTCTACGTATGTCTTATGTACGTACTGTATGTACATGTACACGCATACAGTCCATAAGACATACATACACATGTACACATGCACATACACACAGTACACACTGTATTAATTGTACGCATTTATGTATGTACATCGTGTGTTGTTAATATAAGAGTTAAAGAGTGCATGTATGTATACTTGAAATACCATATTTTCTCTAAAATTTCATCACACCTGTTTCCCAAGAAATTTCGTCAGACGAAAGAATTAGAAAACATCCACGTTGCTTTGAAAAGCCTGACGAAAACCTAGTGGAGTGACGAATTTTTAGAGAATATGCGGTAGTACAAATACTTACATACATAGGTATGTATGTGTACATTCCTACAAAATTCTCCTACGTACCTACGTAAATTGTAGTTGTCTGATTCGGCATTTGAAAAAATCAAAAAAGCTAGAGGAGTTATCGAGCTGGTCCTGGAAGAGAAGAGGAGTAAGTTGTGGTATAGGTGCTAGTGACGTATGTACGTTTCTTGAGTATGTACTGCTGCAAACATTGGATATATGTATGTACGTATGTACAGTAGTAACATAATGTGTGTGTGTGTGTGTGTGTGTGTGTGTGTGTGTGTGTGTGTGTGTGTGTGTGTGTGTGTTTGTGTGTGTGTGTGTGTGTGTGTGTGTGTGTGTGTGTGTGTGTGTGTGTGTGTGTGTGTGTGTGTTTGTCAAGTTTTTGGTATTTGCACTCACTAAATTACTCAATACTGTACATCACATGTACTGTTAACACGCATATACAGTATGTACTGTATCATTGCTCCTCTTCCAGCCGTTTATGGCATAAATACGGGTTTCGGGAAGTTTGAAAAGACCATGATTGAGCCCGACAAGTTGAAGTGGGTGGCTTATGATTGTGATCTCAACTGCAACACAATACTGTAATTTGCTTCAATACACATGCACATTCCCACACGCACACCACACACACACACACACACACACACACACACACACACACACACACACACACACACACCACACACATACACACACACACACACACACACACACACACACACACACACACACACACACCACACACACACCACACACACACACACACACACACACACAGGGAGCTGCAGGAGAATCTCATTCGCTCACATGCTAGTGGTGTGGGTCAGCCAATCAGTCCAAAGCTAACTCGAATGCTGTTGGCTCTGAGGATCAACACCTTAGCCAAAGGTTACAGGTAAGCCAGTAATGCTTATGTCAGTTATCTGTGTATTTGAATGGATATGTATGTATATACCTACATAAGTATGTGATGTATTGTGTATGTATGCGTTCATATTCAGGTACTGCATATACATACATGTGAATATGCATGATGAATGTATGCACATAGGCAAATCATAACATGTGAATGTACGTATGTGTAACACAACATATACAGTACCTGAATATGAACATGTACACTGCATGAACACATACATACGTATGTATAATTCAGTATATATGTATACTGTATACGTAGATATATGTACGTAATCATGGTATTTGTATCCATAATATACATATGCATAATATCGTAATAATACTGTGTGTGTGTAATAATACATACTGCTGTGTTTTATTTCACACTCACAGTGGTGTGCGTACTGAAACTGTGGAACAGATGTTGAAAGCCTTGAATGGTGAGGTGGGGTAGAAACTCAACTGACTCAGTATGTAAATAAAATGGAACTACCTATAAAGAGTGATGTTTACATGCTCTGTTCACATCTTTTGTCTATTGATCTGTGCAAACGTCCTCTTGTTGTAGCGAACTGTCTTCCCTGGGTGCCCGAGAAGGGGACGGTCGGAGCCAGCGGTGATCTGGCTCCCCTGTCCCATCAAGCTCTCGGGCTGATGGGGGAGGGGCCGATGTGGAGCCCCAAGACCGGGTGGATGGACGCCAACCTTGTGAGTGCACAAAGCACGAATGCACCTCATTATAGAGAAACCTACGTATTTACAGCTGTAACTATTACATGTGCTATGCCAGGTTTGTGTTTGGTGTCATTGGTTTGCACTGACTTGCTCCCTATTCTCCATTCCCTTTAATGATCCAACCCCTATATTGTGTACTGTATGTTCATTGCAGTATGTCCACATACGTACGCATGTATATGTATGTCTGTATATGCCTCATGTATAATTCCTATTTTTTGTAGTTTTCTGCTTCTTTACTTCCTTTTTTTATCCATTTCCTCATGTAACTATTATATGCCTATGTACGTACATGTATTCATAGGTTTTGGAAGCACATAATATCAAACCGATTGTTCTACATGCCAAAGAAGGTATTGGCTTGATCAACGGAACTCAGTTCATTTGCTCTTTTGGCTCTGAAGGTGACTGTGTGTGTGTGTGTGTGTGTGTGTGTGTGTGTGTGTGTGTGTGTGTGTGTGTGTGTGTGTGTACATACATATGCGTATTTGTACATACATACAGTACCTATGTATGTATGTTAATATTATCAGGTATAGTATACCAATTGTATCCAACTTCTGTTCACAACCACACTCCATATACGTATGTGTGTGTACATTTACTGTTTGTGCAGCTTTGGAGAGGGCAAAGATGATTGCTAAGCAAGCAGACATTATTGCAGCCATCACCCTCGAGGTACTCAACGGCACTGTCAAAGCATATGACCAGGGTCAGTTGGGAAGCAGTGGACGTCTGCATTGTCCATCGTCTGGCAGCCTCACCTATATTTATGTACTGTACTATCAAAACCTTTACTGTCCATCCCTGCAATGCAATGCATACTGTAGTGTAGTTGAAGATCTAATACAGCACACATGCATACGTACGTATGCTTTTGTGCATACTGTATATATGTAATGTACCTATGTGTGTTCATACATACGTGTACAGTACATACACATGTACACGTAAGGTCACACAGTATGTACATACTGTACACTATGCACTATACAATAGATTTTTGTATATAGTGTGTACTATGCATATGTATATATTATGTACGTATGTGAGATACACATACGTATGCACGAATCCTCAATTTCCGTTGTGTGACTGCAGACATACATGCAGCCAAACCTCACAAGGGACAGCAACTAGTGGCCGGTAGACTGAGATCTGTTCTCCACTCTCATGTGTTCAGGTCCGAGATATCAGGTACGTGTGCATGCATGTACTTGTACATATACGTGCATGTATGACTACCATGTGTGCACATAATAACATGTAGATACGTACATACGTACATACAGTACATTTGTACATACGTATACATACGTATGTGTATGGATATCATACTTTACATATGTATTCATGTGTACATATGCATCAATGCTCATAATATTATGTGCATATGTGTTCACATATATTATTTGGTGTGTTACTCGGTGTGAATTCCTGTCCACAGAAAGCCACTGGAATTGTGGTCGTGTTCAAGATGCTTACTCACTGAGATGTGTTCCTCAGGTGTGTGTGTGTGTGTGTGTGTGTGTGTGTGTGTGTGTGTGTGTGTGTGTGTGTGTGTGTGTGTGTGTGTGTGTGTGTGTGTGTGTGTGTGTGCATGTGTAGTGTGTGTGTTTATTTGGAGGTTTACAAGCACAGTGCAGTACAACTTTTCAAGTAAATACATGTACCTTGAGGGGTTCTCTCACTATGTGCGTACTTCTTATCAGAGGTGTGCTTGTTAACAAAGTGTTCATTAGTAACAGTAGGAGCTTTTCAAAAGAAACTAAAGGAAGTCTACATATGAGATCAAATGTCAAAAGTAGCATATTTGTACTATGTATGTACGTACTAAGTATGTACAGACTCTTATACTGTCCACTTGTGGCTCTAACACCCAGCTGCAGATCAAATTGATTGTATTTTACTTTGCTTGCACTGTAGGTCCACGGTGTCGTGAATGATACCATTGAGTTTGTGAACGGGATAATCAACACTGAAATGAACAGTGCAGCTGATAATCCAGTGTGTGTGTGTGTGTCGTTGTGTGTCTATGCATCTGTGTGTGTGTGTGTGTGTGTGTGTGTGTGTGTGTGTGTGTGTGTGTGTGTGTGTGTGTGTGTGTTTTAACCTTATTCCCTTTGTTTTGTACATCAGCTTGTGCTTGCTGAAAGACAGGAACTGATAAGTGGTGGTAACTTCCATGGAGAGTACCCTGCTAAGGTGTGTTTGTGTGTGTGTGTGTGTGTGTGTGTGTGTGTGTGTGTGGGTGTGTGTGTGTGTGTGTGTGTGTGTGTGTGTGTGTGTGTGTGTGTGTGTGTGTGTGTGTGTGTACATGCATATCCTCATTGTAAACCCTCAAGGTTCTAGACTATTTGGCCATTGGAATACACGAACTTGCCAACATCAGTGAAAGGAGGATAGAAAGATTGGTTCACCCTGGTGAGGATCCCTCCACACCCAATCCCTTTCAGATATCATGTGCACTTTACAACCTGGTATCATCCAATCTGTACATATATACGTACAATACATATGTACATATGTGTGTACTTATGTATGCAGTGAATGGATTAATCATGGCGTTGTGTATGATACAGTGGACAGGCTTCACATAGTCATGCATGTTGGTACACACAACATGCATTAATGAGTGTACCTATCTCCCCTCCTGTCTTCAGCGTACAGTGGGCTGCCTGCCTTTCTTGTTGAAAAGGGAGGACTGAATTCAGGTACAGACTACATATGTGCATACATACAGTGTGTGCGTGCACTATCACACACACTTTTGCTGTGGTTTGATAGGCATAAGAATTTCTACACCAGAGCACTGGTTGGTCTCAACAGACCACCTGGTGGAAGTTCATACCTTGAGTACTTGCCTGCTTAAGTGTGCGTGCACTGGGCACTACAATACAGAGTACAACATAATTATTATGCTGTACACTGTATCATTTTCTATAGCTGGTATGCTGAGTCAGCATAATTCGTATGATCTAGTGTTACCTACATAAGTAGCTATACTGTATTATACTAGGTCATTGTACCTGTGACCTCTTGACAACCACCTGGCACCTTGTGGGTAGGGACTTTCCCTGGGAAAGTTTTCTTTGTATTGTTGTGGTAGTGGGTTGTTGTGCCTGGAACATTGTATACGGTGCTGACAAGGCAGGCACAACTGCTTTCCTAATGTGGGCTAATTGACAAATTGAAAGTTAACAGTTTTCATATCAATGGTACCTGCCTAGTCATGTGTCTAACCTTTCTGGAATACTGCCAGTACACGTACAATTACAGTATGCATATCCTTATAAAGCGGCCTGTGATTTGACTGAAGAGTTGAGAGGATTTTTTCCACTGAATATCCTTAAACATCACTACCAATGTTGATATCAAGAGAGGCACCTAGCTCCACCACAGACCTACCTCCAGTAGAGTGGTCCACCAGTACACACAGTACAATACGTAGTATGAGTCGGAAACAGAAACATCTTCTACACCACAATTATACAGGGTTTGGTGTTCCTGAGAATGTTTGCATTTGTAGGATTTATCAGACTCTGGTTCATGCCATTACATATGTCTGTACACCAAGACAATGGATGTTCCGCATGTACGTACATGCATATACGTACTTATGTACATACATGCATGTACGGCATGCATGAGAGGAAATATGGACACCGTTGTTCATATTCAATGTAATGTATATGTGTATTTGATAGTATATATTTGTGGTTCAATGTTGAATTCTGTTGAGCTTGGATGTTATAATTTTGTAGGGTTTATGTTACCTCATTGTACAGCTGCAGCTCTAGGTGAGATGGTGTATCCTGTGTGTGTGTGTGTGTGTGTGTGTGTGTGTGTGTGTGTGTGTGTGTGTGTGTGTGTGTGTGTGTGTGTGTATGTGTGTGCGTGTGTGTGTGTGTGTGTGTTTGTGTGTGTGTGTGTGTGTGGTGTGAGTGTGTGTGTGTGTGTGTGTGTGTGTGTGTGTGTGTGTGTGTGTGTGTGTGTGTGTGTGTGTATGTGTGTGTGTGTGGTGAGTGTCAGTGTGTGTCGGTGTGTGTCTATGCATCTGTGTGTGTGTCGGTGTTGGTGTGTATTGTCTATCTGTGTGTTATGCAATATATCATGTTTGAAGTGGTCATAGAGGACAGTATGTGCCATTCCCACATGCTGTGTGTATTCATCTTGTATAGTTTCAGAGAACAAGGTCCTCACCCACCCATCCTCAGTGGACTCCATCACCACATCAGCCGGTCAGGAAGACCACGTGTCCATGGGAGGTTGTGCAGCAAGGAAGGCACTCACAGTCGTGGAACACGTGGAAACAGGTGTCATCATTTTACCTATTTAATTCATATTCTCTTTCAGCCCAATCTTTTGTATATTTAATGCCCTCAGACTATCGGTATTGATAATAATGGAGTATTGTGAAAATGTACTGTACTTGTATGTACTGCATGTATGTATGCTTGTGTTGGTACAGTCCTTGCCATTGAGCTGTATGCTGCCTGCCAAGCTCTTGAGTTCAGACGTCCTCTGAAGACCACTCAGCCTCTGGAAGCTGTATACAGCCTTCTTAGGACTGTAGTGAAGTGAGTCATGTACTGTGTGTACTAGTTATTGCTTTCGGGAGGCTGTGTATGTGGTATGCAGGATATACATATGTCTATGTATGTACAGTACATACTGTGACCAAATGCTCTGGTCTGGTATTTCTATGTGTAAAGGTATGCATATAATATGATATGTACATATGTACACTCTGTACGTATGTATGCATGTAGGTATATGTACATTTGACAAACATGCGCCTATTCGTACATACTGCATATAAATGCTTTATATACATACAGTGTACATAGTACATATGTATATTATAGTGTACATACAGTGAAGCCTGTCAACACCTCAGCACATGGTGATATAATATATGTACATTGTGAAATTTTGTCCTGCAGACCACTGGATACCGACAGGTTTATGACTCCTGACATTGAGGCCACTACTAAACTGTTGAGAGAAGGCAAGGTCAGTCATGTCATATAGTGACACACACATGCACACACACACACACACACACGCACACACACACACACACACACACACACACACACACACACACACACACACACAACACACACACACACACACACACACAAACACACGCACAGACACACACACACACACACACACACACACACACACACACACACACACACACACACACACACACACACACACACACACACACACACACACACACACACACACACACACACAACACACGCACAGACACACACACACACACACACACACGCACAGACACACACACACAGACACACACAGACACACACACACACACACACACACACACACACACACACACACACACACACACACACACACACACACACACACACACACACACACACACACACACACACAGACACACACGCACACACACGCACGCACACACACACACACACACACACACGCACACACACACACACACACACACGCACACACACACACACACACACACACGCACACACACACACACACACACACACACAGACACACACACGCACACACAGACACACACACACACACGCGCGCGCACACACACACACACACACACACACACACATACACAGCTGTTACTGTTGTCCCATCTCTGTTAGGTGTGGGACACAGTGGAACCCTTCATAAAGTGTTACCAAGGATCAGTGGAGAACAAGGAAAAGCTAAACCACTACTAAACGAAACCACACAGACACAGCACTAATACCACATATGTGCACTGTGTTCCAGAATGAATACACAGTATTATGTATTATACTGATACATAATAATTATTATTATCATTGTATTATTGTTTTTGTAGGTTCACTAACTAGCTATGGTCCTTATTTTAATGTTATGTACATTGTTTTTGTTATTATTATGATGCGTGTTATTATTACTGGTACCAGCTGCAGGTTACATCACTGCTGCTTGAATATTAAACTTTTGATGGAGTCTACAGTTAATTGTGTGTGTGCGCCAGAAAACCCTGTATGTGTTGCAGAATGAACATAGAGTACTAGTGCTATAATACATAATATTATTATTATTTATACTGTTCATGTGTATAATATATATTATATATATATATAATTATTTTTAATCACAATAAAGCACATACAATACTTAGTATAATATATATAATAATAATTAATATACCTATACTGTACTAGGTTCTAATAATTAATTTAGGTATATTAATTGTTATTATTATATATATTATACTAAGTATTGTATGTGCTTTATTGTGATTAATTATCATTAAAAAAATGAAAAAAAAAAAAAGATATATATATGTGCTCACAATTTAAGCTGGCTATAATATTATATATATATAGTCATTATAATTGATATTCAGTTTTGTTGTGTGTATTTTCATATTATAGTTAGGTTTTGCACTTGAACCAAGTGTTCAACTAGAGAAAATGCAGGACCGGGTAAAAACAGCCATAGGTAACTATATTGCGCCTCATGATAGCCACTTGTGACATTGCATGATCATACAATGTACTGTGATCTGAGGCTATAACGGGAAAAAACACATTTGTACAAAGGTGCTCATGTGATGCTATTAGACAACAATGCCATGTCAATATATTGTTATTGTCATGGTGTTGCCTATAAAGCACACCCATGCAATAATACATACCATGCACTATTCCACTGGTACAATAACTATTATTATATATAGACATAAGTATATAGAATGTTTTATATGCATACAGTAATACTACTGTAATAAATAATTCCACTTTTAAAATCCACGACAAAACTACACACTAGCCTCAGTGCAAATACATATATATTGTATAATTGTATACAAACATGACAAACATAATATGTAATATCCCCTACAGCTGAGTCATGCCTAGCTAGCTCTGTGTTGTACTTTTGGACTTAACGGTGTCATGAGTCTGTTGCGAAGGTTCAACTGTAGATACATCTGAGGTGCTGACAGTGGAGATCACCTCCACAGCTTTATCTTCTTTCTCTTTTTCACTGCTTTCACTCACGGGTGTCGGTTCCCCCACTTCGTCTTCATCATCGTCTTGAGGGTACAGGTCCGGGTACTTGAGGAAGCACTCCTGCATGCTTTTGAACTGCGGTATGCAGTCCGCCCCCTTGGGGTCCTCTGTGCTGTGGTGGAAACACGAGAAAGAACTCTTGAACTCCTCTCCACATGGTCCGTGAGCCATCCCACCAAGACAGGGACAGTCCCAGTTGATTTCTCCGCTGGGGAGAATGATTCCATATTCTTCATCGTTCACAACCACAGACAGTGCCTCTGGGTTCTCATAGTCTTCCTTGGTGACAAACACAGCCTTGTCTTTATCTGGAAGACCAAAACAACAGGAAACAATGACACGCTTAGCTGTGACCACTTGTGGCTGATAAAAGGTTTAGTGGATAAAAACGTGGTGGTGGATTGAGAATTCACTGTATAGGATTAGATTGCTGGAGGGGTACACGTACTACACACAGTAGTCTGGATAAGTGGGAGGTTTGACTATATCAGACCATCCAGTCTTGTGTTAACAGGCCTTATTCCTACCCTGTGCAGGAGGAGTGAGGTCTGGTGAGACAAGACTGGTGTATACATGTGCACGAGTGGCTCAAATGACCAATATCCAATCCTACTACGTACATACAGTACAGAAATACTTCAAATGTGAGTCCAAGGCAGCTAGTAGCTATAGACCTGGCATGACGCAATATCTTCACGTAAATCCATCATATTGTACATACTCCTATACGTGTTGATACTTGAGGCATGAGGCAATTATGGCACACGGTTGCTACTATAGGACGGGGTCGTAGGCAACGCAATGCTATGGACACGTATACTTGCATCATAAACCCTTAATGCGTGGTGATGCAATACAGTACGAGAGTTGACACCAATTTAAGTAGGATAAAATTGACCTTCAGCACTAGATTACACTATAAACGCTCCCTTCGAAAGGCTTTTATACGCTTGGATATTTGTGTTGCTATAGACTTTTCGATTCGAAGAAGACGCGAAGTTCCACACATACACGTACCGTCTTTCTTGCAATAAGACATCCCGTCCAAAGTCCAACTTTCAGTTCAAACGTGATTTGGAAAATTAAACAAAAATGGCGGTCAGGTTGTTCGAAAAGGCGGAACACGCTGTAGGATATGCCCTCTACAGGCCTCGGTACTGCACGGAGATACGAGACATTATAAAAACGTTCGTGGAGAAGCACAAGTGCTCCTTTGAAACAATGGCCGATGTTGCTTGCGGCTCTGGACAAAGTATACACCTTTGGATCGAGACGTTCAAGAAGTGCGTGGGAATTGACATCAGTGAGGAGCAGATAAGGAATGCCAGAGAGAAGTTCCAGTCTAAAGGTATAGGAAATGTTAAATTTTGCGTTTCTCCGGCGGAGTCCCTTCCAGCTGACCTTGGTGAATGCGACCTGTTGACTATAGCTCAAGCTTGGCACTGGATAGATGCCGATAGGTTCTACAAAGAAGCGGATCGAGTGTTGAGGAGTCCGGGTGTGCTAGCAGTGTACGGCTACGGCATCCCTTACTTTCAAGGTGTCACAAAAGCCTCTGAAGTCATACTGCACTACCACAATGTGACATTGAAGGATTATTGGCATCTGAACAGACGGCACATTGTCAATAGGTACTCTGAAGTGAAGATCCCTTACACAACAACAGAGCGACATGACATTGTTCAAGAGTGGTCGGTCCCCTTGTCACACTTCATCAGTTACCTTGGGACGTGGTCCGCCTACTGGAGCTACAAGGAACAGCATTCCGAGGAGGATGTGCTCTCTCACGTTCACAAGGAGCTCAAGTCAACATTGGACCTTCCTGGAGATGACCCTGTGGTCACATGTTCATTTCCAATTTTCATAAATATCGGTCTGAAGGAGTAGGCATGATACTGATATATGTGTGGATCACTTATATTTTTGAATCCTGGATGCATCATTTTCAATAATCTTGGGAAGTGTACATTTATTGTGCACTGAACGTATTATAATATTGTCTACTGAACGTATTATATTGTCTTTTTATTGTCATTTTTAATTCTATAATTTATCATAATGTCTTGTCTTATTACAATAATTATTATTGTGTCAGTGTGTGCATGTATCTAACATTATGTAAGAATGGTAATTAATATAATATCTCAATTGTATTTAATAGTACATGATTATAGTATTCCTACCTACAAATGTTTGTGAATCGATACATGCATATTTCTGTATTATTATTTTATTTAATATTATTATAGTCAGCATGATAACAAATTATTGTTATAATAATATTATAAGTATGATAATACTGAACTGCACACCATATACAAATGATATCAGCACCTTGTACAAAACACATGCAGGCTCTACTGAATTACACACACACGCAGTATTAATGAGGTTCAATGTATTCTAACTGGTTATATATTGGTTCTGTTGAATGTTCTGTGGCATCCACTAGACATTATCTGAAGGAGTATCGTGGTTGGTGTTCAGTGACTGGTACCCCACTGTGACCTCGTGGGTGTTCTGGGACAGCTGCTGCTTCTTCTTATTTCTGTAGTTGTTTATCTTCATTCCAAAGAGAAATGCAGCAAGGACAAGAAAACCGAGGACAACAGTCGATGTGATCCCAATTCCGGCGGCAGCTCCTGCACTGAGCCCTGGAACCTGTGATGAAGGGTCACCATTGTACATCTGGGCAGAAGTTGCAGGAGTGGTGATTGTTTCCATAGGAACCCCATCCCCTGGGTAAGTCCCGTTCACCAAACCTGCCTCCTTCATCCGATTGAAGAATGCCTCGCTGTCGGGATCCATCACCTCCCATTGCAGTGGGTCAGCCTCACTCCTCACCCAAACTTCCCCAGTGACAGTAAACAGCCCA
>OZ026555.1:3667294-3947294 GCA_964020155.1 Chondrilla cf. caribensis | reverse complement strand
ATTCTTTTGCAAGAGGCTGTCACAGTCTGAGTTACTGTACCAGGAATTAGCTACCACTTCACAGGTTTGGTAGACTCCTCCGAATGTAAAATTGTCAGCGACAGCTTTACAAGACTTCGAATCATCAACATTTGCTTTGTAATCAAAGTTTTGTGCAGTTGGATCAGGACAGCCTGAGTATGTGTTGTGAGTATAGTAAGATGCTATGGCTTGCTTTACAAGCTCAGTGACTTCAAACAGGACAAAAGGGGGAATTTCCGGGACATTTTGAGGGGTGATGACATAGAATAGGGGATCTCCATCACGATCAATGGCGACAAGTGCATTATCCAGTCCGTCTTCCCATTGGTCGAGGCTGAAATTTGCTCTGAATGGAGGACCACCATACGTAACAGTGTGGGAGTATGTGATGTTGTTGAGATAGCTTTGAGTGGTGGAGGATTGGGTTTTATGGGTGACACTCATGCCAATATTTCCAAAGAAACTCTCATGGGCTGATGCGGTAATTTTGCTACGATCAGAAGAAAAATCGCTAACATAACTAGACTTGAGGAAGTCTTCCTGGGCGAGGATAGCTCCAGCAGAAGTTGTGTGGACGTAGTGCGTTCCATAGTCTCTGATTAGCAGCTCAGCCAAGTAGCGTGCCATCGGTTTATTCTGTCCTTGAATCTCAGAAGCAATTTCCCATAGTCTGCTCTTGAAGGCCGGGTTCAACTGGGCGTCAGGAGACGACTTGATGACGTATTTGAGATACCTCAGTTGAATTCTACTAAGACTGGAGCCGTCGTTGTAAAAGTGACCTTTGGCGTGCTGGTATTCGGCTGAAAATTTGCCGCCGATGGGACCAAAAGAAGCATGGGCGTTGATTGTCGTAGACGTCATGCTGGTGTAGTTGAAGATGTGATCCGTTATCTCCGAATACGTGGCTACTGCGCTCCGTTGCTGCGGAATCACGAAGGTGTCGTCCGGTATCAAAAATTTTCTGTCGTTCGTTGTTTTACACTGCGAGTAGTTGTAGGCGAGGATGATGCTCTGGTCGAGATTCCTCAAGTTGTCCCATCCGAGTCCAGGAAGAACCTCCATGCGAAAGAACTTGCTGTCCGCGTTCAATCCAACTTCGCAGTTCCTTGGGTCCCCCAACGGATAGAGGTTTGAGCCTACTTCTGTCACTTCACTAGCAAACCCAAAGGTAATAAGACCGAGTATAGAGGCAGCGAAAAGCACAGCCATCACGAAACGAGGCGCCACGAGAATTATAAGAGATCGCGCTGCGTGGAATGAAGTTCCACGAAACGCGATCCCTTTTATACTAAATATTCCACCTGCGTTATTATACAATTTTATACTGTACAATGCAATATACGGCGATCTATGACGTCATCAACTAAGGTCATTTGAAGGGACTTTTCGCAAAGCCTGGCGATAGGTAAGTGTTATGTATACGACCTTTCCATAAGAGTCTGCTTGATGTATTTCCCCTCAACACCACTCAACCTTTCAAGGCGGAGGTCATGCTTCAGGGCAAGTACAGGGTTTGTACAGGGGATAGTCTTGTGTAGCCAGACCCTTATGGTACCCACTGTACGTATTTTCAAAATGGTCGCCAACTTTTCTCAGGTGGGTCTGGCTACACGAGACAAACAAAGGGATAGGTAACTCAGTGGTAGGGTACACAAGGCCATGTGGACCTAGCTAACTCTTCATTATCAGAATGGTGGAACAGAATACAATTGTGTACTGTACTACTCTCTTGTGCACAAAACAAACCTCTGAATTGCAGAAACCTCTATAATAAGGACACCATTCTGTTTCCTTATTATAGAGGTTTGTGCAATTCAGAGTTTTGTAATAGAGAGGTCTCACATATTTTACCAAAGAGCTATATATGGTTAGACATGCATAAGTGCAAAAGAGGAGTGAGGCTCTAAGGCAGACATTTTGATGAAGAATCACATCAAATTATACCAAATACACTCATTCCAGAAATAGTAATCCAACCATACAAATTATCCCAGCCCCCACTCACACAGGAGAACACTAGTACTACTCAGCTAGTTACACTTTTATAGTATACACAGCAGTAACCCAGTGATAGGCTACACAAGGCCATGTGGACCTAGCTAACTCTTCATTATCAGAATGGTGGAAAAGAATACAATTGTGTACAGCTCTGCATTCTTGTGCACATGCTGTCAAGGTTAGACCATCAAGATGCACAGTTAAGCCATAGATACTCTACATACAGTGAAACCTCTCTATTACAAACCTTTGAATTGCAGAAACCTCTATAATAAGGACACCATTCTGTGTCCCAGTGTAGTACTGCAGTGTATTAAGTAACCTCTGAATTGAGGAAACCTCTGTATAGAGCACTAAAATCAAGGTCCCAAAGTGCCCATAATAGGGAGGTGATACTGTATACATATTTTACCAAAGAGCTATATATGGCTAGATACGTATGCACAAGTGCAAAAGAGGTGTACCTCCCTAAGGCAGACATTTTGATAAAGAATCACATCAAATTATACCAAATACGCTCACTCCAGAATGGAAATCCAACCATACAAATATCCCACCCCCCACCCACACACGAGAACACTAGTACTACTCAGCTAGTTACACTTTTTAAGTTGATTGGACAATTAAAATGGCCACCACCCAAGAAGCAGTTATTCTGGCAAGCCAGCACCTGATCCATCAGGAGGTGCTTAAAAAGGAGCCAGCTTGCCAGACTAGGTAAGCAGCAGTTGGACCACAGTGTAAACACACACCACATGTGTGATTACAATTGTCTATTCCTGGTAGTAGTACAGACCCAGTATGACTATATACCGTATAGCAGGAAATATTTGTGGGATAAAATTTTCGCGGATTTCGTGGTTTGCCTAACATCCGCGAAAATTTTATCTGCGAATTAGGCGTTCTCGCTGTTCTGTTGCGTGACTCTGGCCAGTATCTGCGAAAACTTTATCCGCGAATTTTCATTTTTGGACCCATCTGCGAAATTTCCCGCTATACGGTATTCCCTGTTGATTATAATACAAGTTGACATACAGACATCCCTTGCAGCTGAAAGCCTTCTATCAGGACTACACTTGCTACCCTAGCCTTCTACTACTACAATCTAGTCTAGTACAGTGTTGTTCACAAGGGTAGTGGTTTCCAATATTACGAATAATAATTCCAATTCAAAGTTAATCTGGAATTGATTAGTATGGCATAGCCTACTCTTGATACGTCAATTTATTTTGTTGGGGTGGAGAAAGGGTCTGGTCTAGTCTGGGACCTATTTCTGTACCTGGAGGCGGAGTGAATGATGAGAAATCGTAAATATATTGCACATTATCACATATTCTAAGGGGGTATTTTCACTCATGCACAACGGTTGGCAAAGGATGTGTTGTCTTCGGCAGAGTCCTGTTGGCTTTGCGCAGCAATTACAATTCTAAAATACAGAAGAATTTTGAATTCTGAAGCAAATATGTTTTGAGATTTGTCACAAAAGGGAGACCGCTACCCCCGATTTGACACGGAGAGATAGATAGCACCGACCAGATTTATGTAAGCGGGTGTTTTTCACAGATTCAGAAAGTCAACCATAGTCAAACTACACTTCTATACTGGAAATGAGCCACCATTAGTCGCTCACATTTTTATGCGTCTAAAGGACGTTCTGCAATCTAATTGGGCGTATGAATTCCTGCGCCATGGTACAGAAATAGGTTCCAAACCAGACCAGACCCTTTCCGCCTGAACAAAATAAATGGCAGATCAAGGGTCGTCTCCACCAGCCTAGGAATTGATATGAATAAGAGAATATAGTATAGTATATTATACAATTAGTGAGATGAATCACAGACCATTGTATTACAGTATGCTGTGTAGCAACAGTGCACATAGAGTACAATATACAAAATCTGGTACTTTACAAGCAGTATTATATGCAATTTTATGATGGACAGTTCTAAAGAATGGGGTTACGTACATGACCCTCAGAATAAGATTAGTCACCATTGTTGTACATCTGATTCGCCTTTAAGTCTTCATTGGGTCAGAGTTATGTTTACACACACACACACACACACACACACACACACACACACACACACACACACACGACATACACAGGGGTAGAAGAGTGGTGCAGGAGCGTTCATTCCGATTGAAAACTTGGCACACATCGTCATTAGACTCCAGCACAGAGGATTACTGACTTCGTATGAGTAAGATTTCGTCCAGAACAGCTTCTACTGCATCATCCTCATGGCCACTGTGTATATGGGTCAACGCTAACGAGGAAAAACGCATATCCATGATGTAAACAATGGCGGCATTCAATAACGGTTTGTGAAGAAGGGCGTTCGCCTGGTCACAAAGGTGATGGAAAATTACAGGATACTTGGCAGAATAGGAGAAGGTGCCCATGGAATTGTATACAAAGCCAAACATATACAGGTACACACAAGATGTATTCTGTCGCCAGAGTAGCTAATATTTTATGTTCGAATTCGTCTGCACACAATATGATGAGTGTCTTTGTATTCCGTATTATATGCTAATGTTACTCTTTGCATATCATGTAGACTGGAGAGGTAGTGGCCTTGAAAAAGGTTCAGTTGAAGAAGCTCCAAAGTGGGATTCCAAACACAGCTCTCAGGTAGGGGCCGAGACACACGTGTAAATACAAGCTTGAGTACATAACCGGAGTACGCCAATCAGTGAAGTGAACGCTCTTGTGTACCAACCTTTTTAGCATGGTCAAATAGGACTTAGTAATTAACTTGCATTTTCATTTATTTGACTTGTACTATTTTATTAGTGGGTGCCTTGAAAAGTAGTCTTCGGGCTAAAGGCCTCCCCACTTTAAATAAGATTCCCATAACCCATAACCTCCGGTCAACTGTTGTATGGCATTGTTATGGTGGACAGGTCCCATCACGTTGTATTCGTGTGTGCTGTGGTTCTTCTCTGCTCTCCAGGGAGATAAAGGCTCTACAGGAGAGTGAGGATAATCATCACGTATGTTTCCTTGTAACCTGTGATGTAACCTCACCAGTGTGTGTGCTTGTTACTGTGATTGTGGTTCCTCTGCTGGTGCAGATCAGTGAAAATGATTTACCCTAACTCATGACCACTATCACTATATACTAATGATCGCCATCACTGCTAATGATGGCTATCACCACTATAATGATCACCATCACTGCTAATGATCATTATCACTGGTAATGATTGCTGTCACTACTAATGATTGCTATCATTAATGATGATCTCTATCACTAGCAATGATCACCATCACTACTAATGATCGCTATCACCACCGATAATAACTATCACCACCGATAATAACTATCACTGCCGACGATTGATATCAGTAATGTGTGTATACCTCTGTGTATGTAGGTGGTCCATTTGCGTGAGGTGTTCCCGTATAGCGCAGGCATAGTCCTGGCCTTTGAGTACATGCCAACGGACCTGGCCTCTGTCATCAGGGACACGGAGAAGAGACTGACTGAGGTTTGTGCTGGTTTGAGGGGTTGAGTGAGTCACAGAGCAGATGTAGTACACTGTGTGGGACATGTGGTCTTGATAATCCGACATTACAATGATATATCACTGTGATAATCTGACAGAATAATGTAATGTCACTGTGTTATTACGACAGAATAATGTGATATCGCTTTGATAATTCGACATTATAATGTGATATCGCTTTGATAATTTGACATTATAATGTAACATTACTGTGATATTCTGACGGAATAATATAATTACACTGTGTTAATCCAACAGAATATTGTAACATGGCTTTGATAATTTGACATTATAATATAACATCACTGTGAAAATCCAGCATGACTGCAATAATCCAGCCATAAATGATGCACTATACTGAGTGGCTCATTTCCTCCGGTAGTTAAACATTAATTCACAGAGTGGTCAATATCTCGTACAGTGCTTGATATTATTCTATTCCATGCACTCATGACTTTTAGTCTTTAATTTCTTTCATAGTAACCAGCATTGTACTGTATGTGCATACGTATGTACATGTACTTAAACTCCTGTCCCATGCGAGAGGGACGTATGAAACTAATACACCATTTTAATGTACATGTTGCTTATTGTGATTAACATCTGAAATGTTTTGTAAGCCAACCATAGTAATACAGAGCAATGTTTGATACAATGTTGCAGTAAATAGTTTGTGCATGTGATAAACACTTAATGAGCAGTAAAGCTTTATCCTAGTTCAAGTAGTAAGCCTGATAAAATTACTGGATGTACAGTTCGAGAAGCTCCACTCCAAAGTCTTCATCTGAAGGTGATTGATCGCAGCACAAGCGAACCTCTATGTCATCTTCTGAGGGCTGAGGAAGGACCTTACCAAACCATGGCATGCCAGCATTAGAGCAGCAGCTGTTTCCAGCAGGGCAGTTCTTCCCATCCCATATGGGGTCATTGTACCAGGTCCATGTGAGGGTTCCATACGCCCCTGATTCACAATAGTAATCATTCCCCACAAACAATGGTGGGGAATCCCCTGGGTATTTGGCACAAGGACAATTCCAACGTGTGTATCGGTGGTCTTTACTGAGTCCAACTGCCAAGGTCCATATGTGTTTCCTGGGAGTCCCATAGGTGATTGAGATGCCTTCAACATAAGTTGAATCTATGGAGTGTCCTCTGGCATGGAATGCACTTGGTGTGGCCTTCTCATATCCAATGGCCTGACCACACACACGGCTGTACTGCACTCCATGGGTTGGAAACACCACCGAAGAGCATCCTGTAGGAGCCGACCTACAGACATGTATGAACAGAAGTTGATGTTTGTGTATGTACATACGTATACTGTAAATTCTTTTTACTATTCTTTTACTCATATGATAATGTCAAACTAGTGAACGACATCATCTTGCTTGACACCTAGTGTAGTAACCATCTTGGTTAAAGGCTACTTCAGGGTGGATGGGATTCCTGAGCCATTACCATAACTGTTATCATGTGCATTTCTGATTATATATCTTGCAGTACCAATCACTTTTGGGAGTTTCTACATATGCACTATTCCATGTATGCTGTGAGGTTTTTTCTCTGTATTGCCACTGATTGTGATGGTCTTACTTGGCACACATCCTCCTTGGTGATGTGTAGGTCCTGAGCGGTGATGGACAGGTTTCCCGTGGATCGGTCATGTTGATGTGGGCCACTCTCATCCACCCTCCTCTGACCCCACATCGGGTGTCCTCCATATTGCAGTACACTCTATGGACCACAGGACTGCTGTCCTCCTGATGCTCAATCCAGTACCATCCTGACATAGCCTTGCTGTTGCAGTTGTAGATCTCTTGACAGGAAGAGGCTGGATTGTGTCTCCCTGTTCCTTGGGTGCAGGGTATATTCTGGTTACTAGGTAACCACTTCTTGCTCTCTTCATTAACCTATGATAGCGTACAATAAATAGAGTTTTGACTTGACACCCTCAATTGTTCACATACATGTATTCTAATATGTATAATGTATATAACCATACTGTCTCACTTTACTGTTACTCCTTCTACTGTTACTGCTGATACTAGCTTAAGACTGTGACTTGAGGGACCTATAAGTCTTGCTGATTTATTAATGCATGTATATTTGTGTAGTATATACAGTAGTATTACATACATGTGCATACATACTGCACGTACTGTATACTCACCATTTGTTTCAACTCAGTTATGAGGCTTTTCTTCAACTCTTGTAATTCCACCACGATTGGGCTTGATGGTCCAGGTGGACCGGGGACTCCATCTCTCCCGTCCCTCCCTGGAGGACCCTGCATGCACCCACAGGTATGGTTACCTCCTCCGTAGACAGCACCTACCAGTGCCGCCAGTAACACAAGGATCATCATCTCTAAGAGGTCTGTAATATCTTGAGACTCACACCACAGTTACCTGCTATGTTTGAGACACACAACACCACAGCCGGTCCACAGACTTATAAACACCAACTGACTAATTGAAACAACAATTCACGATATTGTTATATGCATCGCCCTGTATGTGATGGCTGTGTACAGTTGGTTATTGGACATACTTAAGTGATGAGGAAGGTTTTCACTGAGACAGACAAACTGTGTGAATATGACTTTCAATTATGAGAATCAATGAAGAGTTGCTTTTGTCCCCATGAGAGGATCAGTACAGTACTGTAACATTATGTGCTTGTACTGGTTCTGGTTGAATTGATTAGTGCTACTTATGCTGTTCATCATTAATGTGTTATCCCTTACTCCTTATTCGATATTGCCTGTGACACCTGTAGTACAGTATATGGACCTCACTGTAGTTGAACTTATATTCCATGCACAAGGGACATAGGGAACTAGTCCACCATTTACGTACGTATATCAATATACCAATATACGTACAGATTACTTCTTGAAATTAGTGTATTTGGAATGCTCTGTAAGCCAACCATTGTAATACAGAGCAATGTGTGATACAATGTTGTGGTAAATACTGTAGTTTGTGCATGTGATAATCACTTAATGTGCAGTAAAGCTTTATCCTAGTTTAAGTAGTAAGCCTGATAAAATTACTGGATGTATAGTTCAAGAAGCTCCACACCAAAGTCTTCATTTGAGGGCGATTGATCACAGCACAAGCGAACCTCTATGTCATCTCCTGAGGGCTGAGGTAGGACCTTACCAAACCATGGCATGCCAGCATTAGAGCAGCAGCTGTTTCCAGCAGGGCAGTTCTTCCCATCCCATATTGGGTCATTATACCAGTTGGAAGTGTAGGTTCCATATGCTCCTGCTTCACAATAGTAATCATTCCCCACAAATGATGGTGGGGAATCCCCTGGGTATTTGGCACAAGGACAATTCCATTGTTTGTATTGGTGGTCTTTACTGAGTCCAACTGCCAAGGTCCATATGTGCTTCCTGGGAGTCCCATAGGTGATTGAGATGCCTTCAACATAAGTTGAATCTATGGAGCGTCCTACGGCATAGGATGCACTTGGTGTGGCCTTCTCATATCCAATGGCCTGACCACACACATGGCTGTACTGCACTCCATGGGTTGGGAACACTACTGAAGAGCATCCTGTGTGAGCTGACCTACAGACATGTATGAACAGAGATTGATGTTTGTGTATGTATTATTCAGTAAATTCTCTTTACTATTTTTTTACTGATATAATAATGTCAAACTAACAAGCGACATCAAATACCATCATCTTGCTGGACACCTAGTATAGTAACCATCATGGCTAAAGGCTGCTTCAGGGTGGATAGGACTCCCTAACTAACTGTAGTCATGCATTTCTGATTACACAAAGATGTTCTGCAGTACCAATATACTGTTAATGGTTTCAAAATCCTACTATGAAGCAAGGATTCTCTGTTTGTTTGTTCGTATTGTTTGCTGATGATACTACCATCTTTGTTACTGGAAGTGACTGTAACCTTCTGCACAGGTCTCTTCAATCCTGTCTGGATCTTACATATGACTGGATGACAAACAACGGACTGAACCTGAATGTAAACAAAACCAAGTGTATGCTAATTCGTTCCTCCAGAGCCAGAGTCACTCCTCCACCTCTCCAAATACACCTTTCTGGCTCTCAAATTGAACAGGTCGCCTCCTTCAAGCTTCTCGGTGTAATTATAAATGACACCCTAACTTGGACTGACCACATCAGTCATGTTGTAGCCAAACTATCCCTTACTGTAAATCTTCTCAGACGTCTCTCTTGGTTCCTTCCAAGGCCTCTCTTAGTCCTCTACCTTAAGTCCTACATTCTGCCCTCGGTAGACTACTGTGATGTAGTGTGGGACAATTGCAACCAACATGATTCTTCTTGTCTTCAATCTCTCTTCAACTATGCTTGTCGACTTGCCCTGAACCGTCCTCATTTCTCTACCTCTTCCATCCTCTGGAATGAACTTGGTCTTACGTCTCTCGGCATTCGTAGGAAGCTCCATCTTGCTGAACTTGTTTACAAATGCCACCACTCACTTGCACCGGCCTATCTATCATCCCTCTTCTGTTGTCCTAACCACCATCACAACACACGAAAAAAACCTTGCTAACCTTCCATCAGTCAGGACCTGCTATGGACAACATTCATTGGTATATCGCTATGGCGCTCTTTACCTCAGTCTGTCAGAGATTCCCCAAGACTAAGTAACTTTTCTAGAGCTACTTTCCATTATTTAAACCCTCATGCATGATCAAACTCTTATTTGCATGTACTGCATGTCTAATATTGCCTGCATGTAAATTATAATTATTTTCCATTCTAACGATCCCTCCTTATTAATTTAAATAATCCTACCACGTTTGATTTTTTGGATTTTTATTTATTCATTGATTTAATTTATTATCTTATTATGTAATTTAAGGAAGTTAAATGGAGTTAATGCAAACCCCCGTAGTGGGCTGCCCCGGCACCCACTACCAATTAGTACACGATTAATAATGCTAGCTTCCGGGCCTTGAAGCGCGCGTGTATTCTGGAGTGCTAACCTCGCTGGTTCTTGCTTGCTGCCTTCGGCTATTAAATCGTTTTTTTTTTTTCTCGTTTCCCGTTGTCGTCTTGTACCCTACGCTACTCCGCGATGGCCGAATCTCTCCCTCAAACACCCTCCTCGTTGATCACTACCCCAACCGCGGACAGTGGCCAGTCATCACCACCACCTCTGGGACAGCCAACCACCTCGAGCGTCACCACAGTACCAGGTAAGCACTGTCGCAAGCCTATGTACCTGTCTTAGGACCCTCCGCGGGTATCTGGGAGGCCGCGCCTCCGCATGTTCTCCCGTATTGCCTCCCGGGGCAAGACAGCTGACCCTCATTCCCTCGCGGCTCCGGCCACGTGGGCTCACCGCTGCTGGCCTACGCCTATGCAACCCCCCTTATGGTCCTGGCCCCTCTGGTGGCCTCGAACTACCGGCCTACTCTAGTTCACATCCTGCCCCTCATCTACCCTACTGCAGCTTTGGTGGGTACCCTATCTGGTGCAGCACCAACAGTACCGGCGTGGCTGTCACCGTCCCAGGGCACCACCCGGCTCCAGCCAGCCCCCGCTACCTCCCAGCAAAGTTCCAGCGTACCGGGTCCTGTTCCCCCACCCCTGCCCACTCCGTCCCCAGTGGTTGACACCCCCCTGAGGCTCCCCAACACTGGGCTCCCAGCCATCCCTGCCCCGTTGGTGAAAAAGATCTGTGAGGGGTCATTTGTAGACCTAGGGGACCTCTTGCCGGAGGCCCTTCAGTGGGCCTTCGACCGCTCCACAGACGAAAAGCCCGAAAAAGACAGGCGCAAGAGGTTCCCCATTGAGTCCATTGCGGACTGGGTCATGGCGTTTGCCACATTTATGGCTGTTCGAGTTGTGCCAGTCCCGGAACTGGCAGTACCCCTGGCCACCTACTTGGCCATCATCACGCGGCTGGCCCGGGAGGTGCCCGGCCTTGCCTGGCAAAGGTATGACCGCATGTTCCGCCAGGCCGTGGCTGGCAATCCTACCCTCCAGTGGGACCGTCGCGAGCCAGATATCTGGCTCGCTGCAATCGCTGAACAACCTCGACAACACCCACCAATCACCCCCCAGGGAAGCCAACCATATGCATCGGCCCCTAGGTACCAGCCACCTACAAGGGAAATATGCCGACGTTTCTCCCGTGGGGAATGCCCCATGGGTTCCTACTGCCGATACCGCCACACCTGTGGCGTGTGCCAATCTGGGGGGCACCCAGCACGGGATTGTCCCCTGATTCGCCCCCCAACTCGGCGTCCCCCCCCTCCCCAAGGGGGAATCTAACACTGCTTACGGTTATATTTAATATTGTCTCATGTTGAGTTATGCTGTACGATGCCATGACATGCATTGTCTTATTCTGAGTTGTGTTGTATTGTGCTGTGACATTGCGAATGATGAGGATGCCCCAGTCTGCAATATAGTTAAATCACTTACTGTGGCATGATGACCTCGTGGGAGATAGGCACAGGGAGTACCACACATAGGCTGCCATAAAATTTAAACACTTGTCAGAGGCAGATGACCTCAAGGGGGGTAGACACAACTGATTATTGGGTTGCCAAGGCCAGCTGACCCCCCACAAGCTAGCCCGGCCTGCACGACAGGAGATACACAGGTCAGGTTACCCGCATGTGCAGTATAGGTCAAGTACTGACAGGTTTATCATAGCTTCCCATGCCCCAGGCAGCTGACCTCATACAGGATACATAATAGGTCAGCACCACCACACAGGGGGATAGACATGATTGCCCTGTGACAGGTTTAGCAGGGTTTAAGCATTGACAGGGTTACTATAGTTACCAACGCCAGCTAACCTCATACCAGCCACCTAATGGATTAGAGGGAAGCATCTGACAGAGACAGGGTCATGGCGTGGGGGGGGTGGGGGATCATGAGTCCACCCCCCAGCTATGTGGCGGTAACCCCACCACAGCCGGCGTACCTGCCCCCTGGGGCCCCTCCCAGTACCCGTCCCGCAGCGGGTGTTACTGCTTTAGCACAGTGGTGGGGACTGCTGCCCCCATTCCCAAGGTTACAGAGGCTCCTCCCTTTCTACCCCCTGCGTATAGGTACCCTGCCCATGGCCACCTCCAAGTCCATGGCCAACCTCATGGCCAGCCAATTCTGCAAGTTACAGGCTACCACTGCCAGCAGTGGGCCCAGGGGGTCCACCCCAGTGGAGGCCCGGGAACGAGGGGTGGTCACACCACTCAAGCTTGATGCGTGGCGATCGGCACTTGCACAGCACCCAGACAGGAAGTGGGTAGAACAACTCCTCCAGGGGATTCAGTACGGCTTTAGGATTGGCCTTAAACCATCAGCAGCCTGCAAGTCAGCCCCCGGGAACCTCCCCTCAGCCCAAGGGCAGCAACAGCTCATCACTGAATACCTCCAGCACCAGGTCAGGGATGGACTAATGTTGGGCCCCTATGCCCCGCACGAGTGCCAGGGAGTAGTTGTCAGCCCCATTGGAGTCGTTCCTAAGCGGACACCGGGCGCATTCCGGGTTATAGTGGACCTCTCCAGCCCAAAAGGTCACAGTGTCAACGACAACCTGTGCAGACACCTGACGCACGTAGCTTACTCCTCCGTGGAGGATGCAGCACTGGCAATGTACTCCCTCGGTCTTAACACAGAATTGGCAAAGATTGATGTTCGCAGCGCCTACCGGATTATACCCATCCACCCGTCCGAGCGTGTCTTCCTGGGGATACAGTGGCAGGGTGACGTCTTCATTGACTGCCAACTTCCGTTTGGGCTGGCCTCCGCCCCCGCCATCTTCAGTGCACTAGCAGAAGCCCTTGAATGGGTCCTCGTGCATCGGGGGGTCCGGGGGGTCATCCACTACCTTGATGACTTCCTCTTGTTAGGTGCCCCAGGCTCAGGGGAGTGCACCCGAGCCCTGGCGTTGACCAGAGCAACTTGCAAGGAGCTGGGGGTCCCCCTGGCTGACGACAAGATTGAGGGTCCAACCTCCTCGTTAACATTCCTGGGGATCAGGCTATCCTCCCAACCACTCTCTGTGTCACTCCCCCAGGACAAATTGGCATTACTCCGCTCTAAGCTGGGCGAACTTCTCGGGGCAAAATGTGTCAGAGACCGTGCTTCTCTCGAAAGCCTCATTGGCCACCTTGTCCATGCCACAAAGGCATGCCCCCTGGGGAAAGCCTTTCTGAGCGGGCTGTTCCACACCCTGCACAGTCTACGGCCGGGTCAGCCACGCCGCCTGAATGTAGCAACTCGTGCGGACATTGCATGGTGGCACCTCCTCTGCACCACTTGGTCCGGGATATCTGTCCACCAGTTCCTCCTCCTGGGGGACCCCAACAGGCACCTATTCACTGATGCCTCAGGCTCGTGGGGCTGCGGTGCCTGGGCCATGCCCAACTGGCTGCAGTCACCCTGGCCATCACACCACTGCCTGTCCTCCATAGCCCTTAAGGAGCTTGTCCCAGTGGTCCTAGCAGCTGCAACCTGGGGCGGCCTATGGGGTGGGCTGTTGATCATGCTGCACTCAGATAATGTGGCAGTGGTCTCCCAGGTTAACTCCCTGCATGCCCGAGACCCAGCGGCATGTAACATGCTGCGCTGTCTTGCCTTTTTCCAAGCCCACTTCGACTTCCGCCTCAGGGCAGTACATATTGCGGGGGCCAGGAATACCGATGCGGACGACCTGTCTCGCAATAGAACCACAACCTTCTTGAACAGGCACCCACATGCCTCCCCCTCCCCCTCACAGGTCAATCAAGAGCTTCTCCTTCTCCTATGCCAGCAACCAGCCGACTGGACATCAGTGCATTGGAGGGGGAGGTTTGCAGATTTCTGGAGGCAGGCCTTGCCGAATCCACCAGGAAGGTCTACAAGGCTGGCTGGAACCGCTATCTCGCATTTGCCCAGTCCCTCTCTATCCCTGCCTCCCCAGTGACCATCGAGTCTGCAACACTCTTCGCTGCATTCCTCGGGACAGAGGGGTTGTCTGCTGCAACGATCGAGTCCTACCTGGCAGCCCTGCGGCATATCAGGGTCTTAGCCAACCCTGGCTGTCTGGCCCCATCCCTACATTCCCCCCATATGAAGGTCCTACTCCGAGGCATCAGACGGCTCCATGCCCAGCAAGACTCATCCTCCCGAATTCGATTACCAATCACAGCCTCAATCATGAGGCGCATCAAGACTCAGCTTGCCGGAGACCCCACAGCATACCTCAATAAACTCATCTGGGCAGCTTGCTGTACAGGCTTCTTTGGCTTCCTCCGGTGTGGGGAATTCCTGGTGCCCAATGGCGTTCAGTTCCACCCCTCCTACCATCTCTGTCTGTCCGATCTCTCTCTGATCCAGTCCCACCCCCAATGGCGGATCATTCTGTCTATCAAAGTATCTAAGACAGACCAGTTCCGACGGGGGACACAGATCGTGCTCGGGGCGACAGCAGCAGACCTCTGCCCAGTGGCCGCATTACTTGATTATCTCGCGGTACGAGGTGGGGCCCCGGGCCCACTATTCATAACAAGTGACTCCCACGCACTGACCCGCTCCGTATTTGTCCAATGGGTCCAAGCTGCCCTATCAGCCTCGGGTATTGATGGGTCCAAATTCAACGGGCACAGCTTCAGGATTGGAGCAGCAACATCCGCAAGCCAAGCTGGTGTGCCAGACTCCACCATCAAGATCCTAGGACGCTGGCAAAGTATGGCATACCAACAATACATACGTCCATCAGCTGACCACCTGGCGGATGTGTCTGGGCAACTCTGCTAGGTTAGGGTGTCAGTTCCCCTGGCATTTTTTTTGTTTTGTTTTGTTTTGTTTTGTGTTTTTTTTTCTTTCTTTTTCTCCTGTCTCTAAACTCTCATGTGTAGTTCTGTAGGTAGAGTATGTTGTATGTTGCCAGATTACTACCTGATTACTAGTCCTATGGTGTTCATTGACTGTTTTCTACCGATGTCGCCATCGCAGTGCCACTATAATACTATAATTATCTCAACCTAGCAATTCTGCCACCTGGGGGAACCCCCGTTCCGGGTGTCCTGGGCTCAATCCCCCAGGTGCCGTTTAGTAGAATAAGGGATTATTTATCCAGGATGTGGGTATTATGCATACCCAAAACGAGGGTCTAGAGGCAGGGGGCAGCACCGAGGGTGGGGGTGAGCCTGCACCCCCTTAAGTCCAGGAAGGGGTTCTACCACAGATCCCTATTCCCTGATATGGGTAAGTTGAGGTGATACTAGTTATAAACTAGGATCAGTACTGTTAAACTTAGAACGGAGGGGGTTAGAGCATTAATGTGTATCTACATTACACTTTATTTCAATTTTTTTACTTCTTTTGTACTGTGCTGTTCACAGGGTGCCTAGAATAGTAGCCATTGACTAAAGGCTTTCCCTGTTTGAATAAGCTATCCTATCCTATCCTGTCCTATCCTATCCTATCGCAAACTCCTCCTTCAGTTCATGAGGCTTTTCTTCAACTCTTGTAATTCCACCACTATTGGGCTTGATGGTCCAGGTGGACCGGGGACTCCATCTCTCCCGTCCCTCCCTGGAGGACCCTGCATACACCCACAGGTATGGTTATCTCCTCCGTAGACAACACCTACCAGTGCTGCAATAAGCACAAGGATCATCATCTTCGTTACTTGAGAGTCTGTTTCACTACTGGTGATTTTTATAAAGGTATTGTTACCTGCTGTCCTTTTATAGAGCTCCTCTCTGGGGTAATTGTGGTAACAGTGGCCCTGACTTCAGGGGGAATAGCTGAGATGATTTTACTCCTGGAGGGGATTTGTTCCCTTATTATTCTTGTATAAACATAATCTTGATTTGTTTATACAAGACCAGAAGTACATAGGCACTTGTTGCAACAGCTGGTCTGGTCATTGCTGAGCTTGGAACCAATTTCTAGAAGATTAGTTCAGTTCTTGTTGAGTGGTGGCTGTGAAATGTATAAAGTTGTTTGACCCTTGTGGTGTTGTTGTTGTTGTTGTTGTTGTGTGCTGTTTATGTTACATCACATCCTGGGAAACACCTTACACATTGGTCATGTCTGTACACATCCCTGTACACATCCCTGTACATATCCCTGTACACACCCCTGTACACTGCTTATGTCTGTACGCATCCCTGTACACTTCCCATGTCTGTACATATCTCTGTACACTTCCCACATCTGTATACATCCCTGTACATATCCCTGGGTAATAGTTTGTGCATGTGATGAACACTTAATGAGCAGTAAAGCTTTATCCTAGTTCAAGTGGTAAGCCTTATTATTACTGGATGTACAGTTTGAGAGTGGAACGCATCAGGTTTCTACTACTATGTGATGGCTGTGTACAGTTGGTTATTGGACATACTTAAGTGATGAGGAAGGTTTTCACTGAGACAGACACACTGAGTGAAAATGACTTTCAACTCTAAGAATCAATGTAAAGAAAAGAAGTACTGTATGTGCTTTGTAATGGCTCTGATATGTTTGATTAATGCTAACTATGCTGTTCATTGTTAATGGATTATCCCTTTCTCCTCACTCAGTATTGCCTGTGACACCTGTAGTACAGTATATGGACCTCACTGTTGTTGAATTCACATTCCATGCACAAGGGACATAGGTAACTAGTCCACTATTTCAATATACGTACAGTTTACTTCTTGAAATTAGTATTTGGAATGCTCTGAAAGCCAACCATTGTAATACAGAACAATGTTGGATACAATGTTGTGGTAAATAGTTTGTGCATGTGATAATCACTTAATAAGTAGTAAAGCTTTGTCCTAGTTCAAGTGGTAAGCCTGGTAAATTACTGGATGTATAGTTCAAGAAGCTCCACTCCAAAGTCTTCATTTGAGACCACTTCATCGCAGCACAAGCGAGCCTCTATGTCTTCTTCTGAGGGCTGAGGTAGGACCTTACCAAACCATGGCATGCCAGCATTAGAGCAGCAGCTGTTTCCAGCAGGGCAGTTCTTCCCATCCCATAAGGGGTCATTGTACCAATGAAATGTACTCCCTGTTGCTCCAAAACCTCCTGCTTCACAATAGTAGTCATTTCCTACAAATGATGGTGGGGAAGCCCCTGGGTATTTGGCACAAGGACAATTATGTTCGTATTTGTAGTCTTTACTGAGTCCAACTGCCAAGGTCCATATGTGCTTCCTGGGAGTCCCATAGGTGATTGAGATGCCTTCAACATAAGCTGAATCTATGGAGCGTCTTCCAGTGTTTAATGCACTTGGTGTACCCTTCTCATATCCAATGGCCTGACCACACACATGGCTGTACTGCACTCCATGGGTTGGGAACACCACTGAAGAGCATCCTGTGTGAGCCGACCTACAGACATGTATGAACGGAGGTTGATGTTTGTGTATGTACATATATTGCAAGTACTAGTTACTTTATGGCTTCTAGGGCGTAACTTATTTACTGGCCGAGACCCGAGGGCGCGTAGCGCCCGAGGGGCGAGGTCAGTAAATACGTTACGCCATATAGAAGCTATGTGGTAACTAGTTTATCACAGGAATAAACGCCCTAGAAAGCGCGCTCGATTTTGAATTTGAATCTTTCAAGGAAGAATGGCACAGCGTTCGCAGCAGCAGCTGACTAAGAAGTATTTACCAGCAAAACTTAAAGACGTTACGCTCTATAGAGGCCCTGTAGTAACTAGTTTATCACAAGTCAACCTGTAAAAAGTGCGGTCAATTCTGCCTTCTGAGGAAGAATGGCGACGAGATCTCTGCCGGTGAACCTGAAGATCTTCTCGCTTTCTAGCTAGTTCTAGCTAATCTAGCTTTTGATTTCACCTTGGACGATGAGGATTTTGAAGGTTTACTCGAGACTGCGTCCACGAACACGATATACAACAAGCGTTCGTATGTAAAAGTGCGTTATATACGAACTTTTTCGAAAAGTCCAGGGCCAGAGGAAGAACTCTATATGATACTTTTAACAAAGGAGCGGGTTGAATTCTGAACGAACCTTGCGTTCTCGTTACTATTTTTGGTAACTGCTGACTTCTTGCGTTCATTCTAATGATATTCATATCATTTGCCAGCTAATTTAGTTGATTGATTCCCATGACCTCTGCGTAAACGCCTGGGCGTTTCGATTTACTACCCGGGAGTAAATCGTTACTACCTAAGCGGCTCCTTTGATGTATGACGTCATCGGGTGATAAATTCTCTTTACTATTCTTTTACTGATATAATAATGTCAAACTAACAAATGACATCAACAAGATCAGTTCTTATTATCTGGTCTTCTTAGCAGGATTTTCTTACTATATGTACTACCACAGCAAACAAAACAGAGCAAGGGCTGGGTGCCTAGTATAGTAACAATCATGGCTAAAGGCTACTTCAGGGTGGATAGGATACCCTAACCATTACCGTAACTGTTATCATGTGCAGTTCCGGTTATATATCTTGCAGTACCAATCACTTTTGGTAGTTTCAAATATTCACTATTCCATGTATGCTGTGAGGTTTTTTCTCTGTATTGCCACTGATTGTGATGACCTCACCTAGCACACATCCTCCTGGGTGATGTGTAGGTCCTGAGCGGTGATGGACAGGTTTCCTGTGGATCGGTCATGTTGATGTGGGCCACTCTCATCCACCCTCCTCTGACCCCACATCGAGTGTCCTCCATATTGCAGTACACTCTACGGACCACAGGACTGCCATCCTCCTGGTGCTCAATCCAGTACCATCCCGACGTAGCCTTGCTGTTGCAGTTGTAGATCTCTTGACAGGAAGAGGCTGGATTGTGTCTCCCTGTTCCTCTGGTGCAGGGTGTATTCTGGCTAGGTAACTGCTTCATCTCTTCACTAACCTACGTAATTTGATGTGTAATAGTCAACTGAAGGACCTCATCAACAATTGTTTGTGTGTACAAATGATATCCACATATAATATACACATAGTCTTACTACAGCAGGGGGTCATTAAGGCAAGTATCCTTGAACCAATTACAGCTTAGTGTAATGACCTTTAAGCTCTGTTTTGTCTGTTGTAGTAGTGTACATATAGTGAGAAAATCCTGATAAGAAGCCCAGATGATAAGAACCGATTTTGTTGGTCCCTTAAAGTTCGACTTAAAAGCTTCTAATGTATTGTACTGTAAAACCTGTGTGCTTTGAGGATCCGGATATTGTTCATCTGCTAATTCAGTGTTGGATTGTTTTATGTACATATGTACCAATGTACTGTATACTCACCATTTGTTTCAACTCAGTTACGAGGCTTTTCTTCAACTCTTGTAATTCCACCACGACTGGGCTTGATGGTCCAGGTGGACCGGGGACTCCATCTCTCCCGTCCCTCCCCGGAGGACCCTGCATACACCCACAGGTATGGTTATCTCCTCCGTAGACAACACCTACCAGTGCTGCAATAAGCACAAGGATCATCATCTTCGTTGAGAATCTATTTTACTACTGGTGATTGTTATGAAGGTATTGTTACCTGCTGTCCTTTTATAGAGCTCCTCTCTGGGGTGATTGTGGTAACAGTGGGCCTGACTTCAGGGGGAATAACTGAGATAATTTTACTTCTGGAGGGGATTTTTTTCCCTTATTATTCTTGTATAAACATAATCTTGATTTGTTTATACAAGACCAGAAGTACATAGGCACTTGTTACAACAGCTGGTCTGGTCATTGCTGAGTTTGGAACTGATTTCTAGAAGATTAGTTCAGTTCTTGTTGAGTGGTGGCTGTGAAATGTATAAAGTGGTTTAACCTTGTGGTGGTGGTGTTGTTGTTGTTGTGTGCTGTTTATGTTACATCACATCATGGGAAAAACCTTACACATTGGTCATGTCTGTACACATCCCTGTACACTGCTCATGTCTGTACATATCCCTGTACACATCCCTGTACACTTCCCATATCTGTACACATCCATGTACACATCCCTGTACACATCCCTGTACACATCCCTGTACACTGCTCATGTCTGTACACATCCCTGTACACATCCCTGTACATATCCCTGTACACATCCCTGTACACTGCTTATGTCTGTATGCATCCCTGTACACTTCCCATGTCTGTACATATCTCTGTACACTTCCCACATCTGTATACATCCCTGTACATATCCCTGGGTAATAGTTTGTGCATGTGATAGACATTTAATGAGCAGTAAAGCTTTATCCTAGTTCAAGTAGTAAGCCGGGTAAATTACTGGATGTACAGTTCAAGAGTGGAACGCATCAGGTTTCTACTACTATGTGATGGCTGTGTACAGTTGGTTATTGGACATACTTAAGTGATGAGGAAGATTTTCATTGAGACAGACACACTGAGTGAATATGACTTTCAATTATGAGAATCAATGAAGAGAAAAGAAGTACTGTATGTGCTTGTAGTGGCTCTGATTTGATTGATTAATGCTAACTATGCTGTTCCTTATTAATAGATTATCTGTGACACCTGTAGTACAGTATATGGACCTCACTGTTGTTGAACGTATATTCCATGCACAAGGGACATAATGAACTAGTCCACTATTTCAATATACGTTACTTCTTGAAATTAGTATTTGGAATGCTTTGAAAGCCAACCATCGTAATACAGAGCAATGTTTGATACTATGTTGTGGTAAATAGTTTGTGCATGTGATAATCACTTAATAAGTAGTAAAGCTTTGTCCTAGTTCAAGTGGTAAGCCTGGTAAATTACTGGATGTATAGTTCAAGAAGCTCCACACCAAAGTCTTCATTTGTGGGCAATTGATCACAGCACAAACGAGCCTCTATGTCATCTTCTGAGGGCTGAGGAAGGACCTTACCAAACCAAGGCATGCCAGGATTAGAGCAGCAGCTGTTACCAGCAGGGCAGTTCTTCCCATCCCATATTGGGTCATTGTACCAGTTGGAAGTGTAGGTTCCATATGCTCCTGCTTCACAATAGTAATCATTACCCACAAATGATGGTGGGGAATCCCCTGGGTATTTGGCACAAGGACAATTCCATTGTTTGTATTGGTGGTCTTTACTGAGTCCAACTGCCAAGGTCCATATGTGCTTCCTGGGAGTCCCATAGGTGATTGAGATGCCTTCAACATAAGTTGAATCTATGGAGCGTCCTCCGGCATAGAATGCACTTGGTGTGGCCTTCTCATATCCAATGGCCTGACCACACACATGGCTGTACTGCACTCCATGGGTTGGGAACACCACTGAAGAGCATCCTGTGTGAGCCGACCTACAGACATGTATGAACAGAGATTGATGTTTGTGTATGTATTATTCGGTAAATTCTCTTTACTATTTTTTTACTGATATAATAATGTCAAACTAACAAGCGACATCAAATACCATCATCTTGCTGGACACCTAGTATAGTAACAATCATGGCTAAAGTCTACTTCAGGGTGGATAGGACTCCCTAACCATTACCATAACTGTAATCGTGCATTTCTGATTACACAAAGATGTCCTGCAGTACAAATATACTTTTGATGGTTTCAAAATCCTACTATGAAGCAAGGATTCTCTGTTTATTTGTTCATATTGTTTGCTGATGATACTACCATCTTTGTTACTGGAAGTGACTGCAACCTTCTGCGCAGGTCTCTTCAATCCTGTCTGGATCTTACATATGAATGGATGACAAACAACGGACTGAACCTGAATGTAAACAAAACCAAGTGTATGCTAATTCGTTCCTCCAGAGCCAGAGTCACTCCTCCACCTCTCCAAATACACCTTTCTGGCTCTCAAATTGAACAGGTCACCTCCTTCAAGCTTCTCAGTGTACTTATAAATGACACCCTAACTTGGACTGACCACATCAGTCATGTTGTAGCCAAACTATCCCTTACTGTAAATCTTCTTAGACGTCTCTCTTGGTTCCTTCCAAGGCCTCTCTTAGTCCTCTACCTTAAGTCCTACATTCTGCCCTCGGTAGACTACTGTGATGTAGTGTGGGACAATTGCAACCAACATGATTCTTCTTGTCTTCAATCTCTCTTCAACTATGCTTGTCGACTTGCCCTGAACTGTCCTCATTTCTCTACCTCTTCCGTCCTCTGGAATGAACTTGGTCTTACGTCTCTCGGCATTCGTAGGAAGCTCCATCTTGCTGAACTTGTTTACAAATGCCACCACTCACTTGCACCGGCCTATCTATCATCCCTCTTCTGTTGTCCTAACCACCATCACAACACACGAAATAAAACCTTGCTAACCTTCCATCAGTCAGGACCTGCTATGGACAACGGTCATTCTCATTCATTGGTACATCGCTATGGCGCTCTTTACCTCAGTCTGTCAGAGATTCCCCAAGACTAAGTGACTTTTCTAGAGCTACTTTCCATTATTTAAACCCTCATGCATGATCAAACTCTTATTTGCATGTACTGCATGTCTAATATTGCCTGCATGTAAATTATAATTATTTTCCATTCTAACGATCCCTCCTTATTAATTTAAATAATCCTACCACGTTTGATTTTTTGGATTTTTATTTATTCATTGATTTAATTTATTATCTTATTTGTGTATCGACATTACACTTTATTTCAATTTTTTTACTTCTTTTGTACTGTGCTGTTCACAGGGTGCCTAGAATAGTAGCCATTGACTAAAGGCTTTCCCTGTTTGAATAAGCTATCCTATCCTATCCTGTCCTATCCTATCCTATCGCAAACTCCTCCTTCAGTTCACACGCGATCGACGCCATACTCTCCAATCCTCCTCAGTGGCACCCATGGAGTGTCCTAAGGGGGTTGGCGTTTAGTTTTAGGCCTTTCTTCCAGAATTTGAATGAAACCATACTGTCCGCCGTACTTGAAAGGCGCCATTTTCATGACACGTTTACGGACAAATACGCCCATAGGGTGGGTAATTCAGCTAGTATATTACAATGTGTGTAAAACTGTGAGGTTTTTTCTCGGTATATTGCCACCGATTGTGATGGTCTCACCTGACACACATCCTCCTGGGTGATGTGTAGGTACTGAGAGGTGATGGACAGGTTCCCCGTGGGTCGGTCATGTTAATGTGAGCCACTCTCATCCACCCTCCTCTGACCCCACATCGGGTGTCCTCCATATTGCAGTACACTCTACGGACCACAGGACTGCTGTCCTCCTGGTACTCAATCCAGTACCATCCCGACATTGCCTTGCTGTTGCAGTTGAAGATCTCTTGACAGGAAGAGGCTGGATTGTGTCTCCCTGTTCCTTGGGTGCAGGGTGTATTCTGGCTAGGTAACTGCTTCATCTCTTCACTAACCTACGTAATTTGATATGTAATAGTCAACTGAAGGACCTCATTAACAATTGTTTGTGTGTACAAATGATATCCACATAAAATATGCACATAGTCTTACTACAGCAGAGGGTCATTAAGGCAAGCATCCTTGAACCAATTACAGCTTAGTGTAATGACCTTTGAGTTCTGTTTTGTCTGCTGTGGTAGTGTACATAATAGTAAGAAAATCCTGATAAGAAGACCAGATAATAAGAACTGATTTTGTTGGTCCCTTAAAGTTCGACTTAAAAGCTTCTAATGTATTGTACTGTAAAACCTGTGTGCTTTGAGGGACCCAGATATTGTTCATCTGCTAATTCAGTGTTGGGTTGTTTTATGTACATACGTACGTATGTACTGTATACTCACCATTTGTTTCAACTCAGTCACAAGGCTTTTCTTCAACTCTTGTAATTCCACCACGATTGGGCTTGATGGTCCAGGTGGACCAGGGACTCCATCTCTCCCATCCCTCCCCGGAGAACCTTGCATGCACCCACAGGTATGGTTATCTCCTCCGTAGACAGCACCTACCAGTGCTGCAATAAGCACAAGGATCATCATCTTCATTACTTGAGGGTCTGCACACTGGTAATTGTTGTGAAGGTATTGTTAATTGCTGTCCTTTTATAGAGCTCCTCTCTGGGGTGATTGTGGTAACAGTGGCCCTGACTTCAGGGGGAATAACTGAGATAATTTTACTTTTGGAGGGGATTACAAATCATTGATTTGTTTATACAAGACCAGAAGTACATAGGCACTTGTTGCAACAGCTGGTCTGGTCATTGCTGAGCTTGGAACTAATTTCTAAAAGATTTGTTCAGTTCTTGCTGAGTGTTGCCTGTGAAATGCATAAAGTGGTTTGACCTTGTGGTGGTGGTGTTGTTGTTGTTGTGTGTGCTGTTTATGTTACATCACATCCTGGGAAAAACCTTACACATTGGTCATGTCTGTACACATCCCTGTACACTGCTCATGTCTATACACATCCCTGTACACATCCCTGTACACTGCTCATGTCTGTACACATCCCTGTACACATCCCTGTACACTTCTCATGTCTGTACACATCCCTGTACACTTCCCATGTCTGTACACATCCATGTACGTATCCCTGTACACTTCCCATGTCTGTACACATCCATGTACGTATCCCTATACACTGCTCATGTCTGTACACATCCCTGTACACATCCCTGTACACTTCCCATGTCTGTACACATTCATGTACGTATCCCATGTCTATCTACTGGTCTCTTTACTGCAGGCACAAGTGAAAAGCTACATGTTGATGTTGCTGAAGGGTGTGGCATACTGCCATGCCCACTCCATTATGCACAGGGTAAGTGTGTGGTGTGTATGGATATATGTACATACATATGTACGTATACCTGCATGCATTCATGATCATATATGTAGGTTTAGTCTCATATATGCATACAAGCATAATATTATGCATACACACGTACACACGCACACACATACACACACCTGAGCACACACACACACGCGTGCGCGCACGCGCACACACACTTGTATCCACACACGCACACACACACACACACACACACACACACACACACACACACACACTCACACCAACACACGCACACACACACACACACACACGCACACACACACACACGCACACACACACACTACTCCTATATACTCTGTCTGTCTTAGGATCTAAAACCTGCTAATTTGCTCATCAGTGCAACCGGTCATTTGAAAATTGCTGATTTTGGTCTAGCCAGACTGTTCACTGGTGAACCTCAGAGGCTGTACAGCCATCAAGTGGCCACTAGGTCAGCTTCCCATGTAGTGTGTGGTACTTTTGGTAGTCATACCCATAGTATACATGTACGGTACCTACACACCTACGTATATGTATGTATGTACATATTATATATGTGTATATACGTACTATTTTGTGTGTGTGTACTACTATTGTGTATGTATGGTAGTATGTATGTGTATACTATTATTGTGTATGTATGGTGTATGTGTGTGCTATTTTTGGGTATGTACAGATGTATGTATGTGTGTGTGTGTGTGTGCTTGTGTGTGTGTGTGTGTGCTTGTGTGTGTGTGTGTGTGTGTGTGTGTGTGTGTGTGTGTGTGTGTGTGTGTGTGTGTGTGTGTGTGTGTGTGTGTGTGTGTCTGTCTGTGTGTGTGTGTGTGTGTGTGTGTGTGTGTGTGTGTGTGTCTGTGTGTGTGTGTGTGTGTGTGTGTGTGTGTGTGTGTGTGTGTCTGTGTGTGTGTGTGTGTGTGTGTGTGTGTGTGTGTGTGTGTGTGTGTGTGTGTGTGTGTGTGTGTATGGATGTGCATAGTCATGCATACAATGGAAGCTTCTTCACTAGCGGCTCTCAGCAGCAGAACTCACATCTAACTCATGTACCTAATCGGAAATGTGTGTATGTCATAGTTGCAAGTTGACCACTTGTTCAACTTCAATTATTCTTGCATTTCATAGTAACTTCCACCCCATGTCTGTACTATGTGTCCTACCTCCACTTCTGTAGTATACAGTACCTTTTATCCTATGTCTATACTGTGCATACATGTTTCTCTCCTCTGTTCCCCTAGGTGGTATCGGGCTCCCGAGCTCCTTTATGGTGCAAAGAAGTATGACCTCAGTGTGGACCTGTGGTGAGTTGTGTAAAAATACACGAAGCAGCTCCTGTCCCTATGTTTCCTATCTCATCTACCTGCAGGGCTGTTGGGTGCATATTTGGAGAAATGATCAACTGTTCTCCCTTGTTTCCAGTTGGTGCCATGTTGTTTGTGGCTTGTAGAATGTGTTTGACATGCATGTGACAATGTGTATGCACATACATTTCTGTGTTGTTTTTAATTTAATGTCATTACTATGTACTGATGTCTGTACAGTGTGTAATATGTACCTGTCTCCTCATGTACCGTACTATGGTCAGGTTTGAGCACATAATTGGATGCTTTATGTGAGAGGAATCTGTGTGTGTGTGTGTGTGTGTGTGTGTGTGTGTGTGTGTGTGTGTGTGTGTGTTGTGTGTATGTGTGTGTATATGTGTATGTATGCGTGTGTGTATATGTGTATGTATGTGTGTGTGTCTGTGTGTGTGTGTGCGTGTGTGCATTCTTCCATGCTCAAGACTGTACGTGGACAGAGTAGCCATTCATGACTTGGCCTGAGGTATGTGTCTAGTGGTGGTCATTCCCTGTATGTAGGGGGAGAATGACATCGATCAATTGTGTTGTGTGCTTCGTGTTCTTGGCACTCCAAATGAACACATCTGGCCTGTGAGTTCCAACAAGTGTTGCTACATAGCTTTTCCTGTACACTGTCACGTCCAATTCTGTACACTGTACTATCTAATTCTGTACACTGTCACATCAAATTCTGTACACTGCACTATCTAATTCTGTACATTGTCACATCAAATTCTGTACACTGCACTATCTAATTCTGTACACTGTTACGTCCAATTCTGTACACTGTCACCTCCAATTATGTACACTACACTATCTAATTTTGTACATTATCACGTCCAATTCTGTACATTGTCACCTCCTATTCTGTACACTGTACTATCTACTTCTGTACACTGTCACATCCAATTCTGTACACTGTACTATCTAATTCCGTACATTGTCACAACAGATTTTGTACACTGTCATGGTTGATTCTGTACATTATAACAACTGATTTTATTCACTGTCACAACTGATTCCACACGCTGCCCTTGTTATCATAGGGAATGAGTCAACTCCCTGATTACAACAAGATCAGCTTCCCTGAGATGCCCCCTGTACCCATGGATGAGGTAGTCCCTGATGCTTCCAAGGAGGTGTGTTCCAGGAATTGTAAATTTGATATTTTCTCACATGAATATTATTATCCATAGGCACTAGACTTGCTGACAAAGTTTTTAGTATATTCCTCCAAGAACAGAATGTCAGCAGCAGAGGTGTGTGTGTGTGTGTGTGTGTGTGTGTGTGTGTGTGTGTGTGTGTGTGTGTGTGTGTGTGTGTTTGTGTGTGTACATGCATAATATTTGTGGTATGAATGTTCTTGTGTGTTCACAGCAACACAGACCTATATCTTTGCAAGCTATTTCAGGTATTTGTGTGTAAGCCTATCTGGCATCACATTTCACCCTACAGGCACTATTACATCCATACTTCTTCACCCCACCCCTCCCCGCCCACCATTCTGAACTACCGACGCCCACCAGACGGACACATGGCCATCCAGCACCTCATGATTTCAACATAGATGCGCCTCTAGTGGACAGTTTCACGGACCCCGTGCTCCTCAGACCCTCCACACATTTGAAATCCAAACTATCCAATAAGAAATAGTGCATGGATTAATTATGCAGCGTTAGTAACGATTCGTTTGCGTGTCGAGTGTTATGTAATAATTGTACCGTTGTTGTGTGTTGCAAAGGGCAGTATCAGCAATATAGGTCATGGAGTCCGTGAAGAGTTGTCCCATTGTGGACGACTCAACAAAGAAGGCCAATTTCTTTCACCCAGTCATTGAAGAATGTGATCTGAACAGCAACCAAGGTTAGTTTGAGAGCTATGCCTTGTCGCATGCATATGAATGGATTTCCTACTAACATACTGGCGATGGTAGCCTGGTAACCTGATTGTAACACGACGAGAGGCCTTTTGAATATTCGCAGCCTAGAACACGCGATATTTCGACTGTGTTTGTACGAAAGGCATACTTACACGACATCTACATCTCCTGTTACGTCCGACCATAGTCCGACGCGCATTAATTTTTGAGGAACTGAATTTTAAGAGGTGAACCCGTTCGTTATGATGTGGGCAGAAGGTGTGTCCCGCTCAGCTGGGGCGGTTCTATGTACGTACATACGGGCGCTTCCGGGGAGAGAATCTCAAACTAGCGGCACCAATTCTCGCCTTCGCGATGCGAATTATTCGGCTTCTTTAGAGGAAGTGCGGGCATGTTAAACAAGTCCAAACGGTCTTCGGGTGTCGTTGACGTAGAGTAGAGACGAAGCAAAGGACGCTATAGTTCGCGATACTTGTGAAAGAAATGCCAGTTAACAACGGAAAAGGTATCATTAATATTCATTCTGATCAGCTTCTGTGTGAATGATTTGTGTGTTATACGTCAACGGGGATACGATTCGTCTTTTGTCACTGAATCAACTATTGTTCTCGGAATGCTAGTTGGGTATACAGTTTGCTTTATTCAAGTTTTTCACCGAAAGAATGTAGCGATAACTCGCTAGTAAACAACCGTACTCGAATCGGTGCTAGTGATCTTACTGTGTGTATGTTGCATTCAAAGTGTGTGGACTGAAGTGTTTCAGCATCTGCTTCATCCCACCTTGTGTGTATGTTGTAGTGTTAGAGGATTTGCAGTGTTTACAGGGTGTTTTCCTGTTACATGCATGACACGAACAGCAATGGTTGTCACCTTCCAATGGCTCCATTTGTTTTCCTGACAGCAATGTAGCGTAGTGCAGTGTTGCTTGATGTTTGTGTAGGTGTGCACCTATGAATAACGTTGGATATGATAACTCAGGAAAAGGTACTTGTTACGTTCACTAATACAGCAGGAAATGTAAAACTTCCCGAGGTTATAAGGTCAATGAGAACCAAAACCACGAGATCAAGTTCGTAATCTTGTCTCTTAATTTTAACCTGACAGTCGATCGTAGTTCACAGCTGTAGGGATTTCTTACAAGAGACTCATTTGTCTACCAGGGTATATTGTCATTCTGTCAACAATGTCTTCAATTAACAAGAGGAAGGCTCATAGGCGGGAATCTTATTCCTACTTGTGCTGTGGTATGTGGTAGGCGTGTTCACTGCTCACAGGTATACAGTTGCAAGTGACTGCTGCTGGTGTGTTTGAGTCTTCAGTATTTCAGTTGTATGCCTTATGTAATGTGTATAAAAGGCATCATAATGTACAAGTTTATGTACATACATACGTACATATGTGTCTGTACGTAGTTTACATGTGTGCCTTATATAAAATGTGTATAAAGTACATAATAATGTACAGTTATGAGTGAGCAGTGTGTTCAAGTCTTATATGTATGTATATTAATGTATGTGCATAACCTGTGTATGTGTGTGTGGGGGGGGTCTATGGGTGTAGGTGGGTAGGTTTGTGCATACATACGTACATATGTGCTTGACTGTGTGTGTGTGTTGTGTGTGTGTGTGTGTGTGTGTGTCTGTGTGTTGTGTGTGTGTGTGTGTGTGTGTGTGTGTGTGTGTGTGTGTGTTGTGTGTGTGTGTGTGTGTGTGTGTGTCTGTGTTGTATGTGTGTGTGTGTGTGGGGGGGGGGTCTATGGGTGTAGGTGGGTAGGTTTGTGCATACATACGTACATATGTGCTTGACTGTGTGTGTGTTGTGTGTGTGTGTGTGTGTGTGTGTGTGTGTGTGTGTGTGTGTGTGTGTGTGTGTGTGTGTGTGTGTCTGTGTGTCTGTGTGTTGTGTGTGTGTGTGTGTGTGTGTGTGTGTGTGTGTGTTGTGTGTGTATGTGTGTGTGTGTGTGTCTGTGTTGTATGTGTGTGTGTGTGTGTGTGTGTGTGTGTGTGTGTGTGTGTGTGTGTGTGTGTATGTACAAACGTATGTACTTGAGTGTGTAAATATACATATGTACATACATATGTGGCTATTTACGCACATTAGTGAAGGTATGTGATTATGTGGTGACATTAAAAGGAAGCCGTACCACTGTGGCAACTCCTTAACCTTCACACACCCTCCAAATAGGCCCTATTGTCACCATCCCAGTGATAACAGGATGTCCTGAACATTCCTACAGATAGGAATGCATGCCAAGGTTCTCTCCACTGCTCCCCCTACTAGCACACAGTGGTCCCAACTGAACAGGAACTCTTTCAATGTGGACGTTTGGTGATTTTCTGCTCCCAACACCAACTATACATGCATATTATATGTATGGTTGGTGTTGGTTGGCGGGTGAGATATTTTTCGCTAATCCTAAGTTATTGAACTTTGACTACTTTCGTGTGCCATACAACCAGCCATGTTCAACTTGAAGTTCGATTTGAAATGTCAGAATCATGAAGTGCACAGCAGTCTTGTATGTATGTATGTACATACATTATCCTGGACCATACTTGTTCAGTTTAGTTCATGTATCTGTGTACATACATACCTTCTGTACGTACGTACGTATGTAGGTGTAGGTACCTATGAAAGTACTATACAGCATGTACATGTGTGGGGGTATCTCTTGATGTTGATATTGCTAACATTGCTAATGTGGTATGTACGGTAGGTGTCAAAATGAAAAGTGTGTATGGAAACCCTAACTCTGACATCCTTACACCAAAGGAGGACTTTAAATTCGAATCAAAAGTGATATTCTTGTTCCCTACAACATCCTCTGTACATACCTATGTACGTACGTACATACCATTTATAATATATGAACCTGTGCTGTCTCCTGGCCATCACTCCTATACAAATGTGACGTACCATAGTGTACCTATAGTACCTTTGTACACAAACGGGTACCTGTGTACTAACCTATACTTTACCACCTCTCCAGCACCCACCTGCCCGACCTTGATGCAGCATCCTCTCTGCATATGTACTGTCGGATTACCAGCCAGGGGCAAGACCTACACTGCAATGAGGGTTAGCCGGTATCTCAACTGGATTGGAGTCACCACCAAAGGTATGTATGTATGTAACTATATGTATATGTACATGCATATGTACGTACGTATGTATGTGCACAAGTGTGTACTGCAGTGTACAGTATATGTGCAATGTTATATTCGCATGTGTGTACATGTATTGCTTTGAGGATTTTCTCAAATCAGAGGTCATTTATAACGCACTTCAGCACTACACTGGGATAGTGAATGGTGTCCTTCCTATGGAAGGTTCCCATGTTAGAGGTTTGTTATGGAAAATGCCCTTGTTAACATCACAGTTTCCAAAATATTTCAGACATATGCACCTATGTAGGTACCTATTTAGACACACCACCCCCACCAGTTGGTCTCCTGGTCTATGAATATCATTTGTTTGGTGTTTTCATTATTCCCATGGGTCCAATAATGTTTTTATATTGTACTTTGTGGGCGTACTTCAAAGCTGCTACAGAGACAATACAGTTATATGTACAGACTTTGTGTATCAAGTCTACGCATATCAAATGAGTGCCTTGCGATTGCACTTAGAAACTTGTTCCTTCAGTTACAATAGAACCTTGTTGATGTATGATGACACCACCTTGGTGATGGAACCACTACTTCCCAGTAAATATGTACCTTATGTATGTTCATACGTACATTTTCATCTTGCAGTGTTCAATGTTGGAAACTATAGACGAGAAGAGGTTGGGGCTAAGCAGTCTGCTGACTTCTTCGATCCTCTAAACAAAGAAGCAATGCAGAGGAGGAGGTGTGTGTGTGTGTGTGTGTGTGTGTGTGTGTGTGTGTGTGTGTGTGTGTGTGTGTGTGTGTGTGTGTGTGTGTGTGTGTGTGTGTGTGTGTATCTGTGTGTGTGTGTGTGTGTGTGTGTGTGTGTGTGTGTGTGTGTGTGTGTGTGTATCTGTGTGTGTGTGTGTGTGTGTGTGTGTGTGTGTGTGTGTGTGTGTGTGTGTGTGTGTGTGTGTGTGTGTATCTGCACGCGCGTGTATGTGTGTTTTGGTATAATTACATGCCCTAGATTTTAAAGACCATATTGGTACCTCTCTTTGTAGAATTTGTGCCATTAGAGCCCTTGAAGACATGTTGAAGTTTTTCACTTCTGGCGAAGGACAAGCTGCTGTAAGTGGATAAATGCACCACATATTAGCAGAGTGATAGTGTAAGTATTAAGTAGTGTGTGTGTGTGTGTGTGTGTGTCCACGCTCTGCTATAGAATCAATGCACTAAATTCTTGCCCCTAAATTCTATGTACGTATGTACATATGTACATACTGCGTAAAGGAAAGTCCTATATATTTACACATACATACATACGTATGTATGTACAGTGTGTGTATACAGATGCTATACTTAGGCATATGTACTTACGTACGTACGTAGGTATGCCTGTGAAGTACATACGTATATTGTGCATACTATATGTACCTTTTCATGGCCTTTAGTACTCCAAGTGATTCACATGGGCCAATTGTAATGTTAGGTTTCCATACTTTCAGTTACACATACCATCTGTATTGACCGTGTTGGGTTCATGATGGGGTTCACTTATACATACATACGTACAGTATGTATGTACCTCAATATGGGTTCTTCCTCTGTGCTGCGTTTGTTTAGGTGTTTGATGCCACCAACTCCACCAGGGACAGGAGACAGCTCGTCATAGACACCTGTAAGGACAACAACATCAAGGTTCGTATGTACATGCATTCAGTACATGTTTATGTGTTCAGTGATGTGCTGCTTATTCTGTCCTGTTATGTACATAATTCATACCTACATATGTACATACGTACATATGTACATACATACGTATGTGCAGACTGTACTTACAGTACATATACATACATGTACGTACGTACATATGTACAGTATGTATATGTATATTCTCATGAAGTTGTGTTGTACATCGTATACACATACGTACATTGTGTATGTTACACACTGTTATGTACAACCCATTCTGTACTTGTACAGTACGTACGTACGTATGTACGTACTTTAGTGTACATACGTACTATTGAGTTATGTAACATACGTACGTATGTTGTACATACGTAGTTTATTTTATGTACGACACATGAGAGTGGTCCTCCTCCTTCCCGACTGTAGCTCATGTTTCTGGAGCTCATATGTGATGACGTTGAGATAGTGGAAGAAAACATTAAGGTCAGCCTCAGCTACTGTAGCCATCCTCCACATACTGAGTGCATGTGTACTAATTAGTGGTTAGGACATGGGCACGAGGGCATTATGACATATAAAATACTGAGTCCTGAGTGCGTGAAGTGCCCGAGGGTGAGTGTATTTTATATGTCATACTGCCCGAGTGTCCATGTCTTAGCCAGTATAGCATCCGTTGCTAACACTTTATACTGTTGCTAGCGCTTTATACATTATAAAATTGCTGTATAATAGTACTGTTTCTATGGTAACGGATGCCATACAGTAGTCCACTATGTTTTGTGTGTACTAGCATGTATTGTACATATTTCATATGTACGTATGTATTAATACAGTAACTTTAATACGTACATACATAATATGTATATACGTATGCAGTGCATATTATGTATGAAGTACTATGTACATACGTACACATGTATGTATATTCACACATTATCCCACAGTGTATTATGTACGTAGATAGAGCTGTGTATCCCTGTACTGTGTACATATATCTGTATACAGACATGTACGTATGTACGTAAATAGAATGGAGCTGTATACTGCATGTACGTACGTACGTATGTCCCTATACATATGGTATAGGAAGTGAAACTCAGTATTCCAGGCTATGTGGGTGTTGACCCCGATGCTGTTCATGTTATATAGAATAAAACCACATACGTACGTACATATGTATGTATCTCAGTATTATGTACATGTACATACATACAGTACGTGTGTTTATGCTGTAGGAAGTGAAGGTGAGTAGTCCGGATTATGTGGGTGTTGACCCTGATGCTGCAATCGAGGACTTCAAGGAGCGGATCATGAAGTACACCCAAGCCTATGAGTCCCTGGACCAAACCTTGGACAGAGAGCTGACCTGGCTGAAAGTGTACAATGTGGATGAACGCTATGAAGCTAACAGGATTGAGGGTTAGTGTGTGTGGTAGTGTGTGTGTGTGTGTGTGTGTGTGTGTGTGTGTGTGTGTGTGTGTGTGTGTGTGTGTGTGTGTGTGTGTGTGTGTGTGTGTGTGTGTGTGTGTGTGTGTGTGTGTGTGTGTGTGTGTGTGTGTGTGTGTGTGTGCATGTCTGTGTGTGTCTGTGTATGTGTCTTAGTATACGTACATACGTACGTACATACATATAACAGTGAATATGTGTTACATGCCTACACATGTACGTACGTACTTTGTATGTTGTATATATTTGTAGGTGTGTTAGTTTGTATGTATGTACTGTGCACACATGGATGTTTGGTTGCTGTATGTAATGGTACAGAAGACTAAGTACATACATTTCCTCTCCACCTGCATACGTACATATGTATGTACGTGCATGTCATAGGTATGTACGTAGGTGTATGCATGTGTATAATGTCTATTTTCACTTGTAGGCCACTTGCAAGCCAAGCTTGTTTACTACATGATGAACATCCACACCAGACCAAGGAGCATCTATCTAACCAGAGTGAGTGTGTGTGTGTGTGTGTGTATGTGTGTGTGTGTGTGTGTATGTGTGTGTGTGTGTGTGTGTGTGTGTGTGCGCGTGTGTGTGTGTGTGTGTGTGTGTGCGTGTGTGTGTGTGTGTGTGTGTGTGTGTGTGTGCGTGTGTGTGCGCGCGCGCGCGCGTGCGCGTGTGTGTGTGTGTGTGTGTGTGTGTGTGTGTGTATCGTTTATATATGCACATGTCGTACGTACATGTAGGTATGTTTTTTATCTCTTCATTAAAGTCTTCTATCTTTTATTTGCAGCATGGTGAGAGTATGTTGAATGTTAAAGGAAAGATTGGTGGAAATTCAGATCTTTCGGAAAGAGGACAAAGGGTGTGTGTACATATGTACATACGTATACATACATTTGCCTGTGTGTGCTCTCAAATGTGTGTACATACGTACATAAATTTGCCTGTGTGCTCTCAAATGAGTGTACATATATACGTAAATAGAAGTCAACATGTATGTACAGTATGTGTCGTCATATCTTCTATTGTATATTTACTAAATACTGTTCATACGTACCTTGCTGAAAAGTGATACAACCATTACGTATATGCGTACTTATGGATGTACAGATCATACAGTCTACTCATACTGTACGTATGTTTGTGTGCACACTTAGCAAGCCCAACACATACAATATGCATACCCGTATGCTTGTACACACTTGAGTTTATTGTTACTCTCTGGCAACCTGTCTCCCGGTCCCCTCCTGTAGTATGCTTGGGCTCTGAAGGACTTCCTGGAGAAGGAGAAGATTAAGGACATGAAGGTATGTCCTCACAACTCACACATGACTTCAGCACTACAACTGTAGTAACATTTGTTCCATGTACGTATGTACGTAACTCTACTCCACTGTATCTACTGTTATCTCCATGCATGCCTACAGTATGCATTTATAATAATATTATTATTATATGTACGTACTGATTATAGTGTACATACGTATGTACATACATATGTATCTACATTTACACGTACATAATACCGTACTTACATGTGTATACACATGTAAATATTATACGTACATGTATATGCATTGCATGTACATACGTACATACTTATGCACATGTACGTATATGTACATACGTATAATATATAAGTACGTGCTGCTGTATTTAGGTGTGGACCAGCCATTTGAAGCGAACCATTCAGACTGCAGCTCACATCAAGGCACCAGTGGAACAGTGGCACGCACTCAATGAGATTGACGCTGTGAGTGGTCGTGGGTGAAGTAGGTGCTCCTCTGTACCCTTTCTATTTTAGTGTGTATTCCAGTTGTTTTATCCAATTCCACTAAATTGACTTTGTGCATACAGTAGTACATACATATGTACTGTACATACGTATGTTCCAGTATGAACATATGTAGTTACAGTGTATGTGTGTACAGTGCCTGTACTTGGGAGTATGGTTGGCCCTTGCAGTATTGTGAATGCAGTCTGTATGTACATAAATAACATATAATACAGTCAGACCTGTTCACAACATCACCCTTGGTAGTGCTCCCATACACTAGTATACAGTCAGACCTCTTTACAGCATCACCCTTGGTAGTGCTCCCATACACTAGTATACAGTCAAGGCATGTTGTTGAAATGAGACTGTCCTTTTGAAAGTGCTGTTGTAAAGAAGTTTGACTGTATATACGTACGTATGTATATACACAGGTATACACGTACAGTATGCCTGTATGTAGATACCTGTATATGTACATACATATGTGTATGTACAGTGTAGTTGGACCTCCTTGTAACAGTACCCTCTCCTGAAGCTGTTTACCTTTATTCATATACAGTACATAACATTTGATGGTGTCAATTTGTGTTCATCATGTACAGGATTGGAATAACGCATATGTATGTACATACGTACATATGTACTGTGTACATGTACTAATATGTACATATATTTCATGGTGTCTGCGTTATAGGGGGAATGTGAGGCTTTGAGCTATGAAGAGATCCAAGTTATGTACCCCAAAGAGTTTGCTTTTCGAGACCAAGACAAGTATCACTATAGATACCCAAGAGGAGAGGTGGGTCTGGGTGTGGGTGTGTGTACATATTATGTGCGTGGGGGACATGTGTGGGTGTGTGGTGTAAGTATACATGTGTTGTGTGTGGGGCGTGTGTGGGTATGTGGTGTGTGTATGCACATGTTGTGTGTGGGGCATGTGTAGGTATGTGTTGTGTGTATGCGCATGTTGTGTGTGGGGCGTGTGTAGGTATGTGGTGTGTGTATGCGCATGTTGTGTGTGGGGCATGTGTGGGTGTGTGGTGTGTTTGTATGTGTGCAGGTGTGGTTGTGACATGCGAATGTGACATTTGGGCATGTGGTGTGTACATATGGGTGTTTGTGTGTTTCCCCCGTGATTACCAGTTTGTGTACATTGTTATATGTTTCAGTATACCCATGATACTGTTAATGTTCAAAAGTAGACTTCTTTCTAGTACAAGTTACCTGAAGGTATTATCTGTTCATGAGTTGAGTCCTATTACATACTGTACGTCAATGTACTTACTAATGTGTTATGTAACATTAGTAAGTAATTGATAGAGTCGCATTGTGTGATAGATCAATAACAGATCCAATAGATATGATGGAAAAAGTAATTAGAAGACTTTTCTCACTCATTGCCAACTCATTGGAATCACACTTTGATAAGCTAATACGTACATACATGTGTACTATTCATGGATTTTATATACCTTTATACCTTTGATTTTAAATGGTTTTCTTTAACCATCGACTGAACATGGTAGCTTTTAGCTGGTTCGTGTTACATTATGTACAATACATACATACGTACATACTGTATGTAACCTTGCTCCAGATGTTACGGATGTGATACATGTACGTATGTGTAGTGCTGGACATATGTTGCTTGATTGTGTTTCTGTGGTGTAGGTCTCTGTGCGTGGGCAAGTCACTGTATAATGTTGTTGTGCATCATCTTAACTGTCTCAATGCTCTCCACAGTCATATCAAGACTTGGTACACAGATTGGAGCCTGTCATTATGGTGAGTTGGTACAAGTGGACCAAGTACCAATGACCCTTCATACAGTACGCACATACGTACATATGTATATACTCACCTACATGTACGTGTTACCTACATGTACGTATTAACACGTATGCATGCATACGTAGCGTGTCTATGTGTACATATGTATATACTATAATATGTACGTATGTGAGTAGATCCAAAAAAGGACATCTTTGGTTGCTTTTGTAAGCCCCAATATGGGTCAAAATATTTTAGTGTAAATTTTATCAAAATTCTGTTTTTTCGGTAAGTATGATCTCAACCTTTAGGAGAATGATCTCTGTAAGCATTGTGATTATAGGATGGTGCGTTTTAAAGATGTAGTTCATTTTCCACCTACCGTAAATATGCCATTTTTCCACATGGAGATAAGTATGAATGCCGTACCAGTGGTAAGGCGCGCAATCAAATATTTGTTCGCAATGAAGTAAATGCTGCAAATACGTAGATCAAAATTCCACAATATAGGATATCAATCAACTCTCATTATCCCTGAAACAGATTAAAGAAACGAGATACACAACGAGGACATGAAGCAAAATTTCAATGTCTGCCATATGTAAAACATATACGGTACTAATTATACAAAACTGAACGTTCTACGGGCGTATCCGTAGTGTGAAAACGCCCGTGAAACGGGTACGGGTACGGGCGTACCCGTACCCGTACCCGTTCTTACCGTAATCGACACCTCGTGTATTGTTACGTACGCGTTAATTTTTATAACGAAGTTCTATTCCGAAACGAGCTTTCTACGTACGTACGTACGTACGTTCTTCTCCCGTCATGAGTGTTCCTCGGAGTATCGTGGATAGCGAGGCGTCATACAATTCGCTCTTAAGTAGTTGTTAGAGTTCGACCGCGGTCGTTTCGTCGTCTTCTGCGTAGCTTTTTCTCGAACGACGACAAAAGAGAATTCGCTGTTTCACGTAACTCGAATAAACCGTCTTCTAACGAACTATAACACGATGAAAAGGAGATACGTAGGTGTTACTCTAGGTATCACTACGTAGGTGTACATTTTTTGCAATCGTCAAGTTCAGCAAACGGCCGTTCCCGTTTAGTGGGAACGGGTACGGAACGGGTACGGGTACGCCCGTTCCATACCCGTAGAACGTTCAGTTTTATATGATTAGTACCGTACGTACATACACACGAAAGCTCACAATCTGTTACTGGTGTATGCATTTGCTATGAACGTTCATATGTATTGTATGTATGTATGTTAGGTGCGTCACTGCTGTATGTGGATGTTTCATTTACTCTACACATGAAATCTTTATGTACGTAGGAACTGGAACGCCAGAAGAATGTTTTAGTCATTTGCCACCAGGTGGGTTCTCCTTGTATTGCTTGCTCATCTGCTGGTTAGTGTATCTGTGATGTGTGTGTGTGTGTGTGTGTGTGTGTGTGTGTGTGTGTGTGTGTGTGTGTGTGTGTGTGTGTGTGTGTGTGTGTGTGTGTGTGTGTGTGTGCGTGCGTGCGTGCGTGCGTGCGTGGATTACTATAATATTGTACATACATATGTACGTACGTATATATGTACGTAGGTGTGCATGTATTATTCACCCACAACCTATACTAGTGAAAGAATATTATGTACATACATACTTGGTTCCTCACAGGCTGTTATGAGGTGTATTTTGGCTTACTTTTTGAACAAGACCACAGGTAAGCACCTATATGTACATACATACAGTACACAGTGTGGAATCAGTGTACACTGTACGTACCATATGTGTAGTATAGAGGGTATACGTAGGTTCTGCATCTCATTCACATACGTATCACCTTTTCACCCATTAGATGAGCTCCCATACATCAAATGCCCTCTTCACACTCTAGTGAAGCTAACACCTCTTGCTTATGGTACGTGTGTGTGTGTGTGTGTGTGTGTGTGTGTGTGTGTGTGTGTGTGTGTGTGAGGTTTTACAGTACATTGTGAGCTCCACTCAAGTCAGATTTCTGTAGTAAATTCCTGTTTATTTATTACTTCATCCACCAAAAGGTCCACATCAAATTCATGTGCCCTCATGGGAACTTTGATTCAAAAATGTGTACCTTGAGTAACCAAAATAAATGGCTTCTTCAAAGCATTGTGAATGCTTGAGTGTTCAATAAGAAGTATGTGCGTACATATGCTCATACACATATCTTTCACAAAATTAATGGTTTTAGTGAGTCCACATCATTGCCCTTCAGTTTCAGGCAGTTAGCAAGCTCATTGTGTACATGTCAATTGTGATGGTGACTATTATCATTTGTTTCTTTCTTTGTAGGGTGTAAAGTTGAGAACTTCAATCTTGATGTACCAGCTGTGGACACGTACAGGCCCAAACCAGAAGTTTGTTTGTTGTACACACATAAGAGCATACACATGTAAACAAATACATACTAACACATGTACGTACATGCCCATATGCACATGTAAACACACTCGCATTCAAGTGTCTTTTATACTTGATCTGATTAGGTTGTGAAGTTGCAAAGAAGTAACTCGGAGGCTCTCAAGGACCTTCCAGAACATTTCTAGCACCTTTTATCTATTAATTACAGTTCAGTTCATCATCTTCATCAGTGAATGCTACAGTTTCACCAAGAATAACAATCACTATTAATTTTATTGTATATAATGTGTTTATATTTATTTTGTGCCATTGTATCTAATACTTATTATTATTATTATTGTAACCAATAGTACGTACATGTGTGGTTGAGCTGATACATGTAATTATGAATAATGTAAATCAATATTCAGGTTTTTATTTATTTTATTTATACTGAGGAGGCCACTAGCTAGAGGGTGCAGTTGAATGAAATAAAATAATAAATAATAAATAAATAGTTATAATGTTAAGTAATAATAAGAATATAATAATAGTGATTGTTGTCATCAACCGCTCAAACCTGCCAGCACCACTTGGCCTTTTTGCCAGCAGTCTCCATCATTCCCCCATTGCTGACCTCCCACAAGAAGATATAACACAGGAGTCTTAACTTCTATCTAAGCCATTCACCTTGACATACAGAAGTACACTATAATTGGAGTGCCAATCATGAAATTTAACAATTATCTTATAATACACACAACAGGCATACTTTGCCTGTCATGTTTTCATTCAAGTTGATCTAAATTAGATTCTTTTTATTCCTGTTATGATTCAATCTATCATTTGAATTTCAAAACGATTATTGATTTTATTATATTTTTTGATAAGTATATTACTAATCAGGAATACTCCCCACAGTGTGCAGAGTATTCCTGTGATGATCCAATCTATCCATGTGATCTCATTTTCAAAAACAAAAACATAATACAGCAAAATACGGACATATTCTACTTCACGTAGCAAGGTCCTGAACCACGTTCACACCTAGTTGTATAAAGATGCATACAACATACAGTACATTGTAATGATGGTTATGGTGGTTTAAGGCCTTGAGTACTATATAGTTGAAAAAAAAAATAAAAAAGGTCACCCATTCGGGGTCGAACAAACCCATGGTCGGTTTTATAGGGACTTTCCACAGATACTGTGTACTTGGTCATTCCGCGAATGCAGAAGACACTATTCTAGCTGGGAGGTCAGCCGCGAGTCCCAAAGCTCCCCCCTACGGTTCTTTGTAGAGAGTATTGCGACTGACCACCAGGAAGTGAGCTCTTTTTTTTCAGAGAAAAAAACCGTCCTTTTGGAGTTTCGAACCCGCGACCTGGAGCCTAGAGTCGTGTCACCTGACCAACCGGCTACCGTGACCTATCTATTTTATTATTAGCATCTGCGCTATTTATAGTTGCCCTAAGTGTACAATTTGATAAAAAATGATAAAAGTGGAGTCGCAGAAGCCTTCCCCGGCACTTAAAATACTTGGACGTCTACTTTAGGTTTGGAAAAACCTTCGCTGGAGATATAAACTTCGGCGAAGCCGTTTCGCTTGAATTCTAGCCGAATTTCTAATCCTCGGCCTTTTGAAATCGGCCATCTTTTTGCGCAATATAAAATATAATATAAATTCACTGTTTCAGTTACGTGTAAGAACACATTATGACATTATGTCACCTAAAGACTCGTGACAGATTCTAATGATCAGTGCGTACTGGAGATGGGTGCAGTGGAAACGAAGTTCTTTCAGTTTTTACTAACCGAAGAAGAACGGAAAGATGACAGTAAGAAGGAATCCAAATGGAAATTACCTGGAGAAGAAGAGATCCTTCGGAAAATGCAGTCTTCGGAATCCGATATGTCAGCCCACTTACAGAAGAACTTTAATCCTAATAAACACATGGGGCCCAGTCCTTCCAACGACACGCATCTGATATACGCTGTCAGGTTCGAGCACAAACTTTTCCTGAACGAATGCCTTCGATTTGGCGGTGACCCTTTCGTAATTAACGCCAATGGTCAGACAGCCTTTCATGTAGCGTGTGCTTCTTCTCGTTCACATCAATTGCATGTCCAACCTGCACTTCAATGTGGTTGTAGTTCATGAACATCTCCCAAAGCCCTTGTCAACACATTATAATGGGAATTTTGATGACGAGCCAGAGTTCAGAAGTCTAGAGCTGCCACTGCAGAGCCTGAAACCAGCAGGGAACTTCGAGGTTAGTGGGGGGGGGGGGGCGATGGATGACTTCCCTCCAACCTGTCCTGTTGTGAGCACACATCCCCTCAGCTGTGCCTCACCTGGGACTTTATTTGCTACAGTACATAGAACAGACTCACTCATACGCTCACCTCTAAGCTCTCCTCTGAACTCATCCCTGCAGTGTACAATTTGCTATGTCAATGTACTTACATACTGAAGAGCACAGCCTACATACGGTACTAATCATATAAAACTGAACGTTCTACAGGTATGGAACGGGCGTACCCGTACCCGTTCCGTACCCGTTCCCACTAAACGGGAACGGCCGTTTAGTAGGCGTTTCACCGAACTTGACGATTGCAAAAAATGTACACCTACGTAGTGATACCTGGAGTAACACCTACGTATCTCCTTTTCATCGTGTTATAGTTCGTTAGAAGACGGTTTATTCGAGTTACGTGAAGCAGCGAATTCTCTTTTGTCGTCGTTCGAGAAAAAGCTATGCAGAAGACGACGAAACGACCGCGGTCGAACTCTAACAACTACTTAAGAGCGAATTGTATGACGCCTCGCTATCCACGATACTCCGAGGAACACTCATGACGGGAGAAGAACGTACGTACGTACGTAGAAAGCTCGTTTCGAAATAGCACTTCACTATAAAAATTAACGCGTACGTAACAATAATAAATGATAACACGAGGTGTCGATTACGGTAAGAACGGGTACGGGTACGGCACACCCGTACCCGTACCCGTTTCACGGGCGTTTTCACACTACGGGTACGCCCGTAGAACGTTCAGTTTTGTATGATTAGTACTGTACATGCATCAGTGTACCAATTGGAGAGTGTGTGTTAGAAGAAATGAGTTTGTGGTGCTTGTACCCTATGTACGTACGTACCCCTAATGTGCACAGCCATCATGTAAAATCTGTTGTTGTTGTTGTTTACAGATTCCAGTGATGAATTTGTTATTGTCATTCCACCGTGCTTTGATCCGAATGCTCCCCTCACTGCTGCTGGACAGACTCAGCAGAACGCTGTCGAGGACAGGACCAACGACAGGAATAACACTATTTGTGGAGAAGACAGCATTGGGGGATTACCGGACTGGGAGGTGCTGTCCTCGCCAGATGGACCACCCCAGCCTATTCCCCAACTAGGACCTAATCCGGACAACCTACCTACCCACAATAATAATGAAATGTTTCATAGTTTCATACCCACACCCAAATTTTTATAAATTTATGCTGATGCATACAACTTCATATTATGTGTATTAGTGCATTGTTTAATTATGTTTTGTGCATTGAAAGGTAGTTACATGGGTCAAAGTCTGATCCTATTACACCAAACTCTCCAAAACAACAAGTATCCCCCCCCCCCACACACACACACTGGAACTACTTAGGCATCACATCGCTTCGAGGTTATTACGTTTGGCATACCTGTTATGCCCGAATTCCAGACCAATTTCTAATTCTTGGAATTTGAAAATAGGGCATCTTTTTCAAGCAACCCCTAAAAATTAATTTTAGAGTACCCAATCAGCGATAATAATCACTTATTAGTAGCTACCACTAGTCTATACATAATATTGCTGTCAATCATTCCTACATTGTCGTACATATGCTGCCTATATATAGTGCTCCCCATTTGTGTGGTACACGTAGTGATAATGCATACAACATACAGTACATTGTAATGATGGTTATGGGTGGTTTATGGAGTCTTGAGTTAAAAAAAAAATAAAAAAGGTCACCTGGCAAACTGGCGAACAAACCCATGGTCGGCTTTATAGGGACTTTCCACAGATACTGTGTACTTGGTCATTCCGCGAATGCAGAAGACACTATTCTAGCTGGGAGGTCAGCCGCGAGTCCCAAAGCTCCCCCCTACGGTTCTTTGTAGAGAGTATTGCGACTGACCACCAGGAAGTGAGCTCTTTTTTTTCAGAGAAAAAAACCGTCCTTTTGGAGTTTCGAACCCGCGACCTGGAGCCTAGAGTCGTGTCACCTGACCAACCGGCTACCGTGACCTATCTATTTTATTATTAGCATCTGCGCTATTTATAGTTGCCCTAAGTGTACAATTTGATAAAAAATGATAAAAGTGGAGTCGCAGAAGCCTTCCCCGGCACTTAAAATACTTGGACGTCTACTTTAGGTTTGGAAAAACCTTCGCTGGAGATATAAACTTCGGCGAAGCCGTTTCGCTTGAATTCTAGCCGAATTTCTAATCCTCGGCCTTTTGAAATCGGCCATCTTTTTGCGCAATATAAAATATAATATAAATTCACTGTTTCAGTTACGTGTAAGAACACATTATGACATTATGTCACCTAAAGACTCGTGACAGATTCTAATGATCAGTGCGTACTGGAGATGGGTGCAGTGGAAACGAAGTTCTTTCAGTTTTTACTAACCGAAGAAGAACGGAAAGATGACAGTAAGAAGGAATCCAAATGGAAATTACCTGGAGAAGAAGAGATCCTTCGGAAAATGCAGTCTTCGGAATCCGATATGTCAGCCCACTTACAGAAGAACTTTAATCCTAATAAACACATGGGGCCCAGTCCTTCCAACGACACGCATCTGATATACGCTGTCAGGTTCGAACACAAACTTTTCCTGAACGAATGCCTTCGATTTGGCGGTGACCCTTTCGTAATTAACGCCAATGGTCAGACAGCCTTTCATGTAGCGTGTGCTTCTTCTCGTTCGAGTCAGAGAACAGACAAAAAGAGAAAGGAACTCCTCCAAATGCTCTTAGACCAGTCCGTGAAGAAAGAATATCAACTACCGTTTATCAATGGTTCGGACTGCGAGAGGAGAAATGGAATGGACAAGAGTTATGTTTATCATCCGTCTGTGTGTCTGTTGGACAAGGTGTGGTGGTGTGTGTGTGTGTATGTTGTGTGTGTGTACGTGTGTGTGTGTGTGTGTGTGTTCACACGTTTCAATGCTGTGTAGGATGAGAATACACCATTACATCTTTCTTGCTCAGTCTGGTCTACTTGGATGTGTTGAAGTAAGTGTGTACCTGTACCAACATATGTATGAGTGTATGTATGTAATGTATTGTACAATTTATATGTGTAGTCGAACCTTGACATGACTTCTTTCCCAATAGACTGGTCCATAGAGAAGGTACTTGAAGTATGGAAAAAAGATCCTTTTGAAACTTTGAAAGATGCAAAACTTAAACTTGATGAAAGTCTATGTGAGAGTTACACACACACGCGCGCGCACACACACACACACACAACATCATTGTGTAGTCACATCAATTGCATGTCCAACCTGCACTTCAATGTGCATTGTCTAATTCTTTATCTACTCTTGCAGTTGTAGTTCATGAACATCTCCCAAAGCCCTTGTCAACACATTATAATGGGAATTTTGATGACGAGCCAGAGTTCAGAAGTCTAGAGCTGCCACTGCAGAGCCTGAAACCAGCAGGGAACTTTGAGGTTAGGGGGGGGGGGGGTGATGGATGACTTCCCTCCAACCTGTCCTGTTCTGAGCACACATCCCCTCTGCTGTGCGTCACCTGGGACTTTATTTGCTACAGTACATAGAACAGACTCACTCATACGCTCACCTCTAAGCTCTCCTCTGAACTCATCCCTGCAGTGTACAATTTGCTATGTCAATACTTACATATTGAAGAGCACAGCCTACATACATGCATCAGTGTACCAATTGGAGAGTGTGTGTTAGAAGAAATGAGTTTGTGGTGCTTGTACCCTGGTCAATACGTTCACCAACTTTGTCAAGGACATCCACGTCCACCACCGCCCACAGGACTCCCCAGCTGGGAACATTAGGCTTGAACCCATTGATAACAACCAGAATATTTGTGGACAGAATGACCTCAACACCCCTTTCGAAGGTGGATCAGACGAGGACTTTCAGGTACGTATGTTTGTATGTATGTACATATTTGCTGCTGTGTGTGTTACAGCACTTGTCTGTGTGTGTCTGCCTCACTGTATGTTCTCCTGATGTTATATTCATCCATCTTGTTCGTCCGTAGGATGCCTGTACAGATTTGGTTGACCAAAATATACTTGACTCAGTTGAAGTCGTTCAGCAGGTTGGAGACTCCAACAAATATACTCCAGAGCTCGAACAAGAGTCTACAGTAGAGAACACACAGGAAGGTATCCAATGTGAAGGATACAGTTGTGATAACACTTCTACCACGCCTGCTTTCAAGCTTCCAAAGAAGTACACACCTCCACAGGCAAAGTGGGCACCTCCTAAAGAACCCGCTAACCTCGTGGATAGGCTGGTGAGCATGGGATTCCCGAATTGCCACCTGAACAATGAGCTGTTGAAGAAGCACAACAACCACATAACAGCTGTTGTCAATGACCTCCTCGACCGCCAGAGTTGAACTTGCTGTGTGTAATTCACCTACCTACCCACAATAATAATGAAATGTTTCATAGTTTAGCACCCACACCCAAACACACACACACTGCATATTAAAATAATTATTACGAATATCTCTATTTTAGACGTATGTATGTATGTATTAATTCTGTGAGTGTGTTAAAATGATTTTTATAAATTTATGCTGATGCATACAACTTCATATTATGTGTATTAGTGCATTGTTTAATTATGTTTTGTGCATAGAAAGGTAGTTACGTGGGTCAAAGTCTGATCCTATTACACCAAACTCTTTAAACCAACAAGTATCCCCCCCCCCCCCCCCACACACACTGGAACTACTTAGGCATCACTTTTTGGGCTTCGAGGTTATTACGTTTGGCATACCCGTTATGCCCGAATTCCAGACCAATTTCTAATTCTTGGAATTTGAAAATAGGGCATCTTTTTCAAGCAACCCCTAAAAATTAATTTTAGAGTACCCAATCAGCGATAATAATCACTTATTAGTAGCTACCACTAGTCTATACATAATATTGTTGTCAATCATTCCCGCATTGTCGTACATATGCTGCCTATATATAGTGCTCCCCATTTGTGTGGTAGATGTAGTGATTGTATAATGATGCATACAACATACAGTACATTGTAATGATGATTATGGCCGATTTCAAAAGGCCGAGAATTAGAAATTCGGCTAGAATTCAAGCGAAACGGCTTCGCCGAACTTTATATCTCCAGCGAAGGTTCTTCCAAACCTAAAGTAGACGTCCAAGTATTTTAAGTGCCGGGGAAGGCTTCTGCGACTCCACTTTTATCATTTTCTATCAAATTGTACACTTAGGGCAACTATAAATATGTTATGGCTTAAATTATGGCTTTGAGTTGAAAAAAAATAAAAAAGGTCACCCACTCGGGGTCGAACAAACCCATGGTCGGTTTTATAGGGACTTTCCACATGTACTGTGTACTTGGTCATTCCGCGAATGCAGAAGACACTATTCTAGCTGGGAGGTCAGCCGCGAGTCCCAAAGCTCCCCTACGGTTCTTTGTAGAGAGTATTGCGACTGACCACCAGGAAGTGAGCTCTTTTTTTTCAGAGAAAAAAACCGTCCTTTTGGAGTTTCGAACCCGCGACCTGGAGCCTAGAGTCGTGTCACCTGACCAACCGGCTACCGTGACCTATCTATTTTATTATCAGTATCTGCGCTATTTATAGTTGCCCTAAGTGTACAATTTGATAAAAAATGATAAAAGTGGAGTCGCAGAAGCCTTCCCCGGCACTTAAAATACTTGGACGTCTACTTTAGGTTTGGAAAAACCTTCGCTGGAGATATAAACTTCGGCGAAGCCGTTTCGCTTGAATTCTAGCCGAATTTCTAATTCTCGGCCTTTTGAAATCGGCCATCTTTTTGCGCAATATAAAATATAATATAAATTCACTGTTTCAGTTACGTGTAAGAACACATTATGACATTATGTCACCTAAAGACTCGTGACAGATTCTAATGATCAGTGCGTACTGGAGATGGGTGCAGTGGAAACGAAGTTCTTTCAGTTTTTACTAACCGAAGAAGAACGGAAAGATGACAGTAAGAAGGAATCCAAATGGAAATTACCTGGAGAAGAAGAGATCATTCGGAATCCGATATGTCAGCCCACTTACAGAAGAACTTTAATCCTAATAAACACATGGGGCCCAGTCCTTCCAACGACACGCATCTGATATACGCTGTCAGGTTCGAGCACAAACATTTTCTGAACGAATGCCTTCGATTTGGCGGTGACCCTTTCGTAACTAACGCCAATGGTCAGACAGCCTTTCATGTAGCGTGTGCTTCCGGTTCGAGTCAGAGAACAGACAAAAAGAGAAAGGAACTCCTCCAAATGCTCTTAGACCAGTCCGTGAAGAAAGAATATCAACTACCGTTTATCAATGGTTCGGACCGCGAGAGGAGAAATGGAATGGACAAGAGTTATGTTTATCATCCGTCTGTGTGTCTGTTGGACAAGGTGTGGTGTGTGTGTGTGTGTGTGTGTGTGTGTGTGTGTGTGTGTGTGTGTGTGTGTGTGTGTGTGTTCACACGTTTCAATGCTGTGTAGGATGAGAATACACCATTACATCTGGCTGCTCAGTCTGGTCTACTTGGATATGTTGAAGTAAGTGTGTACCTGTACCAACATATGTATGAGTGTATGTATGTAATGTATTGTACAATTTATATGTGTAGTCGAACCTTGACATGACTTCTTTCCCAATAGACTGGTCCATAGAGAAGGTACTTGAAGTATGGAAAAAAGATCCTTTTGATTCTTTGAAAGATGCAAAACTTAAACTTGATGAAAGTCTATGTGAGAGTTACACACACACACACGCACACACACACACACGCACACACACACACACACACACACACACACAACATCATTGTATAGTCACATCAATTGCATGTCCAACCTGCACTTCAATGTGCATTGTCTAATTCTTTATCTACTCTTGCAGTTGTAGTTCATGAACATCTCCCAAAGCCCTTGTCAACACATTATAATGGGAATTTTGATGACGAGCCAGAGTTCAGAAGTCTAGAGCAGCCACTGCAGAGCCTGAAACCAGCAGGGAACTTTGAGGTTAGTGGGGGGGGGGGGGGATGGATGGCTTCCCTCCAACCTGTCCTGTTCTGAGTACACATCCCCTCTGCTATGCCTCACCTGGGACTTTGTTTGCTACAGTACATAGAACAGACTCGCTTATACGCTCACCTCTAAGCTCTCCTCTGAACTCATCCCTGCAGTGTACAATTTGCTATGTCAATACTTACATATTGAAGAGCACAGCCTACATACATGCATCAGTGTACCAATTGGAGAGTGTGTGTTAGAAGAAATGAGTTTGTGGTGCTTGTACCCTATGTACGTACGTACCCTCTAATGTGCACAGCCATCATGTAAAATCTATTGTTGTTGTTGTTTACAGATTCCAGTGATGAATTTGTTATTGTCATTCCACCGTGCTTTGATCCGAATGCTCCCCTCACTGCTGCTGGACAGACTCAGCAAAACGCTGTTGAGGACAGGACCAACGACAGGAATAACACTATTTGTGGAGAAGACAGCATTGGGGGGTTACCGGACTGGGAGGTGCTGTCCTCGCCAGACGGACCACCCCAGCCTATTCCTCAAACACACACACACACACACACACACTGCATATATTAAATTATTATTACGAATATCTCTATTTCAGACGTATGTATGTAGTAATTTTGTGAGTGTGTTAAAATGATTTTTGTAAATTTATGCTGATGCATACAACTTCATATTATGTGTATTAGTGCATTGTTTAATTGTGTTTTGTGCATTGAAAGGTAGTTATGTGGGTCAAAGTGTGATCCTATTACACCAAACTCTCCAAACCAACAAGTATCCCCCCCTCACACACACACTGGTCTATACATAATATTGTTGTCAATCATTCCTGCATTGTCATACATATGCTGCCTATATATAGTGCTCCCCATTTGTGTGGTACATGTAGTGATTGTATAATGATGCATACAACATACAGTACATTGTAATGATGATTATGGGTGGTTTATGGCCTTGAGTTGAAAAAAAAAATAAAAAAGGTCACCCACTCGGGGTCGAACAAACCCATGGTCGGTTTTATAGGGACTTTCCACATGTACTGTGTACTTTACTTGGTCATTCCGCGAATGCAGTAGACACTATTCTAGCTGGGAGGTCAGCCGCGAGTCCCAAAGCTCCCCCCTACGGTTCTTTGTAGAGAGTATTGCGACTGACCACCAGGAAGTGAGCTCTTTTTTTTCAGAGAAAAAAACCGTCCTTTTGGAGTTTCGAACCCGCGACCTGGAGCCTAGAGTCGTGTCACCTGACCAACCGGCTACCGTGACCTATCTATTTTATTATTAGTATCTGCGCTATTTATAGTTGCCCTAAGTGTACAATTTGATAAAAAATGATAAAAGTGGAGTCGCAGAAGCCTTCCCCGGCACTTAAAATACTTGGACGTCTACTTTAGGTTTGGAAAAACCTTCGCTGGAGATATAAAGTTCGGCGAAGCCGTTTCGCTTGAATTCTAGCCGAATTTCTAATTCTCGGCCTTTTGAAATCGGCCATCTTTTTGCGCAATATAAAATATAATATAAATTCACTGTTTCAGTTACGTGTAAGAACACATTATGACATTATGTCACCTAAAGACTCGTGACAGATTCTAATGATCAGTGCATACTGGAGATGGGTGCAGTGGAAACGAAGTTCTTTCAGTTTTTACTAACCGAAGAAGAACGGAAAGATGACAGTAAGAAGGAATCCAAATGGAAATTACCTGGAGAAGAAGAGATCATTCGGAATCCGATATGTCAGCCCACTTACAGAAGAACTTTAATCCTAATAAACACATGGGACCCAGTCCTTCCAACGACACGCCTCTGATATAGGCAGGTTCGAGCACAAACATTTCCTGAACGAATGCCTTCGATTTGGCGGTGACAAGAGTTATGTTTATCATCCGTCTGTGAGTCTGTTGGACAAGGTGTGTGTGTGTGTGTGTGTGTGTGTGTGTGTGTGTGTGTGTGTGTGTGTGTGTGTGTGTGTGTGTGTGTGTGTGTGTGTGTGTGTGTGCGTGGTGTGTGTGTGTGTGTGTGTGTGTGTGTGTGTGTGTGTGTGTGTGTGTGTGTGCGTGCGTGTGTGTGTGTGTGTGTGTGTGTGTGTGTGTGTGTGTGTGTGTGTGTGTGTGTGTGTGCGTGGTGTGTGTGTGTGTGTGTGTGTGTGTGTGTGTGTGTGTGTGTGTGTGTGTGTACATGTGATACCAATCACCTCCACTAATCCTAACTCTCAAGGTGAAATGACTCAGTGTAGGTGAGTATCTCGTATCACTTGTATGCCATCTCCAGTTGTGTGTGACCCTGTGCCCTGAACACACTTATGTGCCCATTGTACAGGTTTCTTCTGTCGCTGTTGGAACGTGTGGTGATGGTGCTGATCTGTCAAGCACTGTGCTATCTGTCGCATCCCGACCTGGATGATGGCAACAAGGAATTGCTGAAGCAGGAACTAGCCAGTGAGTTGGTTAGTTGAACTGTCTACACTGTGTGTGTTAGTACCTGGTATACTGTATGTGGACTGTATGTCTTAGTACCTGGTATATGTGGACTGAATGTGTTAGTATCTGGTGTATACCTGGTGTGTGTGGACAGCATTGCGTATCGTGCAATGCTTGTTCTGTTTTGTGTTGACATGTTTCTTAACCTCTCCTCTTCAAGGAGACCTTCCTATCAGGGATTGGACGGCATTTCTCCCAGAAGGGTGGCCACTCCCCCGGATGTTTACACCCTCCCCTCACAGGGGGCGGAGTCTGGATGATTCTGGATCTTCCAAAACTGTCTCTAGCTTCTCGGACACTCCAGAACAAGGCGTTTTCAAACTGGCTTCCCTCTTTGTGGCCCAATACCTCCACTAGCAATGATACTGTGAACTCAACATCACTATTATTGTAACTATTGTGCTCTCTTTTTAATTCAACCCAAATTATGAGTAGACATGGTTACACAAGTGCTCACGAGTTATTACCACACACGCCATAGGCAGCCCAGCCACGTACATAGCTAAGCCTATACACAATATTAATATCACAATATAATTACAAAATGAAGAACAAATTATTAATTAGATTTAACCAATATCAGAACAAGAAAATATAAAAGGTCACACTTCACGTGTGCCCAGGGCATCCGATATGGATGGGGAGGTACTTCATGCCCCAGGGAGTGCATGCCACTTGTCATCAATGTTTCAGGGTATCATGATTTGTAATAATTATTATAATTATATATTCTACATGACTGATCCATTTATCATTATTATTCTATCATTGTTTATTCAGTTAAGTACCTGTAATTTTACACTCATGATTATTATTAAAATAATTGAAGTGAAGTGGTCAATTTCACTATTGCATGATATCGATTCCTTTTAAAAGTAGAATCAAGTGCTATAATTATGATATCTATCCTACGTGTACATATGTATAATACATTATACTGCAGTTCATTTTCTTCATTATGCATCAGATAAAATTAACCATTCATTACAAGCAGCCATTTTCATTTACAGTAAAATTATAGACAAATTCAATTACAAAGATAATATTCACAATTATTAAGAATGAATAGTAATATTATTATACTGTACATATGTACATGTATAATGTGTGAGAGCAATAAAAACGATAAGATGCTAAAAGAGTAATTAATATTCAGTGTTTTCTAGCTATGATGGCATAAGCTCTAGGAGACTTCACTTGGTTGAACATTGCAATAATCCTGGAATTGTGTATTCCCTGTATATGTGATGACGAGAACCACCAGGGGAACACACAATGAGAGAGGAAATCATCATCCGAACACAGGCAATGTGAACAACCAGGAAAAAGTAATGTGATGTGAAAAATCACTCTCTGAATAATAAATCTAACAACGGAAGAACTCACATTCTCCCTGAGGTACAAAAGACGGTCCAAAATGATGAGGGCTTCAATACAGGGAGCAATGCATGCTCTAATCTGGGGACAGAACAAGCATATCAATGCAACCTTCATATACGTACATGTGTTTCCTGTACATGTGCACTACCTGGTGGAAAGCATACATCTCCGTCTTCCGGTACTCGTATTGTCTAAGGTAGGAGTTTATTCTGTCTTCAGATAGTGTCTAACAAGAAGAGTGAGGAGTGAGACAGGCATGCACACATGCAGGCAAAACACACACATGCAACACACAGGTACACACATATGCCCATGCACACATGCACACACACACACACACACACACACACACACACACACACACACACACACACACACACACACACACACACACACAAACACACACACACATACGTATAGTACTTTATAAAACGCAATGTAGCTGTACGTAAGTTCACTTATCCTGAATGTATAACAGCAAAATTCTAGCGAGAGGATATATATGTACAGTACCAAAACATTTAAGTGCATACATAATATTATATTTGAGGTTTGACTGTAGACACACAGGTGTTCAGGTACGAAGACACGCATACGTACATACATTTACAATACCCAACTTCTTCAGGCACTCCTGTACATAGGGGACAAATCCACCTTTCTTCTTACATTTGCTGTAGACCTTGCCCACGCAGTAATCACTGGAGGAAGTACACACACACACAGTACACTTTAGTACTACGTGAAGTACATATTCAAAGTACACACATGCAGGATACACTGATTAGTGTTTCACAGTGATTATTATACAGTACATTATACAGCATACGCATATAAATAGAGCTGACTGGTAATATTCCAATACAAACCGTACTGTACACACAAGAAGAGCAAATAATGTTGTGTGTATGTGAAGTCCCTTATCTGCTCACCGGGAGTCCTTTGGGACATTGAACTCATTCACTAAGATGACCTTTGGATAAGAACATGTGTACATATGAGTGTGACATCACATACAGTATGTAAACTGTGTGTATGATCATGTTTGATTCACATATGTACATTAGTGAAGTAAAAATTGTGCCAGATTAGCTAATTTAGTGCAATAATCAAATCCTTATCATGTATAGTGAATTCTCGATAATCTGCCACTGCTTTATCCGCCAAACCATTTAATCTGCCACAATTTCCCAGTACCAGTGTAATGTACAAGTACCAATGAATATCCAGTTAATCCGCTAAACTCGTTGATCTATCATAATGTTTGAAAACGAATTGCGGCAGATTAACAAGTATTCTCTGTATATAACTGAACCCATGTACAGAATGATGGTGGATGAAAGGTTTGGCAGATTAAAGCAGTGACAGATTGACACGAACTCACCATACAAGCTCTAACCCGACTGCTGAAAGTATAACAGAGAAAGAAACAGTTATCTAACAGAGCTCACACACCTGGAGGACTGCACGATAGAAGATTGATTCCAATGCATCATTGTGACGGGATGAATCCATCTCCTTGGCTACCAATCTCTCTGGACTCTAACACAAGAGAAACAGCCAGCATGGATGGTATGTACATATTGGAGTTGTTGGTGTGGATGGCTGAGAGGTACAATACAGGTACACGTACATACACGTGCATAAAACATGATGTACGTACTGATGCATGCATTCTGTGCATGTACAGTATATGCACATGTATAGTATTGTATACACACATACACACACAGAGACATACATACATTGTACCTACGTACTTATGTATTTATGGAATGTATGTACATAAGTGCACATTATAGTGAATTCTCGAAAATACATATGTACATTCTGCATGTACATCATACCTGATTGGCTAGCATTCTTGCGTTTCTTCCCAAAGTGATGTCTTCAGCTCTGAGGAACTTGCTCAGTGGGAAGCCTGTGACACAGCCCTCTTCTGTTATATGATTGTAGCAACAGCCAACCACACACAGCCCGGTGAAGTACTTCACTTCACTGAAAAGCCTCAATCCAATGCAGGCCAAGTCACCACACGTGTGCAGACCAGCTAGAACGGTGGGCTACACATGGAGAAATACGTACTCAATTCATGTCAAAAAGTACAGACAGTATAGAGGCTAAGAAGACTATATGTATGTACACATACATATGTATGCATGTATGTGTGTATGTAGATATGCACACAGGTAAATACACACTACATGTGTCTATTAGTATGGTAGTGTGAAGTGCCTGCAATACAATGCGGAAAGGGTACTACTGTCACAGTTGAGTGAACTATCGTAAGTGACTTACATGATCAGACTTGAACACTCCTCCTGATTGTTCTGACACAGCTTGTAGCACTTGTTGGGAGCTCACGTCCAGAGTTAGGTGCATGGTGATGGGGCTATAGGACACTGCTGAAGACTTGGTTGAGGTAGTTTCCATGGAATCAGACTGGGATTCAGTATCATGGGAATGGGAACGAGTATTATTATGAGACTTGTCAGAGGAGCCAGAGGTAAAAAGAGAATTGGTATCTGAGGGAATATCTTGGGGAGGATCGGTGCACACAGAGGGAAGGGAATTGCAATGGAGACTTGGGGAGGAATGTTCAGAGAAGACATTGGAATGGGAGTTTGAACCACAGAGTGAGTGAAGACATTCTGGATCATTCTCACAAGGACATAAACACTTTGCGGCAACAACAGAAGTGGAGGAAGAAAGTTGAGGAGAAGGACTGTGCTGTTGTGAGGGTGCTTTGCGGGATCGAAGATCCTCTGATGAGTGTTTTAAGTTCTCTTTCTCTGGGAATACCTTCTGCTTGGAGTGATGGAGCTTTTGCACTCTTTTCTTGGCTTCCTCCGTGTGAGTGTCTGACCCATCCACACCAGCAACAATAAAGTGGTATCGTGAGGCCAGCACTTCACTTAAGTAGCCTTTCCCACTACCAAGATCTAAGACCTAACATGACAGCAGACCAAACATACAACGATCCACTTTGATTAGCATATGTACGTACTGCACACACATTTAAAGTATGCAAGCGTGCACATGTGTGTGTGTGTGCACGCATGTGTGTGTGTATGCGTGCATGTGTGTGTGTGTGTGTGTGTGTGTGTGTGTGTGTGTGTGTGTGTGTGTGTGTGTGTGTGTGAGCTTGCATGTGTGTACATGTACATGTGTGTGCTGCATGTGTGAACGTGCATGCATGTCTTGCTTTACAATAGTATTGATATACACAAGCAAGGAACAATGTGTACACAATAAGGTGACAAGTAAACAATTTATCTACATGTACCCAATTAGGCAATAATTTGGTTGAATGTATACAATTTGGAACATGTAAACAATAATATTAGAAAACATTTTCACAATTTGACCATGTGTACACAATTCGGCCACACATAGATAATAGTTGCACATTAGAGATGTACTGGTCTACTATACACATGTACATACTTGTCTTGCTCCACATTCTTCTGCAAGCTTAGAGATCCAAGGCGCCATCTTCTCCACTTCATGACACTTCTTTCTCTTCATGCAACAATACGACTGTTCGCCCTCATCATTTCCTCCAGACAGCATGTCCTTCTCTGATACAGATACACCACACTGCTGCTCACAAAGCTTCTCTTGTAATCTGAGTTCCTTCGACTGCTTCAAGAAGTAATTCAAGTCACCTACATACATACAAAATGAATTACAAGGGGATTCACCATGGCAACTAACCACAAGCTACAAGTCTTTAGTGGTTAGGAGGACTCACATCCTTGTAATGGTCAAAATTGGTCACCATGGCAACAAAGGACTCTATTGCCATGGTGACCAGTCTCTGATGAGCCCTAACAAGGCTGTATATAACTCCCACTGCTTGGACTGCTGATCTGGATAGACTGATTACCATGGCAACAAAGGAGGACATAGGTTCCACTTTCTACAAAAAGCCTTGTGCCTTATGGATAGTTGCCATGGTGATTCCTAGGTAACTCATATCAACCTCTAGCCAGGTCTTGGCTGAATAACACATACCTCAACATACAGAATGTACTGGAGATACGATGGATGTAAATGTGTTTACATCATCATCTATAATACATGTGTACAGTTCAGTCTGTATTAAGGACCACCTGTCTAAAGAGATCACATTTTCTTGGTGTCCTGTGTGGTGTATGGATCTGTGTACTTGAGATTGTGCATAGCATTGCTCAAAAGTGGTCACTTAGCACAGGGTTCAACTGTACACATTCTTTAGTACATACATGTACATATCTACTAATGTACACTTTATTATTGACAGGAAAAAATGATAGGACACTCCCTTCAAATTATGGTAGATCCATACTTTAATATCAAATCAGTAATAGGACCACTGCTTCACATTCCCAGGAATCCTTGTACAGCATACTAAATACTTCCAACATCAGAATTATGACCACCTCACATTTGAGGTCACTTTGAGCATAGATGACCTCGTTGTGAGTCTCTGCTGTATCTTAATAGTGAATAAAACACTCACCCTTGGTAGTAAACAGCGTGTCATCGGTAACCATAGGCAGAGTTGTAAGTTCGCCATGCGTCATATGCATTAGTTGCTCCCGCCACTCCTCCCTCAACAACGACGCGAAGAGGTTACTGGTGAAGAAATCGACACAATGAGAGGAAGAAATATGATGGTATGTCCTTATAAAGTGGCTCAAGTTTGCGATAGATTGACGGATATCCCGGTCTTCCGTAAGTAATAAACAAGCTCTAGGCTGGTCGCCAGTGACAAAAGGAGCCGCTACACACTCGGCCATTTTGAGGGTATTACGCAATACTTATTGCCAAAGCACCCGCGTAATACATACATACATAAGTAATCCGGTGCATGTTGCAATACACTGGTTTGTATCACATAATCCAAAACCGTAGTAACTCTGTAACCCAACTGTTTTCAATAGGATAGGAATGAAAATAATTTACTTGATCTATTCATGGCAGTGATGATCTAACAACTGCTGATTTGATTAATTCTATTTCACTTGGCTTTACTCGACAGCATCCACCTACAAATAACAAAGGTACAAACAGTGAGGAGAGTGGCACTGATGATTCAATGTACATGAGGAATAAGCATATAGACACACATATCAGTACTGTACAGTTGTAATAGTCATCACATGATAACACAGTAGCTTTGAATTTACGCTATGTGTCCTTGGGTCTATGGTCAATGAATTCATTACTACTGCATAAACATACAATAACCACCCAATTATTCACAAGCAACTTCTTAAAATCGGGAAAACTGCTATAATTTCTTCCAAGACTCTCCACTAGCATTGATATGTACAATTTTGTTCAAGGAAGGAGTAGCAAGTACATTCAACATAGGAGCATAAAACGATACACACAACTGCACACTCATCAAAAGTTGTTTAGGCACTTTGCAGTCAGTGCCAGCGTGCAGTGAATAATTTACTGCACACTGGCACTTTATGATACATTGCTCCATCAGAAGATAGATAATGTGGTTAATGTATGGATTACATCTTTCTGTAATAAATTAACAATGCATGAACCACATGAATAGCTAACTACACTGGAAGGTCTAATAACACATACATAGCTTAAAGCACACTTATACAAACACACAAACATACACACACAAAACACAAAACACACACACACAAACACACACACACACACACACACACACACACACACACACACACACACACACACTATACTCACCGATTGCTTTAGCCCCTGCTGATATCCACGAGGGAACATAATGGTCAAGTGTATGTTGTCTGGTTCCCTTCCAACCACCTACAGTGGGTCTGAAACAAATAGTACATACTTATACACATTGAGGATGACAATATTAATGATCTCCAGTATGTGTGTGTGGGGGGGATATACATACATACAAAGTTTAGATCAATAATTATAAGACCTCATATTATCAGGGATAGTTGGATAGTACAGTACATAAAGCCAACATCAGTTTGGCAATTAATAACTTGTTGAATAAGGAGTGATTTTGTAATCAGTGTGCAATGTATGATGGCTGTACTGGTAAATCTGTTCACATTGATATAATAATACCTAGCTATGTACAGAGGTGCTGGATATTCCACAGCAGTAAGCATGGGCAGTTTATTAGATTCATTGACAAAATTTTATCGTCCACACAATCAAAGACTCACATGTCCTTGACGTAAACCTCTCCAGAATTAGGATAGCAAATGAGAGATTTGCTGTTACAGACTTCCTTAGCTGACAGCAACAATTTCTACAAGTGAGCAAGAAAACACAATTATGTACGTACCAATGTACAGGCTGTATACTACAACAACAAAATGACAGTGTTGCTATGCAATTCCATAACAGATTCAGGACACATATTGCAACTATTGTAGAACTGTTGCCAAGGAATAGACAGGGTTATGATATGCATACAGAGATTCAAACTTTGGTCTGGTTCAAGCATATAGAGCATCAGCACAATGGTGAAAGTAATTTACTTCTGCTGTGCCCAGAAAGACGGCGGAATAGAGGTCATATAGAATCTAGGATAGTTCTACAGTTGTCCTAAGCTATGTATGGTAAGGGGGTTACGCACACACCTCAACATAATCTGGAGCAGTACAGTTGACTCCTACTCCTATCACTTGATCACTCTGAGAAACAGAAGCTATCGCATCAGTAAACACTTCACCATGACAAGTCTCTCTGTCATTCTAAAGTGAAGAGCAAATGATGAATGTCAGTACAGAGCACTCAGCAAACATAAGGACCACCATGAACATATTGGAAAGGGGAAAAGTTGTTTTGTCATCCAAAAGTGACACAATATGTAAAATACACACGTGCATACATTACTCTGTACAAAGAGCTCCCTAACACACCATCAGTACAGTGGGTTCTCCCCAGCTATACTAAGCAATGGAGTGGCAGTAGCATTAGGTACAAGTTAATGGAGTGCTAAATGATAACAAATTCCTGGGCAGGACCCTGTACAGTGTATAAACAATGTTCGAATAGAATGGCACAATACATACTGTACATACACATGCACACATCATACTAGACATGCAAGCATATACTGGCCATATGATAGGATTGTACTGAGAGACCCTTTAATATTTTCAAGCACTCGTGCAATTATAGGGCCTGGTTTCAAGGCTACATCGATATGCACACAGTAGGGGAGTGGATAGTAGGGACGTCCAGAACATACATGGTGAAGGGTTCAAAGGATGCCACATGTTAAAAACACACATATTCTCACCTTGCAGTTGAAACACACCCATGCCTTTGCTTCAGGGAACTCTTCCAAGACTTCAACGATGAGTTCTCCTTCCAGCTATACGGAGATATCAAGTTAAATACAGTCAACTAATATGCCGAGAGTAGCAATGCACAGGGACATAAGATGACATGGATGATGTACGTACATACTTGTGCAGGGATGGCCTCAATGGCTAAAAGATCAACATTTTCACTCAAGAGACACTCGATTCTTGGTCTGTGGAAATCCTTTATTTTCTACAAAATGAGAGCTAGCACATTTGAGCACACTGTAACATGTGTACATCCAGACAAATGGGCATATTAGCTCATACACACGTAAACACATATACACATAAATAAATACACACTCAAGCGCACATGCATGTGCACAACACATATACCACACACACACACACACACACACACACACACACACACACACACACACACACACACACACAGACACACACACAGATACACACACACATACACACACACACAGACACACACACACACACACACACATACACACACACACACACACACACACACACACACACACACACACACACACACACACACACACACACACACACACACCTCTGCAGGTACAGAATCAACATATATTCCAGTATATGTTGAAGCCTGATTATCCTTTACAAACTCTATCCTTCCTGAACCATAAGGACCAACAGAGCCAGCAATCAGAGGACGAGGAACACCAGGGTTCTCCTTCAAGTAGATGTCACAAGCTTCTCTTGCCAGTCTCACAGCCAGCTTTATCAGTCCCTTAGCTTCATCCTCTGTCATATCACAGTGCTTGCAGAACATCTCAACACTTGCCTACACATTACACATGCATGCATATAAAAGTGAACAAAAAGTAGCGATTGTATGGATTTCTGTGACAATTTCATTCAATTCACTTTTGACTTTGTTCCAGCAAGCCCAAGAAGGAGAGCACCCCTCTCCTCCAAATTAAAACCCAAATGTGATTAAAACATTGGAGACTGTCTACCATGGAGTTGCTGTGATGTGCACAACATACACATGATTAACTATGATCTTTAGTATGTCTACTGTACAATACACACACCTGTATTAAGTAGTATAGTATATTGGGCGTGCATTAAAATACCGAAAACGTCGCTGTTATATGAACTTCCGCTCCAGCTCTGAGGAAGTCCAGGTGGATGTCTCGAACCACTTCTGGATTAGTCCTCAGGACACTAGCACTCCAGAGAGAATTGTCCTGCAGTCAATGGATGATGTCGGTTGCATCAATAAAGAAGGCAAGGTAAAGGAAGGTATAGAGAAGGTAATTCTCAACACTTCTGCTCAGTAAATTGAAAGCAGAAAAGCAGAAAACCATCACTAACACCATCAGCTTGCTACTAATACATATTTTGTTTGTTGTATGTGTGTGTGTGTGTGTGTGTGTGTGTGTGTGTGTGTGTGTGTGTGTGTGTGTGTGTGTGTGTGTGTGCATTATTTATTGTTTGTTTACTGATGTGACTTGTACTAGTATCCTTGAAAATACAATGTACAATAATAACATCCCATGGATCCCATTACCAAAACAGCTACTGACAACTACGTAGGTACTAGTGTTGAGAGGTCTGATAGTGTTTTATGTGGTTTGATGGTGGTGATGATGACATCTATCTCACGTTTATGGAAAATCCTCTGTCGTCGACTTCTGTCCCAAGTCCGCCATCAATAATGATGATTCCCTCTTTATTCCAAGTTTCAGATTGAAGCAAGCTCTTGGTGGCCATTTTACGCGACCCTAGCCAACAACCAGCACTGTAGGGCCCGAACTGGCTGGTGTTAAGGACGTTTGGATGGCACGAGCTCTGTACAGCTACACGTCGAGGAACCAGCGTCCTGGCAAGAGAACCAATAGCTCTCACTTGGTCAACTTGCCTAAAAAACCGCATCTTGGCCCGCAATCCGCGTTGTGGTTGGCTATGGTTTGAGAATAGCTCTATAGATATGGATGTTTGGCCTGGAGCGCTTATTCATCGAGGAAAAATGACTGTCAATACTAACGTCGATATAGTCTCGCGTAGCCATATAGGTCACCAACTATAATACTGTGAATATAACAATATTATATATTCAATATTTATGCCTATAGCTACTTTCAAATAAGCAAAATTAATGCATGATACATAATATGACATCAAAATAAGTTATAAATTTAAGTTAAAATATAAAATTAATGTAAATACAGTAAATGATGATAATGAATATAAATTACCATATTGATCAAATTTACTTGTGTGTGAATTAATTTCCACGACTTGCTGACACAATTAGCTCAATTTCACTTGGCTTAACACGACAGCATCCACCTGAATATAACAACATGACATGTGATCACCTTCGGGACCCAATCAGCGTGATATTACGATTATATACTGTTTGTGGAAGATCTTTAGCAAGAAATACAGTCATGCCACTAATCACACGTACACACACATGCATTCAAATACGAACATGTACACACACACGCACACACGCACACACACACACACACACACACACACACATGCATTCAAACATGAACACACACACACACACACACACACACACACACACACACACACACACACACACACACACACACACACACATGCATTCAAACACGAACACACACACACACACACACACACACACACACACACACACACACACACACACACACACACACAGGGGTAACTATACTTACCGATTGCTTTAGCCCCGGCTGACACCCACGATGGAACATAGTGGTCAAGAGTAGACTGTCTTGTTCCTTTCCAAGTGCCTACAGTGGGTCTAAAACGAGATTTGCGTCAGTAAATGTACACATACACATCAAAACCATTATAATAACACATTATAGTGAAGCCTGTATGAACATCCATCCCCATGACCGGACTGAAAAGTCACTCCAATGAAATCCTGATATCCATACTGTTATATCTATCACTGTACATGAGGTCCCTTCTACTGTACACAAACACTTACAGGTGTCAGCTAAGGAAGTTTGTAACCACAAACCTCTCATTTGCTATCCTAATTCAAAGTCAAGTTATACAACAACTATACAAGTATACTATACTAGACATACACATGCATTCAAATACAAACACTATACAAGTTCCACTACACACGAGGTCCCATAGGAGACCAGGTTCAACTGTACATGTAAGTTAACTATGTGCACATTGTATTACATACATGTATGTGAATGACCTCATTTGAAATACTACATCTGAACAAAATAGGGTAATGTGAGTCAAATAGTCCTTCTACACTACCTCACTGTTCACTGTACTCACATGTCTTTGATGTAAACCTCTCCAGAATTAGGATAGCAAACGAGAGGTTTGTGGTTACAAACTTCCTTAGCTGACAACAATAGTTTCTGTAAAAATATATATTAAAAAGTATTGAACAATAATATTATTCATACACACGTACACATGCATTACATCATTATTAGACTGCACACATGTACAGATGTACGTATGAACCTCAACATATTCGGGAGCAGTACAGTTGACTCCTACTCCTATCACTTGATCACTCTTAGAAACAGAAGCTATCGCATCAGCAAACACTTCACCATGACAAGTCTCCCTGTCATTCTAAAGTGAAGGGCAAATGATGAATGTCAGCACAGAGCACTCAGCAAACACAAGGACGACCATTATCATACATTATTTAGAAAGTGAAATTTTGCTGTCATTCTCAAGTAACCACACACTTCTAATGAGTGCAGCACTGGAAGATGGTGAGTATTGTACAGTAATTTAAAAGTTGTGTTTGGTGCATGTACATACAACATACAATGTCATGCATCCAAAGAACTGACTCACATTGCAATTGAAGCACACCCATGCTTTAGCTTCGGGATAGTCCTTCAAAAGTTCCACAATGAGCTCTCCTTCGAGCTGCAGTATACATAACATCGTATTGCAAATGCACACCAGGGCAGGAAGATATAAAGGCACTGGTCCTCAAGTGTTCCTCACCCTCAGGACTTTTTAGTTTACGGCATATTGCCCTTATACCAATGTCTTAATGTCACACATGCAGAGTTTGTTATTGCTATTCTACGGAGTACATACGTAATTATCATCATAGTGAGTCTCAAATGAGAGGAGTGGTGGCTGGTTCTGTGGGATCTATGGAGTCCCCATTTAATCCACCACTGAAACGGCTGTTGGATCAGTGCTACAACTTGTGCATTTTGCCAAGGTTCTACGTGGACACACACTCATGAAGCTAAACCCACAGACCTGTGCTGGGATGGTCTCAACAGCCAGTAGATCGACGTTTTCACTCAAAAGACATTCAATCCTTGCTCTGTGAAACTCCTTAATCTCCTACATACAAATTGATACAGTAATGATGTTACTTATCACTTTAGTGCACGTTAAAAAAAACCACTTGATGCATCAATTTTCTATTAACTTTCTATACAAGTATATACAAAACTGCAAACAAGTGTTCTCTCATTCATGAATCTTGATCAATATACACAAAATACAATATGATTGAACAAAGACAAGTACAATGTATAATGGTATATGCAGGCACGTGTACACACACACACACACACACACACACACACACACACACACACACACACACGCGTGCGCGCGCACACACACGCACGCATGCACGCATGCATGCACACACGCAAACACACACACCACATGCATAGTCACCTCGTGGGGCACAGAATCAACATAGATTCCATTGTATGTTCCAATAATGCCATTCTCAATAAAGTCCGACCTTCCTGAACCATAAGGACCAACAGATCCAGCAATCAGAGGACGAGGAACACCAGGGTTCTCCTTCAAGTAGATATCACAAGCTTCTCTTGCCAGTCTCACAGCCAACTTTATCAGTCCCTTAGCTTCATCCTCTGTCATATCACAGTGCTTGCAGAACTTTTCCACACTTGCCTATGTACGTATGCATTGACACAAAAAGGAACAGATTTGAATAATGCCTGAATTTGTGGCATCATATAATGTAATATTTCCAGATTTTATTCTGGGACTTGGGTTTCGGTTGAATTTGTAAACCTGTGAAACATCCCTACTGAAATGGGGCTGGAGCGTGCTGATTTTAAATTCTTAAAATTGAAACTACGAAGTGTTTTTGAAAAGTGCGTGAAAAGTTTGTTTTCAAACGAAATCTCAAATTTGTCATCCACATATACTTTTCCTGGGTAGCCATATCTTGTGTGAAGTTCTGCACCATTTGCATACCTAGTAATATTGATATTGACTGCTATATATATAGTAATTTGAGATGAGTACCAAATATGTTACTACATGCATACCATGGAAGTTGCTGTTACACATAGGACACATACAGTGTTAAATATGCACCATCTCCCAATGTTCACTGTGCAACACATGTGTGTATTGACTACTACAGTAATTTGAGTTAAATACCGAATAAGTTGCTGTTATGAGAACTTCCGCTCCAGCTCTGAGGAAGTCCAGGTGGATGTCTCGAATCACTTCTGGATTAGTCCTCAGGACACTAGCACTCCAGAGAGGATTGCCCTGCAGTCAATGGACAATTCATTTTACAACACTGAAAATGTACAGTTTTACATAAGACATAGGACTGGAATGGAGAGATGCGGGGAAATTAATAAAATGACATTTTCACATTTTACCAAGAACTAAAGACTTTACAAACCAGTCATGACTAGCATTAGTTTCTACTTCCTTTGTTGTAAGTGTTTTTCACCCATACTGCAGTTGGCAGGAAAACTGTGAAATAATGTTCCAACAAGAGCTATCCTACTGAGTATATATACGTGTATGTGTGATGTATCAATGTAGCTTGTAGCAAAATTAATAGCAAATGTACTCTTAAGCACACACGTATACCAATTACTTAAATAGGCACAAACTTTAGTAGTTGCAATAGCACATGTACAGAAGATATCAAGGCAAAACAACAACAGACAGACGACATGATTACACAAGATAAATTGCAATGAAAGCAAGATGAAAGGAATATACGACGGATGCAAGCATACATTGTCTTAGTCTACACTGTATAGATACTCCAGGGGTACGATATTTATAACTATCATTGAAAACATATCACGGTCTTGCAGCGGAAAAAGGTCAAATTACTTGGTCGTTGACAATGCCCCGAAATCGCGCAGGAGTAACATTGCACGTTCTCACGTTTATCGAAAATCCCCTGTCGTCCACTTCTGTCCCAAGACCGCCATCAATAATGATGATTCCCTTCTTATTCCAGACGTCAGATTGAAGCACGTTCTTGACGGCCATTTTAAAATCAGCTCAATCACCTTTTTGTGGGTAGCATGCTAGGTGTACCCACGTACGTACCATGCTCGCCACGGCATCACTGACGGGGTTTCGAAGTACCGTAAAATGTGTCATAATTCCGATGGTCTGTCTAATAGTCGGACCACGCAACATACCTGGTTCTGTCAAGTAGATAATGTTCCAGTATCATTTCCGAAGTCTTAATTGTGATGTGTGTCTTGCCCTCTTGCATTGATCGTCCGCAACAATAGGTAGTTACAGAAGAGTGTATATTGTTGATGATTGGTGGCATGTGCTTGTTCCAATTTGTCCTTCCATAACGCTGGTTGTGACCACTGTTGATGACTTATTAACTAGCCGCAAATATGCATGTAGGCGTCCTGGTATGTAGCAAATGTGAACTTCGAACGTTTATTACAACTTGTCAGTATAGACAATATCATAAGGAAGACACGCCTAAATTCTGGCAGTACCGCGCAATACAATAGAAGCAATTGTCTATGGTGTCAGAGTATAATTATTAAAAGTTATGACGTAGGCGTTTATATATGAGTAACATGGCTTCACACCATGCACACTTGACTGTTACATATTTGTTGACCACCGAATATTTCATCATTGAAACCTTCCGCTTCAGATTGGAAAGGAGAACTGACGTACGGTCCCGAGAACGTCGTGTGGTTTTCACAACGTCTTGAACGTCGTTGCCCACATCTTTTAGTCCAGGAGCCCGGGAACGTTTAGTATTCTACTCGCATTGCGTGGCAATGAACGGGACAGGAACAGGAACTGAAATTGGAGTGAAGAACCGAGACCGCTATGGAGAGGCCAACTTTATATCGAAGTTTTTCTGGTGGTACGTGGACCTGCTTGATTATTTATCTCTAATTATCTCATACTTCTTAGAATCTATAATTAGTATGTAATTATCCAATGGAATATCAAAGTATGCATACTTGTCTAGTGTATTGCAATGTAGATGACGTGTGTACCGATATATAGTCCAAGAATTCTGAATAATAAATTCAATTTATTAATGTTTGATTCAATAATTTCAAATCAAATGTTTTATAATCCGGAACATTATTATAACCTAGCTAGACCAAGTATGAAATACCTTGAATACTGTTATCATGATAAGATGGTAATGTAATATGAAGTTTTAAGTTGCGGAAACCTCTGTAATTTGCCATATACTTACCCAAATTGGCCTTGATTGGGTATTTCCACTGTATAATAGTAATTATTATTATTTGACGTCACTGTGTGTTTGATAAGTTCCCCTATACAGCATGAAAATTCTAGTGTAACAGTTTTGAAGTTGAAGGGTTGTAATAGACGCTTCACCATACTGAAACTTTTTAACAGACAATATTATAGTACATCTGACCTGTAGTAACCCAATAACTTGCCATAATAGCTTAATAGTTTTAATTGGCAATGCATGTAACCCAATGAGCGTATGACATATAATACTTATATATCATTGTAGGCTTGAATGTGCATACATTGATCTGATTATATTGACTACTTATATCTGTACCACAGTTGGCTGGAGCCTCTCTTCATTATCGGTTGCAGAAAGAGACAGTTCAATCATGAAGATCTGTGCGATGTTCCTTCATATGCAAAGTCTGAGGGAATCCAAAAAAAGCTAGAAATGTATGTAATTTGCAATAATATAATATTGTGATAAAACTGCATGACTTGTGCAGTGACTCCGAGTACATACATACTATGCATCATGTTATTTGGTTAAACTGATTGCTATTCTATTGTGTGTGTAAGCATGTGTGTGCATATAACAGTGTATATAAGGGGTTTCAACTGTGCCACAAGGTGGTCTGCATGTATCTCAGTAACTGGAGCAGTAAAACCTCAGTGAGAGTGCATCCTATCTTCAGTAAGGCTATGATACTACTTAGTGTGTTAATACTAACTGCTGTGTCAGTAGTTTTAGGCATATTAGGGTGTGTAGAAATGGGGGTTGCAAACACCACAATGTACTCATATAGGCCTAACATACACATAATACATCAGCATAATTTTTAACCCCAAGATGTACCACGTGTACATGTACACATACAAATTTGTACCCAATGTTATGATAACCATCAATTGGAAACAGGTGCAACCATTCCGGTGTTTACACAACCGTAATGGTTCACATTCTGATTTCAATAAAGACCATGAGAACCATAACCACTGTTGTATCCACTACTGTAACAGTATTGAGCGGGACTGAATTGTGTACATGTCATGCATCCCAGGGCCTGTGAATGTTATAATGGTTCCTGTGACAGTTGCAGAGCCTATATTAGTAACCAATACTGTATATGAGCAGCAGTTATTAAAATTCAGACCAGTTCATTTTGTCCTCAGCATGACATGTATGGGAGCATGTGTTAGCAAGTATTTGTTAATCAAATGATATCGCTTATTTAAGTAAATAGGCTTGGTAAATTTGATATGTGTCAGTTTGGTAATCACTAATTTGATACAATGTCTATTATTGACAAGTTCACAACACTTAGCGTGAACGATTAGTACTGGAAATAAGATACTTCCCAGGTAACTTCATTTAAACCGCTGCGGACACAGGGTGTGCATATCCAGAAGTCATGTAAATCATGTAAATGCACTAAAGCCACAATTCCACACCTACCCACTAAAGCTACACTCACTTTTCAACATTGACTTAACATATCAAACACTTAATGATGTACTGAATTTACTAACTGCCATATCCCTTTGCATATAGTGCATGCCATGCTCTTTCTGCTAACATTAACAACGAAGTTGTCCCTTCTCAGGTACTGGGAGCAAGAGCTTGACAGAAGAAATCACGGGAGGAAGCCGAGATTGTGGGTTGCGTTGCTCAAACTCTTATATCCAAGACTTCTTATTTTCTTAATTCTGTCCATCATTGAGGTATGTTCATGACTATATACACTGCATATCGACTTATAATAGTAGCTTTGCACATATGCCTCATGCAGAATGCAATAATAACCAGGACCTGATAATATGTGAATATAAGTCATGCAGTGACCCATAGAATGTAGAGCCATTGCACATTATACCTACAGGTCACACTTGCTATACAATTAACCGTACACACCATGGTGACCATAATGCTTTGAATTATATATATATATATATATATATATATATATATATATATATATATATACTTGATGTGAGCTCAGCATATGTACATATTTGATTTGGTGATACAATTTAAAGTATTTAACATATTATATATGGCACATTTAATTGTATGAATCTGGTCTTGTGTATAGACATCTGTGTTGTTGGCCCAAGCCATCCTGATTGGTCGGCTGGCGGATTACTTTGTAGGAGATCTGACTGAAGAGGAAACACGAAATGCTCTCCTTTATGCTGCTGGAATTGTGATTTGTTCCATATTGTCATCACTTATACACCCCCATGCCTTTGTTAGAGGTCAAGAAGCTGGTACGTATAATGTACAGTTGTCTACTGTTTATTCCTTACAGTCCCATAATGTAAATAACTACATGGTTTTTATACAAAAAAACAGGTTATTTTTTATACCTTCCAATTATTATTAATTTTAACAGTACTGGGTTTTGTGTGTTTTGTTATACATTTCTATCAGCTGCTTCGCACATTTGCATGAATCCAGGTAGGGTCACCAAATTAGTTGACCCTACCCAGGTAGAGTGAACTAATTAGTGACCCTCACATACCCACAAAACAAACAATTGAGCTTTATTGGTAACATCTCAGGACATTGTGCAGACGTGAGTCTGAGTTGACAATACAGTGGTCAATTGTTGACATATCCATAATGAGATATTAGCTGGAATGAAGCCAAATTATGGGTCAGCATGTTATTGGCTTCCTCATTTTGAACCAGTTTAAGCCAGCAATGAGAGTCATCACTCAAGAATTGGCAAAAACAAGCAATGTTTATTGTTTCCATCTGATAATGTGATAAAACAGCTTCAAATCTGGATAACAGTTAAATAAAAATTAGACGGTATATAAAATAACCTGTTAAAAATAGCTTGTCCATGTTCTCAAGTTGAAGTTCTTGGGGATACAAATCTTGCTGTGCTGTGTGAGATGCTGGTACTAGCTTTGCAACGAATGCAGTTTCTATCACGTTTGTCTAACAGTGCCCCTCCAAGCTGTCAAAATGGAGATTTAACAGCTTCTCAATTGCTAAGTCTTGCAGCTTTTGCACACTTACTTCAGTAGATTCTGCATGAAGCTATACCCAGCCTTCAATTCATCCAGTGACAAATATAGTAATCACTTTATACTTGGCATGCAATGCAGGTCTCTTTAGTCCAGAGAATAAGTTTGTTGCATGGTAACTTTGGGTATCTTATTTCTACATCCAAGGTATGTTGGGGCGCATAGCACTGACTGGTACTATCTACAAGAAGATATTTGCCCTTTCCTTGGGAACTATCGGTGAGACAACAATTGGAAGAATAATCAACCTGGCATCCAATGATGTGCAGAGGATTGAAGCGGTGAGGATTTGTATACATTGATATGATTGACATCTTCATGTCTTGTTTTGTTTTTTGTTGTTGTGAGAAGTTACTTTTCACAAGTACGTCTCAGTGACAAGTATACTTTGTCCTATATGTATGTACTACGTATATCAATTTGCACAACTTCAACACAAAATCCACTAATTCCATGTTTTATATTGTGTGCAGGGATTCTACCAATTCCCCTTCATCTTCATTGCTCCATTCCATATTGTTGCTGTGATCGTAATACTCTGGGTCTATCTTGACCTGGGACCCAGTGCACTGGCTGGAGTAGGGCTAACGATGCTGCTAATCCCCATGCTATATCTCTTGGGAATACTCTATGCCAAATTAAGGTAGTGTGCTTTTATTATGTATTTAATATTATGATATGGAAATTTGAAATACGTATGTGTATAATAATATGGCTATTAATTTTGACCTGGAAACAGCCCTGAGCTAATGGTTATGGTGTATACAATCATTGTTATTCTCAAGCAATCAGTGAAATGCAGCTTGTTGGCTTGCAAATGTACATATTTCCTTTCACCTGGTATTTATAGACTCAAAGGCAAGTGAACATTGACATGGTTAAGGGTTATGGGGTACAATGGTCTCAATCTCCTGGACTGGTAGCTGTTTGGCACTAACTCCCGAGCCAAACCCAACACACAATAGAGAATGACTGCCAATGGAGTGATTTGAGCAAACTTCTGTTATGTAACATTATCACCTATCTCTTTGTTAATTATAATATACTGTATACTGTACATTTATGCTGATAGCTAAGTGTACCGGCCCTCTTATAAAATGACACAAGAATGATATTTATCATCATTTTTACCTGTGTGTGTACATATTGACTGGCAATTTTTTTTCTGCATATTACTCTCAGGTTTGCCTCAGCCAAATGCACAGATGAACGTGTGAAAGTAATGAACGAGATCATTGCTGGTATCAAGGTTATAAAGATGTACGGATGGGAGTATGCCTTCAAAAAAGTGATATCAAGGATTCGAAGGTGAGACGTCACTTTGTGACATACTAGATGTATACAGCAGAACCCCTCTTAAAGAGCACTCTGGAACATGGTAGAATTACCTTCACTTGAGGACACTGGTATAACAATGGACCTTTCTATCATGATTTTGCCTTTTTCACCTCTGAAGAGTGGACAACCCATTTACAGTGGATGAAATGGTTGTTCCAATGGGTCCACTATTGAAAGGTTCTACTGTACTCAAATAAGCAAGTTTTATACATTTGTCTGCTCTATTATGTTTTAATAGTTGTCATCAACTTGTCATTGCTTTTAGGAAAGAGAGTTGTTTGATCTTGTTGGCATCACTGATCCGCGGAGTGTTATTTTCGATCAAACTGTCCATCAATGGAGTAGCCCTGTCATTGATGCTTGCAGCCTTCACTATTTCAACTGGCAGACCTTTAACTCCGTCAATTGTCTTTACTGGCCTAAGACTGCTGAGTGCATTGAGAATCACTGCTGTAATATTCCTCACTGACAACATTCTTGGATTGCAAGAGACTAAAGTTGCTTTACGTAGGATAGAGGTGATTCATGTGCTATTCTGTATATATTATGATATTAATAATATTACTGTATTATGTATGTGTTTATGCACACATATAGAGAAGATTGTGCTATTCATGTGCACATACAGGTATGGTAGACATGCACACGCACACACATGCACACACACACACACACACACACACACACACACACACACACACACACACACACACACACACACACACACACACACACACACACACACACACACACTCTTGACAATATATTGTTTATTTAAATTGGTGCTATCAAATAGATAGTTTATGACATAATTCCCAATCCATAGGAACTGCTAGTAAAGGACTTACCAGCTGTTCAGAAGGCATTGAAAGACACAGCAAACACCACACTGTCATATATGAAGGAACCTGCAGAAGCTAACCACTGTACATCTGGCAATACAGAGGAACAACCATCTATCACTGTCGAAGGTTTTTCAGCAACATGGAAGAGCAGCACGGTACGTATGTACTTAGTAACTATGCATGTTATCTACTAACTACATCTATCACAGTTAAATTAGAAAAAAAATTACAATTAGATTACATATGTGAACAACAATAATGTATAATATATATAGCTTGACACTCAAAGGCTTCACATGGGATACATCTTGATATACGTACCATGCATAATTATAATATTGTTGTGAATGATAATTATTATTATACTGTATTTATTTTTATATTATTATATTTTATATACAGTTACTATTATTATCGATATTATTATGCATCTTTGCAAATTTATATGTACGTATTTGTTAATGTACATTAATATAACCATGTGTTTCCCAAAATTGGATATAGCAATAAAATGCGTACAGGAAATCACTTGGACACTAGGTATTCAACTAGTTGCAGTTTAGTCTAATATCATAATTGCTAGAATCACATCAGGCCGGTACTTGATCATTTTGTATACGCAATCTGTTATACATCCATTTTACATCTTTTACAGGAAAGTGAATCAGGTAGTTTGACACTGAAGAACATTTCCTTCTCTTGTAACATGAACAGACGAACACTGGCTGTAGTGGGACCAGTAGGAGCTGGGAAGGTTGGCTTGCATATAATCATAGATAAAGGAAAAGTCCTTTTCATGTATTTACATAATATTATGTAAATATACACACTATTAATGCATGAAGACCAACCCCCTAAAGCAAGTTGCTGCTTAATACAAACCAAGTTTTAAGCATTAGTCCATTTACTGTAGTAGTGTACTCAGTAAAGTTAGCAAGTGTTAGGTAATAATGAAGCATTTTATAAGAGACAGTTTTGTGGGCCCCTTATAGTTTACCTTAACATGTTGCTACTGTAGGACCTCAGTGGTAAGTTTTGGTCTTTTGTGGTTAGTCTTTATTATGGGATACATAATAACACATTACAACAAACAAGGGCTAATGAGCCCTATATCGTTGTTGTCTTGCTAATATCATTATTTAATTGTGTCTTTTTTCTTTCCAGTCATCACTTCTACACTGTTTACTTGGAGAATTACAGCCAGTGAGTGGTAGTGTGGAGATTAGGGGGTCAGTCGGATATTCACCACAAGATTCTTGGGTGTTCTCTGGGACTGTCAAAGAAAATATTTTGTTTGGCCAAGAGTTTGAACAAAATTGGTACAATGAAGTCCTTGAGGAGTGTTGCCTGGATGAGGATATGATTGAGCTGCCCTTTGGTGACCAAACTCTGGTTGGTGAAAGAGGTGTCACATTGAGTGGAGGACAGATAGCCAGAATTTCACTTGCAAGGTATATACCAGACTATGTATTGAAATGAAATTTACAAATAATCGGCAAACTAGCATATTGCACATGCTCACAGCACTCGGGGGCACACACATGTATTTAATTTATTTTATTTATTTATTTCACACTGGATTTTTGTGTGAGCAGATCGGAGTTCAAAGTGTATGAATATCTATGGTATTTGCACACTTTATTCCCTTTGCTAGCACACACGTTCTATGTCACTAAATAAAAATTATTGTTATTATCATTAAATGTTGTCAATTAATTGCCTAGCAACACCTTGCACCTTTACTATCACTGCTACAAGAGAGTTTGTACACAATTATTGTATTACGAAAACATAGCACACAACAACTGAAGTACTTACCTCTGGTCGGCTGCAGTGGATACAGACATCTTGGGGTGATTGTTGTTTAACTTTGACTTTGCCCCCATAAACAATCAAGCCAACATGAAAGTGCCTGTATATCCACTACAGTCCTACCAGAGGTACTTTCAATCTGCTTGATCTGATATTCTTGATTGCAGAAGCGCATGCAATGCAATGTATTTTTGAATTGGTATAATATTAATTGAATTGATTACCAGTCACATTGCAACTGATGTTATTTGAATGTTACTTGTTTTGCTTGATGGAACCATGCATTACCGTGAATTCTCATCAATCCTCCACAATCAACGAATGGGAAATGTGACTGAGTATCCAAATCAGTATTAAGTACTACCATGTTTCTGTACAGAAATACCGGCAGTTAATAAGGGTGCAGATGGTGGATAAGTATTGGTGTGTTAAGGAAAAAGTACTGTGCTTTTGTTTGAATGTTGTGATTCATGAGTCCATTAACAATAGTACTAATTTTCCATACAGAGCAGTTTACCGAAAGGCTAACGTGTACATCCTGGATGATCCTCTGAGTGCCGTTGATGCTGATGTCGGACAACGTCTGTTCAAGATCTGCACCACTGGAGCACTCAGGAGCAGCATTGTTGTACTTGTCACACATCACATAAAATATGCACAGCTCACCGATGCCATGCTTGTCCTCGATAAGGTTTGTTTGCGCCCACTTGTATTCAGTTGCTATGTTGATCCAAACCCTACATTATGCATGTGTATACCATATATACATACCATGTCCACACATCTCCATACAAGGGTACGATTGATGTGTATGTAATGCATGTGTGTAATGTATACACATAGCTGGCAGGACTGTAAAGAATTAATTCTCTCAATTTTTGACACTTAAACAATGCTCTATGGACCTGAGCGCCCTACCATGGAGTTTAATCGGAATTGAATATTTATAATATTATTGACTCTTCAGGTAGTAGCATTATTTGTTTTAAAGATCATTAATTGGAGACGAAGTTCCCCTTAGACTATGACCTGGTGAATAATCCATTTATGTCCACCATACTGTATAAAGATATACTTCATGTGATTGGGTCATACAGGATCATGGTAAGGATATCTAATTATAACTGAAGAAGTCGTTAGTCTTGTGGGCTATACTATTTTAGTCATATATGCACCTGGGTTGTAATTCTCAATCATTTCACTCTATGCATACTATAATATTATATGTAGGGAGAGGCATTGGCTCATGGAACGTATGATGAGATCATGAATATGATCGACCACAGTGATGAAAATGAGGCATATTCCAGGATGAAGGATGCTTTGAGTGAGCTACTAACCACCACACAAACTGATCTAGATATGGAAGAGGAGGTGTTTGATCTAGAAGCGATCGGAGAAGACCAGGAATTGGTTACTAGCCCAGTACCCAAAGCCTTACCTCTTTTACACCGTCGTCCTGAATGGTCCAGGAGTATATCAACTACAAGCCTGATGTCTCCAAGCTCAGATGGAAAGTATGAACTCACATATCGCGCCTCTGTTCGCTCAGCCATATCTTTCACCGAGACTGAGAATTGTGAATTTGGAAACGTTAATGTCGAGGACGACACTGTTAGTTCACTCATTGACTATTGGTACAGTTATTATAATGGTTGTATCATAAGGATCGTTGCTCCTGTGTTTTATTTGTGTATTGGGTGTATATCTGCCTTGTATCAGATTCAATTTTGAGGTCATATTATGGATTGTGTAAGTTTAATGTACGTATATACATTCATTCTATACAGTGGAACCTGATACAAAGACCACCTCTCATGTGACCATTATTGAACCACGAGCTTGCAATGTTAACTCAACTAATGTAAAGCACTTCTGTATAAAGGCCATTTGTTTCACAAAATGCTTTGCTCGATCTCTTTGATGGTCTTTATGTGACTGCTTTAGGAACAATGGAGCCTGCCACAAAGTCAACCTTTACATATTAAAGGCCACATCCACTAACTGACTACTATTAGACTGTCCACAATGTCAATTACAACTACATTGAAGCCCCTCTGTATTAAGAGTGCCTAACTTTTGAGGTCACCTATTCTGTTCCATTCAGTTTAATGGTCCTTACAGGTTCCACTGTATACTAATGTACGTATGCATATGTGTACAGCACCTCTGAACATTCGAAATTTTCCTCTACATAGTATATATTATTATGTGAATCTTCATGTCCCTTTCTCTTTTTTGTTTTCATTCAAACTCATCAGTTTCTTGAAATTTTATGTAATCTCCAGTTCCTAAGCAACACAGTCCCCTTGGAGGATAAAGCTCAAGGAAGTGTTACAATGAAGACGTATATTAAATACTTCAAGTCTGGTGGAGGATACATTGGCTGTTTCCTCACTCTTATTGTTTTCCTGCTTGGAGAAGTAAGAGGAACTTACCTGTGTAGCCGACAGTGTGTTGTATGGTCTGCAATGCTTGGCCCAATGTAGTATACATTTAGTAACTCATTTTCTTCAATTACTTCTCTCTGTAGGCTAGTATAACTGTGAGTGATTGGTGGGTGTCTGAATGGTGAGTTTTGGTTTTTGGCGACTAAATGTGATGAACTATTTTGGACTAAACCTCGAGGAAGTGTCCCAAAATACATTTTGGAAGTTCATAAAGGCTCTCCGAATATACTCATAAAATGGACCAACCTTATAATTTCTGCACTAAATGAGTGCTCTCTCTCTATATAGCTAGATAGATAGTGTAGCAGTGGAACCTGCAGCAAAGACCACCTCTCCTAACTACATGGCCATGCACCGGCCAACTGTTCTTAATTTAATTGGTCCCTTTTAGTGGTATTTATAATAATTCAGTTTCCACCACATGTGTACATACATAGTTCCTTTGTTCAGACATGGTGTTGGCAGTTGAATATAGTTGCAGTTTAGCACTGATGATGAATTTTACACAATATCATATCTTTCACATCCGCTATTACACCTACTCCACAGTGTGGTACAGATCTTTGTACATTTTACGTACCTACTTGGTCTGCCTTATATGCATACATACAGGGCAGCATCCAATGGAACCTGTGCTATGGAAAATTCAACATTCTTTCTATGTGACTTATCTACTGAACTTATAGCATGTGAGTACAGCAAGCATGAGTATTGAGAAGTAACATTAATTTAAAATTAAGTGTATGCCAGATATTATATGATTATTATATGATATATTATTATATGATTGGTATTTCTGTTTCTATAGTGATATACTTTGGACTAGCCAGTGGAAGTGTCTTACTGTCTGTGATGAGAGGTGTACTGTTCCTCTATGTGTGTATTCATGCTTCTCGCGTACTTCACAACAGAATGTTTGCAGCAGTGTTGAGGACTCCTGCTAGGTTCTTTGACATCAACCCTATTGGTGCGTGTGTGTGAGGGGGGGATGAGGTGGTGTAGAGCGGGAGGCATGTGTGTGTGTGCACGTGCACGTGTGTGTGTGTGTGCACATGCACGTGTGTGTGTGTGTGTGTGTGTGTGTGTGTGTGTGTGTGTATTTATAATCACTGTGTTTGCTTGATGTTTATTATTTGATTAGTGTATACACGTACTCATTCAAGTAATATCCTATTCTTTCCAGGACGAATCTTAAACAGATTCTCCAAAGATTTGAGTTTTTTGGATGACTTGTTACCATTCTTTTTCTTTGATTACCTTACTGTAAGCGTGTGTTTTGTATATTTTGTATGCATGTGTGTACATACATACAAGTCTGTAATTTGTACATATATGTATGTGTGCATGTACATGTATACATGCATGCATGTGCATGTATGTGTGCTTTGTACTTATACACTGTTACACGCACAGGTGTCAATATTTGTTTGTATCTATTTGAGATAATACAAATACCAATGTCCACACAAGTGTGGGTTTTCTTGTGTTTGTGTATAGAATTTGTATTGTACATCAACCCTCCTCCATCTGAGTATGTATGCCTCATCCTTTCTGCAGTACACCTTGAGGATTGCATCAGTTGTGATCATAGCTGGTGTAGCCAACTACTACATATTTATACCGGTAGTGATCATGCTGGGTGTATTCCTCGTGATACGATGGTACTACCTCAGGACAGCAAGGGAGACCAAGAGGCTGGAGGCCATTGGTGAGTACACTATGTACATATGTATGTATGTAATAGTTATATCCTGGAGTGGTGAATGATAGACTATTTATACTGCAAATATGCGCATAGCTCAATACAACATATTATATGCAATAGAAATGTGTAAACTAATTTCCTGCCTTGTTCTCACGCAATTAATCCTAACAATGAAACCTGTCTGGTGACCTGTGCTGTATCACTGACCTGTGCTACATGGCTTATGTACGCACAGTTTTTCCTTTGATCCACCCCTCAACCAGGATACAAGTACTGTATATTAATAAATATTTTAATTTCTTTACATACAATAATATGGTGTACCTACCTTGTTAAAATAAAGACATCAACTGATCATAGCACATGTTAAATATAACAATAATGGTTGTAATATATGATGTTTAGTAATGGGATGCATTCAATTGTACACAATGTAAATATGCTGTATATTAGTGAGTGTTTTGAAGGGCACACCTAATCTGTTATACTTCTTATAAGTATTACTTACAATCAGTACTGGTTGACATAGTGTACATGAGCTAAGGACGCAGTAAACAATAGGTATCAACAGAGGTATGTGCTAAGCAGGGTACTTACCAAGTCTCACTAAGCAAGTCGTACTGTATGGCATTAAGTATAATTACATATTCTGTGATTTTTTCTCTTCCGTAGCTCGCAGTCCTCTGTTCTCCCACCTAGCAGCCACTCTGCAAGGACTGACCACAATAAGAGTCTGTCACAGGCAAGATGCAAGTATTGAGCGCTTCCACACTTATCAAGACGAACAGACTAAAGGCTGGCACACCTGCATCAATGCCACCAGATGGCTAGCTGTCAGAGTTGATCTGATCAGTACCATATTAATCGCATTTGTGGTATTCCTCTCCATCCCCTTGGCATCTAGTAAGAAAGCTAGAAATACAGTGTAATATTTGTAAATCCAACATTGTTCTATCTGCCAACATTTCAAATGTCACTGAATGTGGGCTGAATAACAGATGTGTTAGTCTAAGGGTATAATCATAATTATATTATTATTGTGAATGTTAGAATACAGTGGTGTTGTAGCAATACCCTACTGTATAATTTCAGATCATATGTAGCCGATTCTTTATTTGATATATGATCTGATACGTGATGTACAGCAACTATACTTATGTGTGCAATTTTGTTGCTGGTACACACATGTAGTCTACTTGTGTAAATTATCCACAGGTCTAGATGCTGGTTTGGTAGGCCTATCCATAACATACTCCATCTCCTTAACTGCCATGTGTCAATACACTGTGAGGAGTAGCACTGAAGTGGAGAACTTGGTGAGAAATGCCTCATGCAACGTAATACATTTCAGAGATTATTGCTTCAATTGTGTAAAAATGTGTACTATATGTGTGCATGTAAAAGATGTATTATATTGACATGGCATCCATTGTCAACTGTATTTACACACATCACACAAATGCACACGTGCACGCATACCTGCAAGCACACATACACATATACAAACACGTGCATATCCACACACACACACACACACACACACACACACACACACACACACACACACACACACACACACACGCACACACAAGCAAGCAAACAAACACACACACACACATGCAATTACACACTCATGTCTCACAATGTCATTGTGTTATGATAGATGATATCTGCTGAGAGGTTAATGGCCTATGGTGAGCTCGAGCCTGAAGCTCCTCTAGAGACACCGCCTAATAAAAAGAAGCCTCCTTCTTCATGGCCATCCTCTGGACACATTCAGCTCAACAGGATGAGATTCAAGTATTCCAATGATTCACCATATGTATTGAGCAGTATCACCGTTGACATACAGCCACAGGAGAAGGTAAAGTATGTGGTATATTGTGTGTGTCATGTAGCAAAATAATATGTTTGTTATGAAATGATATTCCCTGTGGGAGTTAAAATTATAGGTATCAGTTTAGGTATTTATATGATAATTTTATGATTATAAGTTGCAATAAATTCCATTTCTGGACACAGATGTCTTCAGAAATATTTTTAACATGTTGCTGTTTCTAGCCATGGTAGTGGGATATACACCACTGTTAATCTATTTCATGTGCATTTCAACCATCAGGTGGGAATTGTTGGCCGTACTGGTGCTGGCAAGTCCTCACTGATACAAGCACTGTTCAGAATGGCTGAACCAGAAGGGACGTTGAAAATTGATGGAATCTCCATCACTGAAGTGGGTCTCCATGACCTCAGGCAGAGGATATCCATCATTCCACAGGTGAGGAGAAAGCTAGCAGCAGCCTAGCTACAGTAGATACACATTTGTTATCATTTGTCAGTTACATCTTGTGTGCATATAGGATCCTTTTCTGTTCAGTGGCAGCGTGAGATATAACTTGGATCCATTCTCAGTATACAGTGATGAGGAAATATGGACAGCCTTGGAACAGGTTAGGTGTTCGTCTTATATCATTGACCTACATCCTTGCCAATGGTTTTTGCTAGACTGTGTGTGTGTATGAGTGTGTGCTTGTGTGTGTGTGTGTGTGTGTGTGTGTGTGTATGTGTGTGTGTGTGTGTGTGTGTGTGTGTGTGTGTGTGTGTGTGTGTGTGTGTGTGTGTGTGTGTGTGTGTGTGTGTGTGTGTGTGTGTGTGTGTGTGTGTGTGTGTGTGTGTGTGTGTGTGTGTGTGTGCATGTGTGTACATGTGCTCGTGTGAATGTGTGAATGTGTGTGTGTGTGTGTGTGTGTATGCATGTATGTGTGTGTATGTGTATATTGTACGTCTCCATGTGTGAATACATGTACATGTATTGCCCACACCAGGTAAAACTGAAAACTGTTATTTGGGAAATGGACAATCAACTTGGGTCCTCTGTATCTGAAGGAGGCTCCAACTTTAGTGTTGGTCAGAGACAACTGATGTGTCTGGGGAGGGCACTTCTAAGGAAGAACAAGATACTGGTCATTGATGAAGCCACAGCTAATGTTGATTTGAGGTGAGCAATATTCAGTAACATGTGACTTCCACATGACCTTACCATTCATACGCTACGTTAGATTACTACGTTATCCTATTTCTTCCACCCCTGCACCTAGCACCGATGCCATTATTCAGGAGACCATCCGCAGAGAATTCGCTGACTGCACTACTTTGACCATTGCTCACCGCCTCAGTACAATCATGGATGCAGACAAGGTCATGGTGCTGAAAGCAGGGAAGGTTCGGGAGTTTGGTGTCCCTCATCTGTTGCTGCATAACCGTCGTGGTGCACTGTCCCGCATGGTGGAAAACACTGGAAGAGATGAGTCTGAGAACCTCAAGAGAATAGCGGCAGCGAAGTACCGAAACACGAGAAAGTAGGAAACTGACGTTTAGTTTTAAATGTTTATAAAGTAGGTACAGCTGGAGAAAATAGTTTTTTTGAAAAATAACGTCATTGATTATTCAATTGCACCATTGTACATAGCGTTTTATAAATTCTATAATATTATATTATGTAGTTTATACATGAATAGAGTTTTCATTTATCTGCATAATTACTATCACGATATTATACATAATATTATTTTGAATTTTGTACATTCAATGATTGTCACGTATATGCATAATGTATAATGTACACAGTTTGCAGCTGTATTCCATTATACCTATATATTGTGTATAATATAGATAATTGAGAAATAAATATTAATATATCATAATTGTTTATGAAACTTATTATTAAGAAACTATATATTGAAGCGTCCAGGGATAATAATGTAAGTATAAAGTATAATTATGAAAATTAATCCTGGTGTGAACACAGTATAAGAGAAACTACATACTAATACAAAAAATGGGGATCTGATAGACCACATGATACCCATGATCATAGTGATTACATTGGTGTTTCGCAATGCTGTCCAGTGTAACCATGGTAACACTGGCATTCTTTAGAAGTGCTTCAGGGAGAAAAAAACAAATTCACATCACAAGTGATATATCTCCATTATTATAAACATGACAGATGCGATGAATAAATTCATTACAAAAGAAGTACCCTGAAATCTCAAAGCAATTGCAAATCAGCTTACCATATAATTATTAGATGTACATAGATAACGTGGTAGGAATTCCACAGTAAAAGTGTTTCAAGTCAGGAATTTGGTACATTACAAGGTCAGTACAGCACAGTACAGTACAGCAGAACCTCCCAAGTGAGACCACCTGTGGAATCAGTCAAAGTGGTCTCAACTGTGAGGTGGTCCTAATTCTGATGTTAGGTGCGAATGGAGTAATACAGTACAGGAATTCCTGGGACTGGGGAATAGTGGTCCTATTATACCAAAGTGGACTCTTTATCAAGTTTTTGTTATATAAGTATATATTGCTGTGTATGTATGCAGGTAAATCTACGATTCTCACATACGTGTAAGTGCTGTATAGACAAGCATCATCTATACATATGAAAAAAACCTTACCTATGCATGCAATATGTATACAGTGGTATCAACAGCAAGTACAGTATCTACTATACATGGAGTACATAGAAATGGACAGAGATGTACACTGTACAATAACCATACCTACACTGCCACTCCAAGTTTGGTACATACCTGGGAATACACCTCCCATGTCCGCTGCAGTTGGTCTTGCTACACTCGCACAGTGTGGTCAGGAACTTGACTGCGATTGGTCCGGTGTTCTTGCTGACATACTGCACATGTGTGGACAGGATGACTGTAATGTACTGTACTGTAATGTACTGTAATGCAATAGTGCAACTCAATAGAGAAAACCATCACACATCTGGAAATATGTGTGTAACAATGTATCTCACATCAGATTCTGCAAGTACAGTACATGAATTTAAGGCAAATGTATGTACGTACATTAATATAGGGACGGTGGGGTTGTGTGTGGTTAGAAAACCTAAATCACATTTCAAAGGCTTATCATCAGACATCAAAGACTTGAAATGAAATTCAGTAGAATCCACTCAGCATAAAACACAAGGGACTTCATGCTTATTTATTTCATTTTAATTGAACACATTATTAACCATGTGGGTTGTGGTGAACCGACAAATCTTCTGTGCCAACTATACGTAGTCAGTATTGAGAAGGTTTATGTTGAATGTGTCCCACTGTATATACTGGTATATATTAACTTTATAATCCATGCCTTCTGTAGGAACTACATAGAAATGTAGTGAACAAGTGTTGTATGGTCAGTACACTATAGAGTACCATTATTGTTCACTCTGTTGTATGTTGCTCTCTAGTGCTCCTTAAATGTGATAAATACATGCAGTCTTTCAATTGCATAAACAATTAAACAATTATCCCATAATGCACACCCAGTGAGGACACAATAGGATTGTATTCTGTGATGATTATGTTGATGATTATGTACCAATACCGTATAACTGGAAATATTGGCGGTCATTTTATTTTGGCGTTTTGGCTGTTTGATCGACTACCACCAACATAATATTCACCAAAATAATAACATCCGTGCAAAATGTCAGGATTACGTCACAATAAAGTGACGTAATCCCGACGTTGCGCGTCCATGTGGCTCGAGTAATCATGGCGATGTATCGGTACTTCAAGAGAAAGGAACGGAATTCTGACAGTCTACCTTATTATAACCTGGGCTTGCCATCTGCCAAAATAAAAACCGCCAATACCCTAATATTCGACAAACCGCCAAATATTCTTTCTGCCAATATTTCTGGTTATACGGTATCATATTTTGATACAGTATCAAAAACACATCTGGAGCACAATGCAATAAATTTTATCATGTGAACTTCAAAATCACTCCCATATAGTACAAGTAGCTGCATGGTACATGTTACATGGTGTGTATAACTTACATTGAGAAATGTTTGGTTGTTCAATTCGGTGGAAGAGCCCCAAAACACAACCCCGTCTGATTTCATCTTGTATGGCTGCTCCATGCCGGAAATCAAGTCAGCAACCGAGAGCAACGTCTTCCCATCATGATAGTCTACATGCACACAAGAACAGCCACTAGTGACAATTGAACAGCTACGTAGCTAGTATAGTAAGTTAAGCATGCAACACTACACAATATATCACTGCCAAGTTATTAAACACCTCAGTAAGGACCAAGTTTCCTGCATACTGTATATAACTAGTGATTTTCGCTCAGAATGTGAATTCTGTCCAGATTGTATCAATCAGATGAGAATGGATGATGCATGTCCCATTACGATTCTGTCTGCATGTTCTAAGCAGGTATAAACGTACAGTTCCAGAAGAAAGGATAGACTGGTATCTTCCCTGCAGCACACCTCACTGTCTCCCTCACTGTGCTCCTCACATAGGCTGCATTTAGGTCTGGTGTATGTCCAGGTGGGATGTATATACTGCAGGGATATACACAGGGGGCCAACAGTGAAGGTAGTCATAGAAGAGACTCCAGTCTAACGTTCACAGGCACCAAGTTATAGCCGCACACAACCTCATATAATAGATAATGATATTTCTTAGAAAGGTGGGATTTGTCAATGAATACTGAAAAAATCAACAGTTACTGTTAAGGTGGTATATTTGAAGACTTATACTACAGTGCATGGAAATAATACATTCTGATTAACGAGAAAACACCATACATTTACAATTACACTGTACTGTTACAGTAATCATACCTGACAGTGCACACTTAACCTTGACACAGCTACCTCCCTGCCCAGTACTTGGCATATACATGCATGTTTCCACTACTCAATTTCTCTTGTACTTTACATTCAGTTTTTCTACGACACCTGGGAGCTCGTGCACAATCATACGTACCTTGGATAGAGAGCGGTGCTGGCTTCCCAAACGGGAATCTGTCTGTCACTGTAGTTTCTGTACATTGGACCTAATGCAGAGTCGTAACCACACTTGGCATCCTGTACAAATGTACGTACATAATATATGACAGTATTAGCCATAATAATGTAAATGGATAAGAGACTTAATATCAGTGTATCACACAGTGAGAGTTCCATTAACATTCACGTTGGTACCATGTTATGTAATGTGGATACAATCATCCACTCAATATGCCATCAACACATGGCACTGGAGATCCCAAACTGGGATAAAACACATCCATGTGATTGTGGCCTGCAAAGAACGATGACTGGAGGCAGTATGTGCATGTGTAAAAGATCCAGCAGTCATGGAGGACGCTCATGGTTAGAGTTACAACAACAGAAATATAGCACATTTTCAGATCCACTGGATACCATTCAGTGCGTTTGAGCTGTGATGTTAATATGATATTTCTAAGTTAAAAGTTTTGGTATAATGAATTTATCAGTGCACACACACGTAACACACACATGAACACACACACACACATGTACACACACACACACACACACACACACAAACACAAACACACACACACACACACACACACACACACGCACACACGCATGCATGCACACACACCACAGACACCATCATGTCACACACAACGTACTGCTCCACTTCCTGTGCATGGCTCATAGAAATTTTCAGGAAGTCCATAGAATCCCCACTTTGCCTATATGTACAAATTAAGGGAGAAATTAACATTATGGTCCACGTATCCTGCATGAAAATTCACAAGTAATTTATGAAACAGACATGCATCGACGGCCAATGTAGTTTAATTTGCATCACTGTAACAATACCAATAACAAACACAGGGCTGTTTTGACTCCTTGTGATTGTACAATAAGAATCACCTTTGGACGTAATTTCTTACATGTGTTCAATGTATCCACAAAGAATTGTGTAGCAGCAGTTTCGAAATTCTTTTTTGCTTCCGAGACGATCTGTTCCTTGGACCACGTTGGGTGCAGCTTCCTCTCCAGGTAGATAGAGTAGTTCTGGTACCTGGCACCGTGCCACTGCCCGCTCCCCGTGTTCAGTTCCCATACGGTAGTCCACGCTTCGAAGTCGAGAACCGCGTTCCCCTCCCAAGCCGGGTCAGGAATCCATTGGACAACAGTCTTCTCCAGTTCTGCTACATGGGCTGTCAAATTGGCATTTTGCGGCACGCCCCCGTTCACCGGTTCGCCGTTATCTGAAATTGTCGGAAACAGTCCTTGAGTCCAGTGTGGAGCAACCGTTACCAGTTTGCGTGTAGTTAGCGGAGAAGATGAAGTATTTCTCTGGGTCCAACGAGTTTGGATTCTTTTCGCCCACATTCCAAAAATAAACGAACGGCATTGGTTGGCAGGGCCAGTCCTGAAGCCCAATACCTCGAGCAGCTGTATCGACAGCCAATAAGAGAAGAACTAACTCACACGCATGCAATTTCTTCATTTCCACCCGATATTACAGTGAATGTTACGATTCATATAATATAGAAGAGAAATCTGTTACGCAATCAGTATCGAAGATAGTAAAATGGCTGCCGAGACCGTACTGCAATCTGATGTTTGGAATAAAGAAGGCACTATAATCATTGATGGAGGTCTTGGTACAGAAGTGGATGGAAGGGGATTTTCAATTTATGTGAGGATGTACTCGTAATTAACTAATAAGTCGAATTATTGTTAGATTTATACCAACCATGTGTTTCCATTAATAATGAATGAATGAATGAATAAATGAATGAATGTAGTTACAGATTATTCATATTTTAGGTATGTATACACCCATGAACATGGTGATGGGTGTCCCTGTTGTCATATGTACATGCATCTTGATACTTGCTTTCCCGTGCAGGACAGCCCACTCTGCTCTGCAATCATCTTGCACACAAATCCTGATGTTGTGAGAGACATCCACTTGGACTTCCTCAGAGCCGGAGCAGAAGTTCTCATAACAGCAACTTTCTCAGTGAGTAGCTTGGAATGCGCATACCAAATGTTGTACAGCACAGCCATACCTAACCACAGTATGTATTACTACATACATCATACCTGAGAGTAAGAGCTGAAGAGTGCATTGTACTAAATACCCTACCAATGCTTGTTTTGTAAATCGTGTTCATACAATGAATTCTCATTGATCTGTCAATTTTTGCACATGTACAAAGTATGATAGTGTCACAATGTACAATGTGTTGAGCAGAACAAACCTTCTACAAGCTCCTGTACTTTTGATGTACTATATGTGTGGCGTATAAACTAACATGTATGTAGGTATATGATGTTATTTGTTGCATGTTTCTTGTAATTTACGTATTTAATACTGATTTTTGTAATTCGCGCATTGTCGTCACGTGATGTACACACTGTCTACACGTATGCGCACGATTATTAGTACCTCGTGTTAGTTTTTAGGCGTATGTAAAGTGTTAGTGTTTTGAAGTGCTGGTACTGTTCTTTGAATTATTGTCCATCCTATTGTTTGAAGAGAGAGAGACCAACCTTGTACTACATATGTATGTACTTTATGTACTGTAGGCAAGTGTTGAAAGGTATTGTAAGTATCTCAATGTGACAGAGGATGAAGCTAAGGGACTGATAAAGCTGGCCGTGAGACTGGCAAGAGAAGCTTGTGACATCTACTTGAAGGAGAACCCTGGTGTTCCTCGTCCTCTGATTGCTGGATCTGTTGGCTCCTTTGGTACGGGAAGAACAGAGTTTGTGAAAGATAAGATGGCTGCCACCTATACTGGAATCTATGTTGATTCTGTGCCTGCAGATGTGTGTGTTTGTGTTTGTGTGCTTGTTTGTGTGTGTGTGTGTGTGTGTGTGTGTTTGTGTGTGTGTGTGTTTGTGTGTGTGTGTGTGTGTGTTTGTGTGTGTGTGTGTGTGTGTGTGTTTGTGTGTATGCGTGTGTCTGTGTGTGTGTTTGTGTTTGTGTGTGTTTGTGTGTGTGTGTGTGTGTGTGTGTGTGTGTGTGTGTATGTGTGTGTGTATGCATGCGTGTGTCTGTGTGTGTATATTTGTGTGTGTATGTTTATGTGTGTGTGAGCTGGTATTTCCATTTGTCTGGATGTACACATGTTACTGCATGCCTAAAATTTAATGTGCTAGTTCTCATTTTGTAGAAAATAAAGGATTTCCACAGACCAAGAATCGAGTGTCTCTTGAGTGAAAATGTTGATCTTTTAGCCATTGAGGCCATCCCTGCACAAGTATGTACGTACACATGTATGGTATTGCACTTGATAATCTCCGGACAGTATCTGTGTTTACTGTAATATATACTGCTATCACGTACTGCTATCACGTACTACTATCAAAAGATACAGTTTAGTATTAGTTATAGTAAACAATGTAGTGTACATACGTACGTACATATATGGCTCTCCATCTCATTTTGTGATATGGTGTTATGTGTACTGCAGCTCGAAGCAGAACTCATTGTGGAACTTTTGAAGGACTATCCCGAAGCTAAAGCATGGGTGTGCTTCAACTGCAAGGTCAGCTGGTTCTCCGAATGCATTCATGTTTGTATGTACATGCACCTAACACATACCTTTAAATTGCTGTACAATAGTCACCATCTTCCAGTGCTGCACTCATTAGAAGTGTGTTGTTACTTGAGGATGACAGCAAAATTTCACTTTCTAAATAATATATGATAATGGTGGTCCTTGTGTTTGCTGAGTGGTCTGTGCTGACATTCATCATTTGCTCTTCACTTTAGAATGACAGGGAGACTTGTCATGGTGAAGTGTTTGCTGATGCGATAGCTTCTATTTCTAAGAGTGATCAAGTGATAGGAGTAGGAGTCAACTGTACTGCTCCGGAATATGTTGAGGTTCATACGTACATCTGTACATGTGTGCAGTGTAATAATGATGTAATGTATGTGTACATGTGTATGAATAATATTATTGTTCGATACTTTTTAATATATAATTTACAGAAACTATTGTTGTCAGCTAAGTACATGTGTGCAGTCTAATAGTGATGTATTTCATGAATACATGTGTACGAATTCAATTCTTTTTTTATTTAAAATTTTGACAGAAACTATTGCTGTCAGCTAAGGAGGTCTGTAACAGCAAACCTCTCATTTGCTATCCTAATTCTGGAGAAGTTTACGTCAAGGACGTGTGAGCGATGATGCTTTTGATAACCATTTCTATTCTGACTATGTCAGCTCAGTATGTACAGTACATATGTACATGCAAGAGTGAAATTAAAAAATGTAAATACAGTGGATCCCTATTAAAAAATTACCTCCCTGCACTCTCTAAGATACAACAAATGGACCTTCCCATAGCGCTAATACAGTTTCACCTCTGAAGAGTGGACATCCTCTCTACAGTGGACAAATTAAGTCTTGCCAATGTATCTTGTAAATGTGAATTATATCGTAAATACTCCACTTTATCAGCACATATGTAAAGATAATCTTCATGTACTATGTACAATGCACACTGCCATATGCAGCCAGAGACTCTACAATTGTATTGTTTATAAAGCCTGTGGTACATCTATGATTACTTGCATATGTATATTAAGACGAATACTTTATTTTTTATGAATTTTCTCATTCTTTAGACCCACTGTAGGTGGTTGGAAGGGAACCAGACAACATACACTTGACCATTATGTTCCCTCATGGATATCAGCTGGGGCTAAAGCAATCGGTGAGTATAGTGTGTGTGTGTGTGTGTGTGTGTGTGTGTGTGTGTGTGTGTGTGTGTGTGTGTGTGTGTGTGTGTGTGTGTGTGTGTGTGTGTGTGTGTGTGTGTGTGTGTGTGTGTGTGTGTGTGTGTGTGTGTGTGTGTGTGTGTGTGTGTGTGTGTGTGTGTGTGTGTGTGTGTGTGTGTGTGTGTGTGTGTGTGTGTGTGTGTGTGTGTGTGTGTGTGTGTGTGTGTGTGTGTGTGTGTGTGTGTGTGTGTGTGTGTGTGTGTGTGTGTGTGTGTGTGTGTGTGTGTGTGTGTGTGTGTGTGTGTGTGTGTGTGTGTGTGTGTGTGTGTGTGTGTGTGTGTGTGTGTGTGTGTGTGTGTGTGTGTGTGTGTGTGTGTGTGTGTGTGTGTGTGTGTGTGTGTGTGTGTGTGTGTGTGTGTGTGTGTGTGTGTGTGTGTGTGTGTGTGTGTGTGTGTGTGTGTGTGTGTGTGTGTGTGTGTGTGTGTGTGTGTGTGTGTGTGTGTGTGTGTGTGTGTGTGTGTGTGTGTGTGTGTGTGTGTGTGTGTGTGTGTGTGTGTGTGTGTGTGTGTGTGTGTGTGTGTGTGTGTGTGTGTGTGTGTGTGTGTGTGTGTGTGTGTGTGTGTGTGTGTGTGTGTGTGTGTGTGTGTGTGTGTGTGTGTGTGTGACCTCATACATGTTTGCATGTATGCATGTATACATCACCCATGTTTATTGCTTTTTCCCTCAGGTGGATGCTGTCGTGTGAAGCCAAGTGAAATTGAATTGGTCAAAGCAGCCATTAGTAAATACTCGCAGAAATGATCTTTGATATATTTTGGTTATCTAATTATCCTCAAATCTGCGAACACTATCTTGTTTATTTACAAAATTTATAAAATAAAATGTAATGACTTGTGAAACAATTCCCATATCCATATGTATGTGATTCCTAACCCTGGGAGAATTTTTGAATAGAATGAAAAGGTATTGTTTTTGTTATCAGAAGGACCGCACTAGTTCCAGGAGTGTGTCCCTGCATCCGTATTTGAGTTATGATGCACCATGTGTACATGGGAAAGGCCATGGTGACAAGCAAAATTTGACATTTCTTAACTTGTCACCACAAGGCCAATAGTACAATCAGGACGGTGTGTATGCATCCTTAATTGTGTTGGTGAGTTTGACATGCACACTGGGCAGCCCTTGATGACCAGCAACGAAATGTGAAATCACCTGGGTGGTCACCACATGGTGTACTGCACCTATATTTGAATGTATATAGAAAAAGTGTATGCATAAATATGTGTCATATGGACAACTGCATGGGAGAATTTTTGATTGGCAACAAAACATATCCTTTTTTTTCAGAAGGACCGCACTAGTTCCAGGCGTGTGTCAGTGCATCTGTTTTTCAGCTATGATGCACCACGTGCACACAGGAGAGGCCGCGGTGACAACAAAAAATTGACATTTTTTAGCTTGTCACCATGAGGCCTATAGCACACACAGGACGGTGTGCATGCATCCGAAATTGATTTACTGAGTTTGGCATGGACACTGGGCAGCCCTTGGTGACCAGCAGTGGAATGCGAAATTACCTGAGTGATCACCACAAGGTGTATTACACATATATTGAAATGTACATACAAAAGTATTTATATTATTATATTATGTGCGATATGGACACCTGGGAGAATTCTTGATTGGCAACAAAAGGTATCTTTTTTGTTATCAGAAGGACTGGACTAGTTCCAGGATTGTGTCCGTGCATCTGTATTTGAGCTATAATGCATCACATGCACACAGGAGAGGCCGTGGTGACAAGCAAAAAAATTGATATTTTTAGCTTGTCACCACGAGGCTTATAGCACAATCAGGACGGTGTGTATGCATCCGAAATTGTGTTAGTGAGATTGGCATGGACACTGGGCAGCCTTTGTAGACCAGCAAAGAAATGTGAAATTACCTTGAGTGATCACCACAAGGCGTATTACACTTATATTGGAATGTACATACAAAAGTATTATGCGTTATTATATGTGCCATATGGACACCTGGGAGATTTTTGATGGGCAACAAAACGTATCTTTTTTGTTATCAGAAGGACTGCACTAGTTCCAGAAGTGTGTCCATGCATCTGTATATGAGCTATGATGTATCACGTGCACACAGGAGTGGCCGTAGTGACAAGCAAAATATATTAGCTTGTCACCACAAGGCCTATGGCACACTCAGAAAGGTGTACATGCATCTGAAATTGTTTAAGTGAGTTTGGCATGGACACTGGGTAACTGTGGCCTCCCTCATGAGCTATGCAAGAAAGTGCTTAGTGGTATTTCTCCTATTAATACCTTCCCAAACATTATACTATTACATTATACGCAACAATATTAAGCACCTCCAAATGCAGCAAGGGCTAGGGACCACGTACATAGAGGAGAATTATTTCAGAAGTTAGTATTATATGTCAACAGCTAGGTCTCCCTGAAATATCATGTTTACATACTTTATCTCCCATGAGCTATGCAAGAAGGTGCTTAGCATTATTCCACCTATACCTTCCCATACATTAATTTTAAGCACCTCCAAATTAAATGTAGTTATGGTTAGGGACTGCATACGGAGATGGTAATTGTTTCACAGGTTAGTATAGGTCCACAGCTAGGTCCCCCTAAAATGTCACGTTGACATGCCCCATCCCCCATGAGCTATGCAAAAGACACTAGGTAAGTGTTTTCTCTCCTATACTCTACAATACTGTACATTGAAAAAAATAAGCACCTCAAAATGTAGCTGGAGTTACGAGCCATTTATTGAGATGGGAATTAGTTTACAAGTTAGTTCACATTCCGAGCTAGGTCAGTCTATAATATCAAGTTGGCATGCCCCCTCCCCCATGAGTTATTCAAAAAGGTGCTTAGTATATTCTTTCCTATACTATCCAATACATTGAAAAAAATAATAAGCACCTCCGAACGTAGCTGGATTTACGGGCCATTTATTGAGATGGGAATTAGTTCACAAGTTAGTTCGCGTTCCGAGCTAGGTCAGTCTATAATATCAAGTTGGCACGCCCCCTCCCCCACGAGCTATTCAAAAGGTGCTTAGCATATTCTCTTCTATACTATCCATTACATTGAAAAAATACTAAGCACCTCCGAATGTAGCTGGGGTTACAGGCCACCTATTGAGATGGAAATTGTTTCATAAGTAAGTTCACATCCCCAGTTAGGTCTGGTGAAAGTATCAGGTTGACAAACCCACTTTCCTATGTGCTATTCAAAGAGGTGATTAGCATTATCTCCTATGCTATCCCATACATTGAAAAAATATGCACCTCAAAATGTAGATGGGGTTACAGGCTAGCTACGGAGATGGGAATTGTTTCGTAAGTTATTTCACGTCCCCAGCTAGGTCTGGTGAAAATATCAGGTTGACACGCCCACTTTCCCATGAGCTATTCGAAAAGGTGCTTAGCATAGTCTCTCCTATACTATACCATACATTGAAAAAATATGCACATCCGAATGTAGATGGGGTTACGGGTTAGCTACGGAGATGGGAATTGTTTCATAAGTTATTTCACGTCCCCAGCTATGTCTGGTGGAAATATCAGGTTGACACACCCACTTTCCGATGAGCTATTCAAAAAGGTGGTTAGCATAGTCTCTCCTATACTATACCATACATTGAAAAAATATGCACCTCTTCTATACCACCCCATATGTACATTGCAAAAGTATTAAGCACCTCTGAATGAATGGGTTACGGGCCACCTATTGAGATGGGAATTGTTTCATAGGTTAGTTGACGTCTAGAGCCACTGCAGATAAAACTATTAGGTTGACACGCCCTCTTTCCAATGAGACATACAAGAAGGTGCTTTTTCTCCTATACTCTAGTTATCTGTATATCTCTGTAACTATGGTTATGGGCCACATATGGAGATGGGAATTATCTCATAAGTTAGTTAACTTTCTCAGCTAGGTCTGGTGAAAATATTGAGTTGACACGCCCTCTTTCCCATAAGCTATACAAAATATGTGCTTAGCTCCTACACTCACCCATGTATTGAAATAATATTTAGTACCTCAGAATGTGGCTAGAGTTACAAATCACATACAGAAAGAGAAATTGTTTCATAAGTTAGTTCATGTTCCCAGCTAGGTCTGGTGAGTAAATCGATTTGACACACCGTCTCTCCCATGATCTATACAAAAAAGTGCTTAGCGTTTTTCTCCTATACTCTCCCATACATTGAAATACTGTCAAGCACCTCCGAAAGTAGACAGTGTTACAAACCACACACGGAAAGAGGAGTTGTTTCATAAGTTAGTTTATGTTCTTCGCTAGGCCTGGTGAAAATATTATTTCAACACACCTCCTCTTCTACGAGCTATACAAAAGGTGCCTAACGTTTTTTCCTCCTATGCTCTCCCATACATTGAAAAAATTCTAAGCACCTCTAAATGTAGTTAGAGTTATGGACCACATACGAAAATAGGAATGGTTTCATAAGTTAGTTCATGTTCTCAGGTAGATCTGGTGAGAATATCATGGTGCTAGTGATGGTTATAAGTAAATCACACAATATTATATAGTAATGATTGTATTGTTACCTATATATAGCATACATGCAATGTCATTCCATTAATATTATTATCAATGCACATACAGTGTATGTCAAGCAGTCAAATTTATAACAATTGATAGTACAGATTTAAGGAAACAGTTATGCTTTACAATATGATATACATAATAAGATAGTATGTATATAAAAATTAATGTTTCTTGCAATTGAAGTCTGATAAGTTACACATCTTCCATGTCCTCTCATTCAAACTTGCACCTCTCTCTGCCACACTTTACGTGTGCCCAGGGCATCCGACGTGGACGGGGAGGTGCTTCATGCCCCGTGGCCAAGGAGAACATGCCACTTGCCACCACGCCTCAGCTGCTGATGTCATCTCGCGTGTAGTCAACATCAAGCCATCATCCCATGGTATAGGGTGGTGGACTGGCTTCTCGGGAGGTCCAGATTTCAGAGCCGTGATCTTTTACGTCCGGCACACCGAGTATCACGGGCGCCAGTCACCGATGTGGTCCTTTGTGACTTGATAGCTTCATGAGCCCGGAGACCCAAGAATCACGGATTTACCACCAATCCACGGACCAGAAGACAGAGATGAACTGACTTCACATCGGTAATCATCAGAGTCAGGCCGGCAGGACACACATCAAACAGCGCAGCAGCTTCCTCAACGCGATGACAAGAGACTCCCCGGTAGGGCCCAAAACCTAAACTAATGTAGCATGTCTGGACCCTACTATAGCCGCATGCGCATACTGTGTGCATAGGAGGGTGTGTGCAAGGCGCAGTGTGTGCATAGTAAAGTGTATGCAACGTAAAGGTAGTGCAGCACGGCCTAACTTACGTGTGCCCGAAGGCAATAAAAAAGAAAAGGGGTGGTGAGTAGAGAGCCGCGTGGTTCCGACAACATAGCCTTCGTAGGAATCTACTTACAGGACCCCTAGGGGAGACTAGCCGACCATGATCCCAGGCACCGCCCGCCTCCGAAGAGGACGGACGCCCAAACCTCGTCCGAGAACACTCGAGAGACCCGACGACTCACAGGAGACCGGGACGTGTGAACTCCATGCGTGATCTAACAGTGAACCGAAGAAGGAGAGGGTAGAACAGCTAACCACGCTTGCGCTCGGGGCACCCCCTCCAATTCGAATCCTCCAGCATCTGCAGCTTCCCCAGCACGGATCTACTCACAAAGAAAATGGACGCGACGTGGTCTTTTATAGTCTCGCGTCGCCTGGACCCGCTTCTCGCCGACCTAATGACGTCAGCATAAAAAATGGAGGCGAGAAGCGGGTCCAGGCGACGCGAGACTTCATCTTCTATAGAGGTTCGTACTTCGGAGATTCTCAACGATGAATATTGATTTAACGGTGCTGCCGTGTGATGTTGTGCCAGACCCTAGGCGCCAGCAATACCAGACACAAGACCTAGCCATGATTGTCACTTTGTCACAACAATGCTCTGAACTCTAAACAAACATGTTCTAAACTATAAACAAACATGTTCTAAACTATAAACATACATGTTCTAAACTATAAACATACATGTTCCAAACTTCAAACAAACATGTTCCAAACTGTAAACATACATGTATATCATTTCAATTCAGGTTGTAATTTCTGTGTGTGTACTGATGGATGTTCATGTGCATGTGCTGTTAGATGTGCATGTGCATGTGTGTTGTGTGGGAGATGTGTGTGTGTGTGCGCATGCATGCATGTATTTGTGTGTGTGCCTGCCTGCCTGCCTGCCTGCCTGCCTGTCTGCCTGCAAGCCTGCCTGCCTGTCTGCCTGCAAGCCTGCCTGCCTGTCTGCCTGCAAGCCTGCCTGCCTGTCTGCCTGCAAGCCTGCCTGTCTGTCTGCAAGCCTGCCTGCCTGTCTGCTGCCTGCCTGCCTGCATTCGTGTGTTCCTGAATGTGTGTGTATGGCACATCTTGCTATGATTCATCACATGGATACTGTTGGATCCAAGGTGACCAGTAACAAATTTAACATTATCTAGCTATTCACCACCAGCTCCATAGTAGATGCAGTAGGGTGTACATGCATCAGTATTTGTGTTATTAAGTTTGATATGTACACTGGGCAGCTCATGATATGATTGTAAGCTATGATTATATTGCAGAATGTCTATGTTTTTTCTTTCATTTTATATACTTTGATTCTAGGTATCTATTCTAGTAGCACATAACGCAGACTGAGCCTTATGCAAGATGTAGTTGCTCATCTTTCTTAAGCATGTAGTGATCCTCGATCAATGATCTTTCCGTATATGTGTGAAAGTATTGAACTGATGATAATCATTAAATGCCACGAAATGATGTGTTTATAAATGTCTACTGTGATGGTAGTCACAATGATATAGCATGCATTTCACTATCACTGACTCCATTTGGTAAATCACCATACGTATGTACTATGCATGATATGTGTGAGTGCATGTACTACATGCATGTGTGTACATATGGATACAAATGTGAGTCTGTGCATATTATGAGTGTGAGTGTGTGTGTACATACATTATTCGTTATTATGTGGAGTATCATAGTTTGTGATAATTTGGTGCAGTGGACCTCTTGGCAAGGCAAAGCAAAGGAACCTCTTTTTGCAATTGAAGTGGACCATGTATGAATCTGAAGCTGCGGTGTGACATTCTAAGAAATTTATATCAGCAGTGCTTTATTGTACCTGATTGTATCATGTCAATTTACTGTTTAATATGCTCTATTATTATCACATTCTGCATAGTACACCACTTGTGTACATACTGTAAGACTATTTACTATATGATATAATTTGGTATTGATAACAAACATTAAATGTCCGATAATTACATAAATAGCTTGACAATGTTTACTATTATAATTAAATGTCAATACTAGATACATCAGGTTCTGGTACAATTAATAAGAAACTAATACAAATACAACTAATATGAAATGTCAATACTAGATACATCAGTTTCTGGTACAATTACAGTAACTCATGATCATTTCACCAATGGAAAGCAATTCTATTCTGTGTGTTAACCGGCATGCCCTTGATCTTGGACTGATGGGAAGGCATCTGCAGACCGGTTGAGTTTGTGTCGTTTAGCTTGGTCTTAACTGTATGTATGTACCAAACACATGTACATGTTCAGGTGCATAAGTAGTATGTAGCATAATATGTACTTTAAGTATGTACACGCATGCTGTATGGAAGTGCATACACATAACCATGTAATATTATTAAGCATCATGCTAACATGCTCGGTAAGCAAAAAATTGACATTTTTTAGTTTATCACCATCAGGCCTATAGCACACTCAGGACGGTGTGTATGCATCTGAAATTGTGTTGGTGAGTTTGGTATGGGCACTGGGCAGCTCTTGGGGGACCAGCAAAGGAATGTGAAATTACCTGAGTGATCACTACGAGGCATATTACACTATATTGAAATGTACATACAAAAGTATATGCCTTATTATAAGTACCATATGGACGGACGCCTGGGAGATTTTTATCCGGCAACATAACCTATCTTTTTGTTTTCAGAAGGACTACATTAGTTCCAGGAGTGTGTCTGTGCATCCGTATTTGAGCTATGATGCATCATGTGCACACAGGAGAGGCCGTGGTGACAAGCATAATTTGACATTATTTAGCTTGTCACCACAAGGACTATAGCACACTCAGGACGATGTTTATGCATCCAAATTTTTGTTGGTGAGTTTGGCTTGGACACTAGACAGCCTTTAGTGTCCAGCAACGGAATGTGAAATTACCTGAGTGATCACCACAAGGGGTATTACGCTTATATTGAAATGTACTTACAAATGTATAATGCTATGTGCCATATGGACACCTGAGAGAATTTTCATCAACAGCAAACCTATCATTTTTGACATCAGAAGGACCGCACTAGTTCCAGGAGTGTGTCGATGCATCCGTATTTGAGCTATGATGCGTCATGTGCACACGGGAGAGGCCGTGGTGACAAGAATAAAAATTGACATATTTTAGCTTAATTGTCACCACAAGGCCAATAGCATACATGGAAGGGTGTGCATGCATCCAAAATTGTTTTAGTGAGTTTGGCATGGACACTGGGCAGCCTTTGCATGTTGACCAGCAGAGGAATTTGAAATTAGCTGAGTGATCATCACAGGGATTATTACACTATATTGAAGTGTACATACAGAATATTATGTATTATTATGTGCCATATGAAAACCTGGGAGAATTTTTGATCAGCAACAAAACATATCTTTTTGTTATCAGAAGGACTGCACTAGTTCCAGAAGTATGTCTGTGCATCGATATTTGAGCTATGGTGCATCAAGTGCACAAAAACGAGACCGTGGTGACAAGGGAGAAAATTGACATTTTTTGTTTGGTCACCATGAGGCCTATAGCACACCCAGTAGGGAGTGCATGCATCCGAATTGATATGGACACTGAATATCTCCTGGTGACCAGCAGTAGAATTTAAAATTACCTTGAGTGATCACCACAAGACGTATTACACTTATATTAGAATGTGCATACAAAAGTATATACATTGTATGTGTCATATGGACAATGAGAATGTGAGCTAACTTCTGAAACAATTCTTATCTCAATAGGTGGCCTAAAACCCCAGCTACATTATGAGGCACGTAATATTTTTTCAATGTACTTATGGTAGAGTATAGGAGAGTAAGCACTAAGCACCTTTTTGCATAGCTCATGGGGGAGGGGGGCATGTCAACTTGATTCTGACTCATGATAACCAAGACTAGCTGGGAACATGAACTAACTTCTGAAACAATTCCCATAATTCTGTAGCTAGTCCATAACCTGAGCTAAAGTCAGAGATGCTTAATACTTTTCAATAATGGCTAGATAATGCTAAACACCTTTTCGTATAGCTCATGCGGGATGGTATGTGTCGACTTGATATTATAACCGGGACTAGCTAGGGACTTGAAGTAACGTTTGAAACATTTCTCATCTCAAGGTAGATGGCTTGTAACTATATATGTACTTGCCTAGCTTATGATACTTAAAGGAGACCTAGCTGTGGACAAATACTAACTTATGAAGTAATTCCCATCTCTGTACGTTGTCCCTAACTCTTGCTACATTCGGAGGTGCTTAATGTTTTTTTTTAATGTACGTATGGGAAGGTATATAAGAAATTCTGCTAAGCACCTCTGAATGTAACTGGGGTTACAGGCCACCTATTGAGGTGGGAATCATGAGTTAGTTCACGTCCTCAGCTAGGTATGGCTAAAATATCAAGTTGACACGCCTCCTCCCAAATGAGCTAAACAAAAAGGTGCTTAGCGTTTCTCTCCTATACTCTCCCATGCATTAAAAAAAATGTTAAGCACCTCTGAATGTAGCTGGGTTACGGGTCACCTATTCAGGTTGGAATTGTTTCATAACTAATTAGTTTGCATCCCCAGCTAGATGTGTCGAAAATATCAGGGTAACACACCCCTCTCTCACAAGCTATGCAAGATAGTGCAAGTGCATATTCCCCTATTCTCACTTATACATTGACTGTGGTGCTATGGCTAAAATTTAACCACATAGCTAGACTTGGTGAGAATAGCAGGGTGACTTGCCCCCTCTTCCACGAGCTATGCAAGACGGTGCTAAGTGTTCATTCTCCTATTCTCTTCCATACATTGAAACAATACTAAGCACCTCCGAATGTAACTGGGGTTACAGGTTATCTATTAAGATGGGAATTATTTCAGAAGTTAGTTCACGTCCCCACCTAGCTCTGTCTAAAATATCAAGCTGACACGTCCCCTCTCCCATGAGTTATACAAAAAGGTGCTTAGCGTTTCCTCTCCTATACTCTCCCGTACATTGAAAAAATATTAAGCACCTCTGAATGTAACTGGGGTTACGGGTTAGCTGAGGAGAAGGAAATTGCTTCAGAAGATAGTTCACATCCCCACCTAGCTCTGATTAAATATCAAGTGGACACATCCCCTCCCCCATGAGATATGCAAAAAGGTGCTTAACATTTTCTCTCCTATATGTACGTACAGCATGGTAGAGTATAAGGGCAGAAAACTTTAAGCACCTTTTTGTATAGCTCATGGGGGAGGGGGCGTGTCAACTTGATATTTTAGACAGAACTAGCTGGGGATGTGAAGTAACTTATGAAATAATTCCCATCTCCGTAGCTACCCCATAACCCCAGCTACAATCAGAGGTGCTCAATATTCATTAAATGCATGAGAGAGTGTAGGGGAGAAAACGCTGACCACCTTTTTGTATAGCTCAAGGGGGAGGGGGCATGTCAACTCGATATTTTAGCCGACCTAACTGGGGATGTGAAGTAACTTATGAAACAATTCCCATCTCGGTAGCTAACCTGTAACCCCAGCTACAATTGGAGGTACTCAATATTTTATAAATGTATGAGAGAGTATAGGGGAGAAAACGCTAACCACCTTTTTGTATAGCTCATGAGGGAGGGGGCGTGTCAACTTGATATTTTAGACAGACCTAACTGGGGATGTGAATTAACTTATGAAACAATTCCCATCTCGGTAGCTAACCTGTAACCCCAGCTACAAGTGGAGGTGCTAAACAATTTTTCAATGTATGGGAGAGTATAGGGGAGATAATGCTAAGCACCTTTTTGTATAGCTCATGGGGGAGGGGCGTGTCAACTTGATATTTTAGACAGACCTAGCTGGGGATGTGAAGTAACTTGTGAAACAATTCCCATCTCCGTAGCTAACCCGTTACCCCAGCTACAAGTGGAGGTGCTAAATATTTTTTCAATGTATGAGAGAGTATACGTATGGGGAGAAAACGCTAAGCACCTTTTTGCATAGCTCATGGGAGAGGGGGCGTATCAGCTTGATATTTCAGACAGTCCTAGCTGTGGATGTGAACTAACTTATGAAACAATTTCCATTAACGTAGCTAACCCATAACCCCAGCTACAAGTAAAGGTGCTTAATATTTTTCAATGTATGGGAGAGTATAGGGGAGAAAACGCTAAGCACCTTTTTGTATAGCTCATGGGGAAGGGGGCGTGTCAACTTGATATATTAGTCTGTCCTAGCTGGAAACATGAAGAAACTTATGAAATAATTCCCATCACCGTAGCTAACCCGTAACCCCAGCCACAAGTGGAGGTGTTTAATATTATTTCAATGTATGGGAGAGTATACGTAGGAGAGAAAACTCTAAGCACATTTCAGCATAGCTCATGGGGTAGGGGGCGTGTTAACTTGATAATTCAGACAGATCTAGTTGGAAATGTGAACTAACATCTGAAACAATTTCCATCCCAATAGGTGGCTCGTAACCCCAGTTACATTGGAAGGGGCTTAATATAGTTTCAATGTATGGGAGAGTATACGTAGGAGAGAAAATGCTAAGCACCTTTTTGTGTAGCTCATGGGAGAGGGGACATGTCAACCTCATATTTTATACAGGCCTAGTTGGGGACATGAACCAACTTCTGAAATGATTCCTATTTCAATAGGTGGCCCCTAACCTCAGCTACATTTGAAGGTGCTCAATATACTTTAAATGTATGGGAGTGTATAGGGAAAAAACGCTAAGCACCTTTTAGCATAGATCATGGGAGCGGGGGCCTGTCAACTTCATATCTTAGGCAGACCTAGCTGGGGACGTGAACTATCATCTGAAACAATTCCCATTTCAATAGGTGGCCCGTTGCTCCAGTTACATTCAGAGGTGCTTAAATTTTTTTCAATGTAAGGGAGAGTATAGGAGAGAAAATGCTAAGCACCTTTTGCATAGCTTATGGGAGAGGGGGCATGTCAAGTTGATATCTTAGGCAGACCTAGCTGGGGATGTGAACTAATGTGCGAAACTATTCCCATTTCTGTAGCAAACTCATAACCCCAGCTACATTCGAAGGTACTTAATATATTTCCAATGTACGTACGTATGGGAGAGTATAGGAGGAATATAAATATATAGAAATAACAAATAAAAATATATAGAAAACACCTTCTTGCATAGCTCATGGGGGAGGGGTGTGTCAACTCGATATTTTAGACAGACCTAGCTGGGGACGTTAACTAACTTCTGAAACACTTTCCATCTCAATAGGTGGCCCGTAACCCAGGCTAAATTCGAAGGTGCTTAATATATTTTCAATGCGTGAGAGAGTACACGTATCACACTTATATTGAAATGTACATAATATAAATGTATAATGCTATGTGCCATATGGACACCTGACAGAATCTTTGATTAGCAACAAAATCTATCATTTGTTATCAAAAGGACCGTATTAGTTCAATGAGTATGTCCACACATTCGTATTAGATCTATGATGCATTATGTGCACACAAGAGAGGCCGTGGTGACAAGCATAAAAATTGACATTTTTTGCTTGTCACCACGAGGCTCATAGCACACTCAGGGCGGTTTGTATGCATCCCAAATTGTGTTGGTGAGTTTGGCACGGACACTGGGCAGCCATTGGTGACCAGCAACACTATGTCAAATTACCTGAGTGATCACCACAAGGCGTGTTACACTTATATTGAAATGTACATATAAATGTATAATGCTATGTGCCATATGGACACCTGAGAGAATTTTGATCAGCAACAAAACCTATCATTTTTGTTATCAAAAGGACCGTATTAGTTCAAGGAGTATGTCCGCGCATTCGTATTAGATCTATGATGCATTATGTGCACACAGGAGAGGCCGTGGTGACAAGCATAAAAATTAACATTTTTGCTTGTCACCATGAGACCTATAGCACACTCAGGACGGTTTGTATGCATCCCATATTGTGTTGGTGAGTTTGGCAGGGACACTGGGCACCCCTTGGTGACCAGCAACGCGATGTCAAATCACCTGAGTGATCACCACAAGGCGTATTACACTTATATTGAAATGCACATATTAATGTATGATGCTATGTGTTATATGGACACCTGACAGAATTTTGATCAGCAACAAAACCTATCATTTTTGTTATCAAAAGGACCTTATAGTTCAAGGAGTTTGTCCGTGCATTCGTATTAGATCTATGATGCATTAATGTGCACACAGGAGAGGCTGTGGTGACAAGCATAAAAATTGACATTTTTTTGCTTGTCACCACGAGGCCCATAGCACACTCAGTATGGTTTGTATGCATCCGAAATTGTGTTGGTGAGTTTGGCACGGACACTGGGCAGCCCTTGGTGACCAGCAATGTGATGTCAAATCACCTGAGTGATCACCACAAGGTGTATTACACTTGTATTGAAATGTACATACTAATGAATAATGCTATGTTCTTTATGGACATCTAGGAGAATTTTGATCGGCAACCTATCATTTTGTTATCAAAGAGATCGTATTAGTTCCAGGAGTGTGTCTGTGCATTCATTTTTGATCGATGATGCAATATGTGCACACAGGATAGGCCACGGTAACAAGTAAAAAATTGACATTTTAGATTTAGTCAGGAAGTTAACTAACTAAGGGTTAACAATTTCCATCTCGATAGGTGGCCAGTAACTTTAGATATATTCAAAGGTGCTCAATATTTTTTCAATGTATGGGAGAGTATAGGAGAATAAACATAAGTGTTTTCTCTTCTATACTCTCCCATACATTGAAAAAATATCAAGCACCTCCAAATGTAGCTGGGGTTACACGTTAGCTATGGAAATGGGAAATATCAAGTAACAGGCTGAGCACCTTTTTGCATAGCTCAAGGGGGAGGGGGCAGGTCAACTTGACTTTTTAGCCAGGCCAAGCAGGGGGGGGGGGTGAACTAACTTATGAAACACTTCCCATCTTTGTAGCTAACCTGTAACTCCAGCTACATTCAGACAGCTACATTCAGAGGTGCTTAATAATTTTTCAATTTATGGGAGAATTTAGGAGAGAAAAGACTAAGCACTTTCTTGGATATCTCATGGGAAAGGAGGTGTGTCGACCTGATACAAAAGGATGTAGGGATAACAAACAAAAAAGGGAAAGAACAAGGTAGGGATGAGCTGAATGAGAAGACCGTCAGAGTGAGCAGCATGTCAGAATGAGAAGACTGTCGGACTATGACAATCCCTATATCAACAGCAGTTACTGCTTGTGCAATACTCAGTATTCTGTCTGCAGCTGTTGATATTTTTCTCATTCCGACATGCTGCTCACTCCGATCCTTTCCCTACATCCTTTTTAATTTTTAAATATTTTTATTATATGCTTTATTATTAGTATTCAAATATGCATGCAATGATGCATCACATGAACACATATGATACCCATATTAACACACATTATACTCCTTTTATGTACTTGTCTGTGGGGAGTTATAGACCTAGAGGGGTTGACTGGCCAGGTGCTTCAATATTTTAACGTTGGTCACCACAGCCTGACGGGTGTCCGTGTGACATGTAATGACGCAAATACTGATGCATGTAAACCCTTCCCGAGTTGCTACAGACCTCTACTTATTGCTAAAATTTAATGATTCGCCGAGTCCGTATACGTCTGTATACCGAAATTACGGGATCCTATAAACGCCCATAGCGATAAAAAAGGAGGGCGGTCGCTTTGCAAAGCGAAGCACTCAACGAGATGTCTTTCAAGCCTATTGGTGGTTCCACCGCAAAAAGTGATGTACGTTGCACACGGAGCTCTTCAACTATTCTAGTTTGTTTTGAAGGCTTTGTTTCTCCCAACAGTCATACAAACGCCATTTAAAGAACCCGAAATATGAGCACGTTAAAGCTCAAGTAGACACAGGTAAGGCCTTGTGGGAAGTAACAAGGGCTGCTCGACTTGTGTTACGGATACATACTACTGTGTGTATATCAGTACAAACAGTGATTCCCTCAGCCACCTAGCTGTAGTTCATGTTCAACGACATGGAGTTGTACACACGTGCGCGCTCCATCTTTCTCCGGGAGCACTCCACCAGCTGTACGGTAGGATGCCCACTGCCCCATGACACTCTCTCTATAGATCATTCTACATTTGTCTGTCTAGGAGCAAGCCTGACTTCGTACATGCAAAAGCTCGAGGAAATCAGAAAAAGTAAGCCATTGTTAGTTTCAGTACAGGTATTCGAGTTTCAACCATGTCCGGTTGACGTGCATTGGACCTACGTGTGTATGCTGCGTGTGTATGTGTCTGTATTTGCTGTACACACGTAGCTGGTGGTGTAACAGTAGTACAGTATGTGAGTGAGAATGATGAGAGCCTGTCGCCCATACGTGATTTGAATACACACGTGTGTGCATACAAGGCTGCATACAGTGAACCCTTTTGAAGAATGCCTTTGTAACGAGGGAACCTCTATATTGGGACCACTATTTCCTACTGTATGTACTGTAATACTCTACTAGCTACACATTAGCATCAGAATTGGGACCACCTTACAATTGAGACCATTCTGACTGGTCCAATTGGTGATCTCAAATATTAGGGCCTGCTGTGTAGTATACATACAGTAAAACCTCACTAATCCGACACGTCTATAACTCAACATTCTCTCTATTCCGACCATTATATGAGGTACAGTCACCATACATAAGTATGGTAAGAGGCACTCCATAATCCAACAACCTCCTAATCCAACATTATTCTCAGGTCCCATTGTGTGTTGGATTAGAGCGGTTTCACTGTATGTTGATAGAGATAATGAACACTGTGACCTACGTAATATCGTTGTGTTATCATGCAGCTGTTTGTGACCATTGTGTGTCTTTCTTAGATTATCGCTATCGTAAGGATGAGATCTTCAAGAGAATGAAGGCAACCACCTTTGCTCAGCTGGTCCTCCAGGTTGCCTACTCTGAAGAGTTTATGGTGTCACCAGAGCCATCTCCAAGTATGCAGACCACCTCACCAATCCTCCAATTGTTACACATGGCATATTAAACATGTACATACATACATACCTACATACATACATGCATACAAGTAATAGCTGAAGTACCTCTCGAGAAGCTGTAGTGGACACAGACACCTTTGCCTAATTGATACCGAGGGCAAAGGTATCAATTAGGCAAAGGTGTCTGTATATCTGCTACAGCTTTTTGAGAGGTACTTTAGCTATTAATTGTATGTATGTATGTGCATACATACAGTACATACACACTTACACACACACACACACAGACACACACACTCAGTACGTATCCCGGTTCAACAGTTTCAGTGAGTATTACAAAGCACACACTGACACTGTGGTTCATATTGACTATCAGTACCGGTTAACATGATGCACACAAACTAAGGACCAAGAGATTATATGCAGTAACCAGAAGTACAGTATACGTATACTAGCTAGGGTAACTGCCAAGCAAGATGTACTGTATAGTATACTGTATACATACGTTTAGTCATGGTAACTATACATGGTGTTAAGCAGATACTGTGTGACTGTGTGTATGTTTTCTACTTGAAAAGGTAAGCAGAGTGGTCAAGTTGTGGTACCGCCTCTTCCTATTAAGAAGGATAAAGTAGGGGACATCCCCTCACCGCTTGGATCCCCAGGACAGCCACCCTCTACTGCAAGATCAACACTTTCAGAGTATGTACAGTGTTTTACAGTTTATATGTACGCTTTGTACTGTTTGTAGTCATGGTATACAGCGTTGTACTGTTTATATGTATGTATTGTGCAGTGTATGAAATGTGTCCACTGATATTGTTCTTACAAGTTTGCGTACTTATTTTCAGTGTTTATGTGTGTATGTACGTACAACATATGCAATCCATAGCCTAGCCGACCTTCAGGCATAGTCCACATAGACACCTTACATACTGTACACTGGAAATGAATACAATGTGTGTCACTGTGTCATCAGAAGTGAATGGAACAACTACTGATGTAATTTCATGCTTGGATGCTTGGGGTTCTACTGTATTCTTGTGCTGGCTAGTTTGGTGTGCGATTGGACTATCTGTACTGTATGGAATAGTATTCTGTACGTACCTACGTACATACATGATACTGTGTGTATTTCCAACTGTACGTACGTAATCAATACTTATTGTCTACCTGGTGTAACATCTCTGTTTCAATGCATGTACCTAGTGTTATTTCTGGTGTCGGTCAGTTGGATATTGAACGCTCTCCACCGGGTTCCCCTGAGGCCACACTGCCCCCTCCCCCAGCCCCTCCCCCTCCCCCATACCTCTTATTAGATGTTAGAGATAGGGAAGACTATGACAAGTGTCACATTATTGGAGGTATGTACATAGGTAGCATGTGTACTAATAGAAGGCTCCATACATACATACTAATGCATGTGCACACACACACACACACACACACACACACACACACACACACACACACACACACACACACACACACACACACACACACACACACACACACACACACACACACACACACACACACACACACACCTCGTATTGTATGTACATTCCACCCCTTCAGCCCAACACTATCCACCAGGATTGCTAACACATTCCTGCAACTACTTCTCCAGGGAGATTTTGGAGTATGTATCCACACTGCCTAATGCTGTGTGTTGTGTACTGGTCATCTATAGTTGTATTGCCTACATAAACTCCCACTCCTTGGTATCTGGTCCCATCACTAACATACAGCGCTCTCTATATTACATAATGTACGTATGCAGTACAACTTTCGTGGTACATAAGTACCCTGGTTAACACATACTACTACTAATGATGTATTACACATTCTATTTGGTCCCTGCCTCACATACACCATGTCAACCAGTACTGATGGTAAGTACGTACATCTGATACGATGTACAGACTTGTATTTCCTTCCAATTACATACTCATTAAGCTAGTTGGACTGTATATACGTACATCGATACATACAGTACTGGTTATCTTGTGCCCCACTCAGTACATACTGTGTGGTGTTCTGTGGTGTTGAACTGATGCTCCAGTTGTGTTCTTAACTCGAGGTAGAGAAACAAATCCGGTAGAGTGATCATCATCTACGACGAAGATGAGCGCATAGCTCCACAAGTGACCACCACATTCATACAAAAAGATGTGGACAATGTGTTCATGCTATCTGGAGGTCAGCACATGTATCATATTTGTATGTATGTACATGTATACTATTGCATTGATATGGCTGGGATAACTTGTGCATTACAGCGTGTACTTCCATGTACTGTATATATGTACATACGTATATACATATATGCATGATTGCATACTGTACGTACATGCATAACATTATGTTGATATGGTTTGGATGACTCACTTGCAGTACAGTATGTATGTACCTCCCTGTGCTGTATATACGTACATACATATCTACATACATGTATGAATGTATACTGTACATACATGCATGTGTGTATACTATGTGTACATGCAGTATGTACTCATATCCTTTTACATGTACACATGTTTGCATGTACTATACATACATAGGTATGAAGGTTTTATACAGAACATTTCCCAAGGGAATGTTAACTGGTGTAGTTCCGAAGTCGTGTTTACCCTCACCCCCGCCCACTGCGAGAAAAGGTAGCGGCAAACAGTCAGTCACCCCAAAGCCTCCAAGCTCACAACACCACCAGGTGATCCACAGTTCTAGATTCACCAGTGAAGGTGAGATTTGCAATCATGTTGCCATGGTGATACTCTCCCATATCCTGACATGCGCATGTTGTCATAGTAATACTTCCATTTCACCAAATCCTATTGGTATGCTAGATAGATACGTAGATAGATAGATAGATAGATAGATAGATAGATTGATAGATAGATAGATAGATAGATAATTATTATTTGACAATAGGAAGCTGCATCCATGAATGTGGGTTTTCATGCAGGTCCTAGAAAATATATACTTTTTACAAAAACATGATGAGTGAAATAATATACATGTGTTATAGTTTCCTCCATATTCACGGTACATGCAAGAAGTGTGTATTCAACTCCACCATGTGTGCTAATGCATGGATGGCACTTGTACAGAGTGGCCATACTGTGTGTATGGTGTGTACAGTTCACCTGTTCATACCCCCAATGTGTCATGTACAGATTTGGATGCCATTCAGACAAGTTTAGATGACCACCTACTAGCTTCAGAATCAGGTAACTATTGTACACAAATGCTTAGTGTGCTCAAATGTGCTTGTGCATGTACGTGTACTTACATGTACACACATACGTACTAGTGTGCATAATGAGTCATAATGTTTAGTTACATAACTATATTTATTGCCTTTGTTGTATTATAATAATAATAACTTTGAAAAGAAAATTACTAGTGTGCATTGTGCTTACATGTGTATTTGTGTACTTGTGTGTTTGGTGTGTCTGTATTGAATGTACATATTGTATTTTAAGGTTCTAGGCATGTATGCTGTAACAGTATCAATTCACTGCAGTGCTATGAGTGAATCCAGTGTTATGATATTACATCCATAGGACCGGGGTCGAGAGCATCTACGCAGAGATCTGCAACATCGGTAGCCATGTCAACCAGCAGATCCAGCACCACTAGCACTAAAATAGTGGACGGAGTAGACAGAAAACCGTGGAGATAGAGTGCGGCTGCTCTCTCAGATGTTTACACTGAAGTGTATCTTGATCAAGTGTTGTGTTGGCTACTGACACAATTTTGCATGCACACAAATGTACACATGTCCAATATTAACCTAAGTATGTGTGTACTGTACGTATGTACACATCTCCAATGTAAAACTATATACGTATATGCGTGACCAATACGTATGTACATTGTCCAGTATATACACAGCACTTTACAATTATTATCACAGTGCCTTTTGCACAGCTATGTATATAAGCACTTGTGTACATGTAAAATATTGTGAAATATTACAATGTTTTTCAAAAGATTTTGTTAAGACATAATAATAGCGAATTCTCATTAGTCTGCCACTGCTTTGTCCACCAAACATTTCAAGCCACCACAATTTCCCAGTACCAGTATAATGTACCAATACCAAAGAGTATCCAGTTAATCTGCCAAACTAATTAATCCCCCATATTCTTTGAAAACGAAATGTGGCAGATTAACGAGTATTTACTGTATGTAGTGCTTTTGTAATTTGTGCATGAAGCATAGTGACATTCTAGTCTGTCTGGCCAGCAAGACCAGTCAAATTGGAGCAACCTGCCATTTTGTACATTACATCATGTCAAAAATGGCCATTTTCGATGGACTGTTCAACCGTGGATACTTTCTTCACCAAGGGTAATCCCACTGTACAAGCAGAAGTCATACGGTAGCCCCTAACAATTGAGCCCACTTATGGGACCAGTCTAAATATTACATAATATACTGTAATACTGTATATACATACAGGTGATCCTAATTCCAACTTAGATGGAGTTATTATAATAGTATACGCAATAAAGTACATAAAATTAATCTGGCATGCAAATGACTAAGATGTTATACGTACGTACTTCATGACCAGAATGTAAAATAATATGCATTGTATTGCTGATCGTCCAGGTTATTATAATTTTGTCCAATATACTCCTTATGCATGGTCTTCATGCTTCCAGTGAGGTTCTACTGTATATTATATATAACAATTTTAATAAAAGTAATTCTGACAAAAACTTAACAATTAAAATGAAAATTGCATGATCAGAGCAGATCACTTGAACCAGAACTGAAGGACAACTGGTTAGTTGAGTGCGGAGTGAAATGCCAAAGCTTGAGCGAGTTCTCGTGCGGGTCCTCCTCTTCACTTGTCTCACTCTCGTCACTGTCACTACCATCACTCATTGTACAAAGACACGGGAGAGGAAACTTCCTCTGTCCTGAACCACTGGCTAGGATGGGTAGAGTGGGATGATGGCTAGACGTGATGGAGAAATATATAGACCACATTCAGGGATATGGAAAAAGTGGACCAGCGTCACAAATTCAGAGAGGTGTCACCAGAGTTTCACCAAGCAATTGGTACTCTGTTTATCACGACCATTACAGTACTACACGTCCAACACATGCAGCACTAACACACAACTGATACAACCAACCAACACAATACAACTGATACAACCAGCCAACACACCAAACCAACCTTATGCTGTTCACACAATCATTGTGGGCCAGAAAACTAAACACTGGCTCAAGCTGAAGTGTAGAGTCATCATTGTCACGGTCACCAGGCAAATTTTGTGTATCCCATATGCTGACTGCACCATTTTGATGACCTGACATGAGATATCGATTTGTTCTACACAAAAAGAGGGAATACATGGATTAATGAACACAGATCTAGGAGAAAGACACAAGCAAGGAATTAAAAGAGGAATGTCCTTCATAAATGATGATGCTGTGTGTGTGTGTGTGTGTGTGTGTGTGTTAAAGTTTCAACAACACATAAGAAGTTCAAAACTCTACATGTGCTCACATACGTACATGTCCAAATCAAAGTACATCCTCTGGTTGGTGTCTACTGTCCTGTTCAAGCAATACAGTATCTTTCCTGGGTTCCTTAAATCCCAGCACACTACTTCAGGGTCCTGTCAGGAGGTGGTAACACCATGGCATGCAGTTCATGTATATACGTATGTAACATTTTACACTTCTGTATGCTTTGTAAGACTAGCGGTATGTACATTAGCACTGCATACTAAGGACTGTACATCTGTATGTACCAGGTAAGCATGTATGTTGAGTGTACTGTACTGCTACAGGATGCCCACCTTGCGACCACCACTAAAGAGATAGTTCCCATCACCTGAGAACATGATGTGTGTGACTCCTCCCCCAACACCTGAGAATATCGACATTGGACCAGAGGAGGTCTCTGAATACAAACCAACTGCATAAGGGAGAAAATGACTTACATGGAGCACTCAACCTGTCTCAAATACAGTACATACAGTACTGGATACATTATGTGAGTACTGTGGATACCAAATGCAGACAATGTGTATTCTGTTCACGCACTACAAGAATGTATGTGGACAGTTTGTACAGACATGCATATACGTATAATAATATTATGTAGATACACATGCATATGTATGTAACACATACACATTGCAAACATTTATGTACATTGGTACATGTCTGCACACACACACACACACACACACACACACACACACACACACACACACACACACACACACACATGCACACACACACACACACACACACATGCACACACACACACACACACTCACGCATTTATGCACACATGCACATGCGCACACACACACACGCTTGCACACACGCACACACACACACACACACACACACGCACACGCACACACAGACACACACATACACACACGAATTCAAGCACACACGCACACATGCACACACACACACACGCACACACGCTTGCACACACACACACACACACACACACACACACACACACACACATACACACACGCATTCATGCACACATGCACATGTGCGCATGCACACACGCGCGCGCACACGCACACACACACACACACACATACACACACACACAAACTCACTTGATTTGGAGTATGTACCTAATGCATATATCTCAGGATACTGAGGGTTGAAGGCTATACAGGATACAATTCCCTGCAATCCAAGGGGGGAATTCTTTTCTACACAAACAGACACAACATTATGAGTGGAATGTATGGTACTGTAGATTTACATATGACAAACACTTACCCACACAAACACACATATGTATGTACATGCACACACACTCACACACACTCACACACATACGTACATACACACACAAACACACACATACGTATGTACATGCACACACACTCACACATACGTACACATACACACACACAAACACACACATACAGTATGTGTACAGGACCAACTGTCCCCCTATCTCCCACTGTCCCTCACTCACTGAATGTTTCTCTATTCTCCACCTGTCGACCAGGTCTTGTGATGTCGAATATTCTCAAACAATTAGAAAATCCACAGTAAAGTCGGCTACCAGCCACGTTGAATGACAAGGATTTAGGAGAAGTGACCTCATCCTATGGAGACACCAAGGACCACAACACTACACAGTACACAGGATAGGGAGAACACTACACAGTACACAGGATAGGCAGAACACTACACAGTACACACTTATAATAATATAGAGTACTGTAATACAGTGTATAGTGGAATAATACACAGAGTACATAGTACATACTTGCAAAGGGTCTAGCAGTACACTATACATACATATATGGTGCGTACAGAATGGGGAACATACTACACAGTACACGTACCAATTATACAGAGTCTGATACATACTGTTGTACACTACACAGAATATGCACATACATACTGTACTTGCAGTACATACACTACATAAATGCAAATGTAGGTAGTATACGAACTTCTTACCAGGTGGTTGTAAGGCGTGTAAGTAGCTCTCATGACTCCAGTGTAGGCATCCCATAGATGAACTGGATGATCACGACAAGCCGATGCAAAACTATTCGTACATAAATAAAAATTTGTGGTGTGGTGTTCACCCATACTACAGTACATACATTAGGTGTGGTGTTCACCCCATACTACAGCACATACATTAGGTGTGGTGTTAACCCATACTACAGTACATACATTAGGTGTGGTGTTAACCCATACTACAGTACATACATTAGGTGTGGTGTTAACCCATACTACAGTACATACATTAGGTGTGGTGCTCACCCATACTACAGTACATACATTAGGTGTGGTGTTCACCCCATACTACAGTACATACATTAGGTGTGGTGTTCACCCCATACTACAGTACATACATTAGGTGTGGTGCTCACTCATACTACAGTACATACATTAGGTGTGGTGTTCACCCCATACTACAGTACATACATTAGGTGTGGTGTTAACCCATACTACAGTACATACATTAGGTGTGGTGTTCCCTCATAAACAGTGCAGGACATACATACCTTATGTGTGTACATGCAGTACACTAAACAGTGCTCACCAACAAGAATCAGGATCCATAGAGTTCATCACGGGAAACCAAGCAAAGTCGTAGACGAGCTCTCCCTCCTGAACGGTCAGTTCTGAGGACTACAGAGGTCAGAGGTCAGATGGTGAATTGGAGTGGATAAAAGTTTCTTTAGAACTCGTGTATGCATGTACGTATGTACAACTCAACACGAATATTCATACTTCCATACAATGTACTGCATACACTGTGTATGTATTACACATACAGTTAATAAAGGGAGCAACTTGTAGATACACAACACATACATCGATACATACAAATGTATACACATAATTTTGTACTAACATAAGGAATATTTATGTACACACGTACACAGATTCAATGGTTAACCAAATTCTGTACAATATGTATGGTCTTACCAATGTACATGAATCTAAAGATGATTGAGCCTAAGCCAAGAACACACATAGGTCTACATATGTACATGCATGTATGCGCATGTACACACAAACAAACACACACACACACACACACACACACACACACACACACACACACACACACACACACACACACACACACACACCATTTCTCTGTTCTTTACTCCAGATTCATTCTGAGGGGCATCCCCTCCCAGGAACTCTTGAGGAAGATTGAACACTTTCAGCTTGTTATCGTTACTACACACTAGAATACACGAACCATCAGGTGCCCTGGAGGATAACAAGAACAGTGACTCAACAAACAACACTTCTTCAATGTGACTTGTAAGTAGAACAAGAACTGTCTCAATTGGTAGTACTTGATGAATCTGTAGGGCCAACTAGTTTGTGTGTGTGTGTGTGTGTGTGTGTGTGTGTGTGTGTGTGTGTGTGTGTGTGTGTGTGTGTGTGTATGCGTGCGTGTTTGTGCATGCATTCACACATGCGTATTGCAGTTTATCTTGCTGGTGGTTTAATGGCAGATGTTTATATCATATGCATCCATTCTGTGTGGAATTTTGCATGAGCATGAAATACATGAGTATAAGCCTGGAGGTAGACATCCAGAGGAGCGTACATATGTGGAGTGCCCCATTAGTTCATTACATACATATACACGTACCACTTGCACCCTCGGAGGAAGTTGTCCTGGGTTTGACTGAATTCTTTGAATGCACTTCCCACAAGTTTAGGGACATCTGAAAATATAAGAGAATAGGTTTGTTCTTCCTCATGCACATGTGGACTATATTGTTGTTGTTGTTGTTGATTGTGCTGTCCATTGTCTCGACCCATCTGGTCATCCTCGCAATGCAGCTGCTGCTTTAGTTGCTGCCTTTGCCATTGATCCTCAAATAACGGCTGATTTTGTTCCATTTGTGAATAATGTTCTTGTTGCTGTTGTTGTTGATGTTGCTCTTTTTGTTGTTGCAATTGTTGTTGTGGCTCAGGCTGTAATTGTTGATGTTGTTCTTGTTGGTGCTGTAATTGTTGCTGTTGTTGTTGTTGTTGTTCTTGTTCGTGCTGTAATTGTTGTTGTTCTTCTTGTAGTTGTTGTTCTTGTTGGTGTCGTAATTGTTGTTGTTCTTCTTCCATTCTTCCCTGGCCAGGGACCTGCTGCATACTTACTTGCTCACTGCAGATAAGGGACACCACTCGTACGTATCATGTCATAAGATAAAACAATAGAATATGCACACAGCAACACCGCACACAAGGACCAAGGTATGTAGCTACAGAAGATCTATACATCCCGATAACAAACCATTTCTGTACGGTAGTACTAGCAATTATAATTAATATTAAATTTTGTGGACAAAATGGTAAGTGTGCAGAACTACACAGTCTAACTTTAACGTTTCTGACGATCCGTCCTCTATACGTTCATTCTGCACTCCATCTAAATGCGTTCCATTCTTTACGGGTACGTCGAAAAGTTGACAAGTTGTACCGTCGCGATCCATATCTTGCTCGTCCTCCATTTTCCCCAATTACCGACACGCATACACAAACGCGGGATAACGCAACACACGAACTTGCATTACTATTGCACACTGCTGCTGAACGAAAAAAGAATAATAGTTTAAAAACTCAATAAATCAGTAATATTCTGAAAAATTGTATTCCTCGGGTTCCCCCATTTCCACATCACCGTCAACTACAGAAAGAAAACGAAATAAAATACAGATGAATTGTGGTGAGCTGAATTGAGAAGACACAACACGTTACTAATCCTTAGATATATGCCTATAAAACTATGTTGAATCACCACATATTTTTTAAATCACATCACACATGTCAGTGATTATATGTCACACTCCACACTGTCAGTCCTCACTAACGTACATTTGTGGCTTAGTTGTAGTTCTTTTGAACGGCTAGGCACATTGCCCTTGGTTCCCTTGGACTTGGATTGCTTCTTCTTCAGGTCAACCACTGTAACAATTTGCTGCAATGCAAACCACAGTGAAGTAATCACACTAGATGAAACTGATATCGTGACCATAATACATGACGGTATGTACATGTGTACATAAGTATAGTTGAACCTGATTAACACAAAATTTCTCAAAATATCCATCGTGAAACTTTTGTCAGGTCCTACATTTACTACTGGCATAATGTAAGTACTGTTGACATAAAATAACGTTAACATGAAATTTTGGAGTTCCCATAGAGTTTTGTGTTGAAGACATTGGATTGTAGTCATTGTATGTATACATAATCCAAAGTAAACATACATGAATGTTATATCATATACTGTATGTACTACACACAAAGAGCGGGCATATAGGTTACATATGTACATGTCTTCACTACACACAGTAGACAAACATACCACTTGTTCATTCTTAGTCACTTCAACTGTATCATCGTCATCTTCAGAATCATACTGGAACATTGTGATGAAGTAAGTATGGATTATCACCACATGAAATAGCATACGTATGTACTGTACATACGTATGCTAAAATACACAATGTGAAGACACACATATGCATATGCTAAAATACACAATGTGAAGACACACATATGCATATGCTAAATACACAATGTGAAGACACACACACACACACACACACACACACACACACACACACACACACACACACACACACACGTACACACACACACATGCACACACACACACACACACGCAGGCACACACGCACACACAGTTTGCAGTAAGAATCAGTAGCACAAATAGACATACCATCTCTTCATCACTACTTCCGTGACTGCTGTCCAGCTGTTCCATCTCTGCTGGTTGAGAGGACTCCAAGGACACACACATTGCTTCCATTTTATCACCCAGACCTGCCCACAGTAAACAACAAAGAATCCAATATATGTACAGGCCTCTCGAGTTACTTGTGAGGTGGTAGGGTTATTACTTTCAGTCACCACTCTATAAGCACTCACATACATACATACATACATACATGCATACAGTACGTACAGCCCTCTCACATGCTATATAATAGACTGCATATTTGTAGTAAAGAGCTCAAATTTCAAGTGTCACAAACTCACCACTTAAATCTTGTTTCTCATCCACTTCTATTGAATCCTAATACAGTGAACATTAACATACATGCTACATCTAATACAGTACATGTACATATGCACTGTTAATACATATAAATGTGTATACGTACATATTATAATATTTGCAGTACACACTCAGTTAGACCACGTGTGCAAACAACCAAGAAAGCTACACTCAACCAACACTCTGTGTGTGCAGGGTGCACAAGGGTCTTGCTCACCAGGTCAAAGGCTTTGCTCCATTCAGAGACTATCTCTGCTGGCATGCGTTCTGACCCAGGAGATTGTTCAGGAGGGTGAGTATAAAAGGTGATCCTTCCACTGGAGGTAAAATCAGAGAAATTGACATGGTTGGTTAACACTGAGGGAGGACCAAGACTGGCTAATAAGAAAGAAGGGCAAGCTAACACCGAGGAAGATTAACACTGAAAGACAACCCCCCCACATGCAGCATATGTGGAATACACTAACATATTCCAGTCATGAAGGACATGTCTGGCTGCAGCTTCTACATCAGGGACACCTCCTTTCTTCAGTCTACCGATTCTCCTTGCTACATGAGTGAGAAACTCGTGTACATCAGCAAACTCGGGAATGCAATAGAACTCCATCACCTAAAATAGTACGTACACAACACTCACAAATGAACACACTACATACGTAGTCCTGTAGTGCTGGGATGATCAATTGATTAATCAAATCAAATGTTGCATGAGTGTGTAAACTAATTTAAGTATAAATACTGTATGTATGCATGTACATATGTACGTACATACTATGTACACACGACAGTAACATGATCTACATGTGCACCCTACTTACCTTCACCCTGTTGCATCGTCTCAAAATGGCCTCCACTGGAGAAGTCAAGTCTGTCAAATTCTCCACCTATGTACGTATGCACATTGACAGTGTTCATTGAACAGTAACCATCTCATGTACACATACACAAGTGGTACACTGACAGTATGGAAGAGCAACATTCAGGAAACATTTTACAAGTTTGGACAGTTCACCTGGTACATACAGTAAACAGTATCCAGTGTTCTAAACTGATGCATAACCACATCAATACGTCACACAGATCTAATTGCCCTATCTTTCAGCCCGGAGGGAAATACAGATATGTACATATGTGCCATTTCTTAACATTGAAACTATGGGTGAACCTCTGAAAAGTATTCATTGCTGGAAAATTTGAATATTTTTTGTCTTTTGGCATCTTCAGAGCACTTCGCATCTGTTCAGAATCAGCTATACCCCGCCTCCTTTTGGTAAGATATTCATAAGCCTACATACAACCTCGGGTGTTGTGCTTATAAACTTCATACAATTCATAATGGGGTGATAACCTATACATGATCAGGCCATGCACTACGTATTGTACATACCAGGTGTGAAAATACCACACATTGCATGTTCAAGAAGACAGCTGCTCACTTTGATACAGTTCCTGAGAACTGCCGAAGAGTGGTCACCACTCTTGGCAATGACAATTCCAGGACAGTCCAGCATCTTAATGTGCTTGTCCAGCTGCACTTCCTGCATCGTCCTGGATCGAGGGAGATGAGGAAGAACACTGACATGAGTGTATCACACTGCACTGTACATAACTTTTATTTCCAATGGTGACATTCAATTATAATAAGTATGTATGCACATATATCACTGATAATGTTGCCACCGTAAATAAAAAAAAAAATAAAAAAAAAAAAAAAAACTGTACATATCACTGAAAGCTCTCACTTTGTGACTCCAGGAGTGGCCCCCACACTGCAGGCCCTGGATCGCTTCAGACTGTTGATGATGCTGCTCTTACCGACATTCGGCAAACCAACAATACCCACCGTAATGGAGGTTCTGATGTCTGCGTTACGGCAGTAGTTGCCTAGCAACTTCATCAATACGTTGGCACCGAAACAAGCTGAAGACTCTTTCACATCGTCTGGAATAATGCCTTGAGGTAGTTTTTTCCTGGACTGGAAGACAGAGGCAGGTCAGGGAGTTATGAAGTAAGACAAAGGTGGTATTTTTCCATGTGTGAAATGCCCCGCATACACAGCACACACAGCGCATACAGCATATGTTCAATCACACAGTATACACTCGAACACACAGCACACACCACACACTCAAACACACAGCACACGCCACACACTCAAACACACAGCACACACCACATACTCAAACACAGATACATACCAGGTTCTGCCGCTGTGATTGTGTGCTGGCCTTAAAGGCCACTGTGGGAAAGTCCCTACGCAGGTACTTCAGCCAAGCTTCAACGTTGGACTTCGGCACAAGATCTGAATAAAAACACACAGCACATTGTATTATGTACATACATACACAAAACACATAGTATTACATGTACAATCGAGTGTGCAGTACTTACATCTACATATGTACGTACATATGTCCATATATACAGCATGTACAACATCTCCCATACAGAAACTCATAGTGGAGTAAAGAGGTGTACATACTGCAAGTACTGAATATACGTAGCATATACAAAGACTCACCAATCTTATTCAGTACTAGAATCAACTTCTTGTTAGCTCCCGATGCAATTATAGCTTGTTCGACCTAGAAGTAAAGCAGATGGTGGAGTGTTACAAGGCACATACATAGTACCCTACCTTCACAGGTACATGCTGTACATACGTCCACTGTATGTATTTTACGAAAATTGGATGTGTACTTACCTATGAGAAAACATCATATTAATGCCCATATTTGAAGACGAGCTGAGTAAAATACATTATACAGTTCAACCTGCCTAGTAAGTACCTTGAAGGGCACAATGTGAACTTCTTACTAGAGGTACTTACTATCAGTACTGGTTGACATAGTGTACATGAGAAAGGGACTGAATGAGGGTTAATCACTAACCAAGAGTGTGTAGTAACCCAGGTACTCCCTAGAAAGTTCACTGTATGTACATAAATATGTATACATATTATGTGTATATACCAGTAGTAGAAGTCAGCAGACACATTGCCAACTCAGACCACCACCAAACAGCACAGCATGGAGGTACAGCACTACATACCTGTGGACATCGGCAGCCCAGTGGATCCCTGGCATCCAGGACCTCCAGGACGACATCAGAAAGCTCCACAACTCTTTTGAATTCTCTATAGTAAGCTTTTCTGCTGCCATCTACATATGTACATACATTTGGGTTATACATTTACAACTGTACAGATATACATTCCCACAAATAGACAGATACACACACACACACACACACACACACACACACACACACACACACACACACACACACATACACACACACACACACACACACACACACACACACACACACACACACACACACACACTCACACACCTTCTCCTATCTCTAAGCCCTGTATGTCAGTCATCGCTTCTTCCCATTCTTGCTGCAATGAGTGTGATACAACACATCAGCGTATTACAGTATACAAGTGTCAATGTAAAATACACTCTTATATAAATACCTACATACATACGTAGGTACATATGTACACAGGTACAAATATACTTAGTCATTAATATAATAACATTGCACCTGTATATAATATGGCAACCAAACTCAAGCAAATGTACCCTACACACCTTTTGCTCAAACTGACGTGTTCTCTTCTCTGCATCGCTCTTGAGGTTATGTAAACTTTTCAACTTCTTATCTCTCTGAAGCTGTTGTTTTCTTCTTTGCTCATCCTTTGAATCCTGTAGTACATACAGCATATACGCACATACGTAAGTGTACATATGTAATTAAATATACCACTACACACTATAGAGCCTTATGCATGTTGTAAACATGCCTGTATTTGTAAGTACCTACATAGTATGCGCAGCAGGTGTACAGATGTACATTAACATGAAGCAGAGTAAGATAAGTACATGCACACTTGTATACAAATGTATGTTTGTCTCTGTAGCAGTACATGAAGTTAATATAAGTACAATACTACATGAATGCATACAATATAACAAAAGAATAAAGTAATTTATATAAAAAATAAATTAGTACATGATTATACATTTCACTTTTTGTTTCTTGTCCTCTATCTGTTTTAAAAGTTGTTCCTTGAAAGGATAAAGATTTGGAATGCCAGGGTCCTTCTTCAGCTCTACGGTATGGACAGGTAAAGAGTGTGGGAGAGAGGTACTGTACAAGGTGTACATGCAAGGGTGAGGGGAGAGAGGTGCTGTACAAGGTGTACGTGCAAGGGTGAGGGGAGAGAGGTACTGTACAAGGTGTACGTGCAAGGGTGAGGGAGAGAGGTGCTGTACAAGGTGTACGTGCAAGGGTAGCACTTTCAAGGAGGTCTTTAGTGGGTAAATAATCTTGGATGTACGTGCCGGGAAATGTGATATAACTCAATACTATGATAACATTTAATCTTCTTCACAGAAAATGGACAGAATGCTACAGTGTTACTAACTTGTTTTTCCTTTTCTCTTCTGTTCCTTTCTCACTTTTCGCTTGTGTTCTCGCACCTGCAGCACAAACAACATTGTGGTCACACTTGGAAATGTTTACTGTATTTATTACAATAACAACTGTTGTACATACACATCAACAATAGGATACATCCTCAGGCCAAACATTAGTAGCAACTGTCGTACACCTGGTTAATGGCTAACAATAGGGCTATGGAACGCAAATACAAAATACACTACTGATCATTTCGATAGACTTCCAGAATGTGTAGAGACTGTTAAATAGACACAAACATGCACACATGTCCCCAATGTACACAGAGAGCATATGGTTGTGATTGGGACAGCATAGACTCTCGCTGTGACAGACGGGGTCCATATTGCGAGGATGAAAATTGAACCAGATCACAGCAACGTGTGCTACCAGCACAGAGTGTTACCTCGCAGGTACACAAACAGCACAGACGAACACCAGGGAAGACCCAAACCACACGGCATATATATCCACACAACTGCATGCGATCAGTCAAACCTGAATAACACAAAATATCCCCAATTACGAAACTTTGTCAAGTCCCTACACTTACTGCAATGTATAAATGTATATGTACAGCACATCATGTAAGTACTATTATCATGGAAAACTATTTAACATGATGATTTGAAGTTGTACATAGAATGTCTTTTCGAAGAGGTTCAACTGTACATCACACTAACACCTTATTGGTCAAGGTACACATACTCGGTGTGGGTCATCACACACGTACTCAGAAGTACATACAGTCCAACTTGCTTAGGCACATTCTGAAGACCACAGCAAATCTGCACTTCCTATTGGAAATATCTACCATCAGTGCAAAATGGCGTGGTTAGAACAAGCTAACAGCCGAGTGAAGTTAATAATAGCATGTGTTGAACAGAAGTAAGCACCGATCAGGATATTTACTAAGCAAGTTGCACTACTTATAGCCAAGCAGTATATGATCAGCCAACTACAACTATATAGTACACAGTTATACCATACGTGGTCTATACAGTGCACAGGATGAGTGCCTTATAGCGGGTAATTGTAGCACGAAAGCATATATTGCAGTGACAGTAACAATTGGAAGACACTCGTTCAAAGGTATAAACCGACCCTCGATCCTGACCTTGGATCAAAAAACGTACGTATATGCGTTGTACGTAGCATACAAGTCGCACAGTCTGAATATCCTGGGAAGAGCCGACTTCAAACACACTTATTATTATGTTGATACGATAACGTGAATCACAATATTATATAGATAAGCACGTAAAAATGAAATATGGGATACCTTTTTATCAATTTTGTACTTTTGACGACAACTTTGTCTTTTACTTTTCTTTCCTGTGGACGAAAAACAAATCATTTCAACGACTAAATCCTTTGAAATTGACGATTCTCTTTAGATAACGTGGAATACACAATTCAGTACACTCACTCATAAAGGTTTTCACCATTTTGCTGCTGTACACGTGGGTAGATTTCGAAATATTTCGCGCGGTTGATAATGCGCATGCGCATATGCATGTGGTAATGTACCAGCGGGATCGAGTGGACATCGAAGCTCTTTTGAGAGACAGCAAAGACGAGCCAATCAAAATATGTTCTCCAATGGTTAGATATTCAAAGTGAGAATTTTTTGCAACTTCTGAGATGTGTGCAGTCTGTATGCAGTGGAATAATATAATATAATCATTTTTACATCTCGAGCTCTGCATGTGGGTACATAAATATGTTGTATGTATGTACTATGTATATAAATGTGTATAACCATAGACACTCTAGACAACTATAGTATAGCTCAGGATTGTGGTGGATATTCATATAGCAGTTATGAATGTTTCGTAACTTGAACATACAAGTGTGCTTACTTTTATTTTTATCATTTATCTCTAATGTTGTAGACTACCTTTCAGAAAGTTGGTCAGGAGGTACGTGTGTCTTCTTGCTGAGTGTTGTCTCACTCGTTGCAATCCACACAACTATACGTATGTACCTCCACAGGTATAATTGTGATGTCACATGCACGCCCATGATCGTATCGGACTCTTTCGTGAAGTCTCAGAAGGCAAGGGATGTGGATTTCACTACTTCCCCAGGTGCGTATGCTGCAGTCTGTATATGCACACATAAGTATGTAATTATTACATGTATGTACATGTATTGAATACATAAAAACTACATATTAAATATGTAGTTTTCATTCATTCTATATATCTGTATGCACACATACATACATGTCTTGTATTTCATTATTATGCATGTACACATGTGATGGGTTGGTCAACAGGTACCATTTTGACGGAGAATATTAGACTATGTGTTTCCGAGTATCTAGTATATCCAGATTTATTTACCATACAAAAATGATAAAATTTGTGATAAGAGCTCATTATACTGTGTAGGTAGTGTTACAAAGCCTCTCTCCATACAGTCTTCACTGTTCATCATGTTCTCTGTGTATCATTTCCTACGTACAATCGTATCTCGCTATCTTCAGATGACCAGCCGCTGGTGGTTCAGTTTGCTGCTTGCAATGCAAAACAGTTTGCTGATGCAGCAGAGCTGGTTTCACCGTAAGTGTTCCTGTATAAGCCGACATCTGTCACTTATGCCGAAATCCCGCTTAATCCCAACCACGTCGTACTGTATCCTACTTCTCACTGTGTGTAGATATTGTGATGCAGTTGATTTGAACTGTGGATGCCCTCAACGGTATGTACATTGTGTGGTCTTTTGTGATGAATATGTGTATGTAAGTATGTGTACATATCTCATTCCTTTAACCACTATACACAAATACACGTGTGTGTGTGTGTGTGTATGTGTGTGTGGACCGTTTGAGGCAGTATTTCTTCACATACCCATGTCTCTTGTCCTGTAGCTGGGCAATGGCTGAAGGATACGGAGCTCACCTCATAAAGTATCCAGAGCTGATAGCGGATATGGTCAGTCAGGCTAAGAGGAGGAGTGGGCTCCCGGTGTCGGTCAAGTTGAGGATACATGAGAAATTAAAGTACATATGCAATATGCATACATATGCATATACGTAACTACTGTATGTATGTATTATTACTGTGTCAACATACGTAGTAGGCACATACATGTAGTTACTTTTTTGGAAGCGTTATATGATGTATTTTGGTGTGTGTGTGTGTGTGTGTGTGTGTATGTGTGTGTGTGTGTGTGTGTGTGTGTGTGTGTGTGTGTGTGTGTGTGTTTGTGTGTGTGTGTGTGCATGCATGTGTATGTATGTATTTTGTGCATGTATGTGAGAGAGAATTGTGTCTTTATCTTCCTTGAGTACCTATACCATGTACATACATAGTATTGTATGTGTCATACTGACCCAGGTATACAGTTGACTTAGTCCAGAAGGTTGAGCATGCTGGTGTCTCCTGGATCACAGTGCATGGACGAACCACACAACAGAGAACAGAGCCAGTGTCACTAGATGCTATAAAACTGGTTCGTAGTGAATGTAATGTAGCTGTGATAAATGTTCCTATCTTGAGAAACACTCTATTTTGGAAGGACAGTCCTTATTTTGGAGGGACAGTCCTTATTTTGAAGTGACAATCCTTATTTTGGAGGGACAGTCCTTATTTTGGAGGGACAGTCCTTATTTTGGAGGGATGACACTTATTTTGGAGGGACAGTCCTTATTCAGACTACGTTGGTCCTCTGTTCGGTGGCTTTGTTCCACTTCTTATTAAGCAGTCTGTCTTTTCTCATCACAATCCCTATTTTAGTGTGTGCACGACCCTGTTTATACCCCAACACTGTAATTAAATGACAAAGAACTTCATTGTCTTAGCTTGATCCACCTTGTCAACATACAATGTTTTACGTACGTATTTCTTTTCTACATCTAATATGTGTACTGTATTAATGTAGCATATGTGGTCATGTGTGTTTAGTACACGTATCGTGTGTTTTTCATTCAGGTCAAAGATAGTGTTGGTGTACCTGTGGTCGCCAATGGCGACATATTCAACCTATCGGATGTGACGATGGTTCACAGGGTGACAGGTGTGGACGGCGTGATGTGTGCACGAGGTCTGCTGCACAACCCGGCCATGTTCGCAGGACACACACAAACTCCTCTGAAGTGTATCAAAGAGTGGGTCAGTTGGACCACTGCAGACACTTTGACCCTACTATGCAACATGCTATACAAACACATACATAGTGCAACCTGCTATAGAGATCACCTCTACACAAAGACCACCTGTCCTAAGTAATCATTGTTGGACTATCCAAAATGTCAACTCAACTACATTAAAGTACCTCTGTATAAAGACCAAGATTGATTGTCTACAGCTACTGTAGAGATAATCAATTCCAGGTTATTATAATATCATGCAGGTGTCACTATAGTGGTTTGAACGCAACTACCACTTGAGACTGCTTACGTTATACACACTCGCTCACATCACAGGTTGATTTGGGCCTTTCGTATGGAGTCAACTTTACCTATTTTCATCACCACCTCATGTACATGATGGAACACATTCTACGCAGATCAGGTGAGATTGGAAGGCATGTACGTATGTACACACATTCTTTCAATGTGTACGTACATGCTTGCAAGTTCTTGTGTTTGATCATATTATGTTCTGATATTTCTCCCACGTACAGAGCGTCTAGTTTTCAACACTCTCTCAAGCACACCAGCCGTTTTAGACTATCTACAAGAACACAATTTTTTACCTCCAGATGAAACATAGTGTTTCGCATACCACTTGTTGGCATGGAGTGTAACACTGAACAAACATATATGTACAATAGACTTTGGTTCATGGATACCATGTGCATTGATTTTATACCAAGACTGATATAATATTTTGGAACATATCTACCGTAATAGGAATGTTCAATCTGCAGGAAAGCAGCCATATACGTACATACAGTATATATATAATGTATATCAAATACTATAATATATATGAACATAATATATTGATTAGAACAAGTTAATTATATATAATAATATTATACTATATTATACATACGTATGTATATAATATGTACTGTATAATGTTATGTAATGATAAGATTAAGATAATATAGATCTAGAGTTAGAGTTATATACTGTAGACTTTGTACATACTTCATAATATTTTGTAGAGTTTGACTTCGATGACAGGGAATGTGTACATGCAGTGCATACTTATGTATGCATGTTGTCATAATTATAATATTCAATACATTCGACCAAAAACCAAAATTGTGTCAGACAACACATGGCGAAAACTAGAAACAAGTGTTCGGTCTCTTGGGAGCAAATGTCTGCCTGAAGTGACTCTTGAGCACACGATGACTCAGAGGGAACTTTATCTTTGAATTCTGCACAAGTGGAACACAGCCAGGATGAAAAGACAACATGAGAACACTTCAGCAAGAAGAAACAAAGGATGTTGTCTGACAAAACAAGCAAAACTAGTTCAACTGCCCACCCTGTGGGTATGATACAACCCTACATCAAAATTTGCATCTAATTCAGCAATTTTTTTCCTATGGTAATATAATTTCTGAAAGAGGGGGAAGATGGCGATTGAGTATGGCGTAGTACAGTTTTATTCAAATTCTCAAAGGAAGGTTCGAATCTCCTTACCAACCACCTTATGACAAACTCCACGGTTACTAATAAGGATATTGTGCGAGTTTAATAGCCATCGTATATGAAAGAGGGCTTCAGGAACAAACAAACCGAGACTCTATAAATTTAATTATAGTATGATGTTGAAGAGTCTTTGCAGATCAGAACCTAATCCTTATCTTCAACCAACTCATACCCAACAAACACCCAGTGAACAACTATCAGTACATGTCCTACATTTCAGACTTACGTGAAATTGAGTAATGTGAGGTCTCTTGCACTTGGAAGCAGGAATCACTTCTACCTTCATTATCTGTATGGAGTGCGACCGAGCACGATGACGGGCCGCCATGTCACGATCTAGCCAAGAAGGAATACAGATACTCAACTCAGTGTCCCAACATGCTTTATACACACTGTCTTGATACACACAATGTACACTGTCTTGATATACACACTCTAGTGACACACACAACCAGTTCATTTGGAAATGTTGACAAGAGGAGAGAAAACAAAAGTTGCTGTAAAGGAAGGGGTGAATACAATTCAAATCCATTAATATGTAATTGAAGATATTTTCAGGATGGGGTGGTGGTGGGGGGGAAATTTTAAAGGGGAGGCAAAACTTTTCCAACGGGAGGGTAATCCCCTCCTATTCTAGATCTGCTCACAATGTTTACAATTCAGACCAGTGAATTTCTTCCACATCCCTTGGGAGAGTAAATGACCTAACAAACCACCAGCCTCAGAGCAATGAAGCTCTTTGGGGCACTGTGATAGAGCACTGAGTATTGAACACAAGAGACTACACACCAACCATATGCCAGCATGACCACGGTGACCAGTGCAGTGATGCGAACTCACAGCATTGTGTCACAGCTCCTGCTACAGTGAGGTCCCTGTACTCCCTGTACATGTTGTGGGTCCCACTCCTCGAATCGTATCGTAACCAGATAGCCACGTTTTTGATCCTCAGTGGTGACTTGTCATAGACCTGAAGAGGAGGGTGGAAAGAAAGACTGAAAGTTGTAAAAAGACAAAAAAATTGACATCCGCATTATGTACACCAGAATGGCATCATGAACAATAACACTTGAGAGTATGATTATGGCAACAATGCACACAAGGATGGCGCATTCTTGCAGCTTTACTGTCACATCCATCACATCTATACACAAAATGGCAGATGTGTGTGTATGTATACTATCATGAATGACATTGCGTACGTATAAACATGTCCAAGACACCGTGCCCAACATCACACACTGGCCCAAGGGGACGACAGAAACGCCGGGAACACACCTGTCCGATGAATACAATCTCTCCTCTTGTCTTTTTCAACTTTTTGAGTTTTTTCATGAAATACCAGAACTTTGAGGCTGCCTGAACTTCATCATTAGCGAATATTCTCATACGATACAACTGAGGATCACGATTTTTCTCATTGGGTATTCTTCTCCCAATTACTTTGTACTCTTTGAGCTAAAACGAACACGCAAGCACAACTGTAAATTAACTTCCACGGTATCTACTTGTAGTGACATATTATCGAGACCACGTGGCTGAAGACAATGATACATACACCGACGCTTCAGAAATATTATCTCGAAATGTACTACTCACATCTCCTTTAGCTCTCATCGTTCAATTTGGAGCCAGCCCTACACCACGTGGTTCAGCACTAGGAGCCGATAATCGATACTGCGCATGCGCACAAACACGTGTTTCACTAAAAATGGCGGAGGAAGAAGCTGTACAGCAACTTAGTGTCCAAGAACCGCTAGATCTCATAAGATTGAGTCTGGATGAACGAATATATGTAAAGCTTAGAAATGATAGAGAAATAAAGGGAAGACTACACGTAAGAATGTTAATTGTGTTTTACACTACAGACACTGCCTAGCATACCGTGTTTTGGAACTTCATATGTTCGTATTGTGTCTGTTATATACGTGTAGTGTTATTAATTTAGACTATTTGTTGTTGTAGGTATAGTAATGCATGGAATACAAATTCATAGGCATTGTCAAGATTTGAAAATTTGCAATGATTTCCAATAGTCTTCATCATCAACGTCCTTGTGTTTGATACAGTCTTTGGAATTTGATCCATATCTTAGGTCACTTCGACAGTCCGTATTGTGATGTGATTGCATGTAGTTCGTTTTCATTATGAATTGGAATCACTACCTCCATCTTACTATAATTTACGGGGTCTCTTTTTGTTTGTTTGTTCGCGAACTCCTCCTTCAGTTCGCATGCAATCGACGTCAAACTCCCCAATCCTTCTCAGCGGCACCCGTATACTAAGGGGGGTGGCGTTTCGTTTTAGGCCTTTCTTTTAGAATTCGAACGAAACCGTACTATCCCCGTACTTGAAAGGCGCCATTTTTCACGACACGTTTACGGACGAATACGCCCGTAGGGCGGGTAATTCGTACTCGTATATTCAAATGCTACACATTGACTATGTTTGGCTGTGGCCACGAGGAAGTTCACTTCCACAATGTGTCAATATTTGGATGGGGAAAATATGTTAATATTATTTGAATGGGTATGTATAGATGTAAAGTATTGGGGGAGTAGGGCAATTATTCGTCCTAATTTCTCTGCAGTGGGTAGGATTGTGTGTGTGTGTGTGTGTGTGTGTGTGTGTGTGTGTGTGTGTAGGTGTGTGTGTGTGTGTGTGTAGGTGTGTGTGTTTGTGTGTGTAGGTGTGTGTGTAATGTGTTGGGTGTGGGTGTGGGTGGGTATGTGGGTGTGGGTGTGTTTACTGTAAACATATTATTTTTTGGGTGAAAAAAAAACAAGAAGTATTTGATTTGTGACATCAATTCCTTTCCTCCCTTTTCCTTTGGATTGACGCTATTCCCTATCATGAAGGGCATAAAGTGCAAGTTGTCCTATGTACACTGAAAGTTCAGCTTATGCCACTATATGCTAGCTACGTACGTATGTAATCATATGTATGATCTGTATAATAATGCATATACATTCATACATTCTAGTTCAACTTATGATGTATGTACATACGTATGTGTATACATAATAATAGTAGTGGTATATTCCATATGTAGTTACATGCATGTCATTATTAAGTATAATATGTACACATACCTACAGTATGTATACGGTATAACTGGTAAACGCGTATATATTGTATGGGTGTGGAATTTGTTGTTCATTTTGCTGACTGTTTGTACCTGTCCTATACCTGATGGTGCTAGAGGATTTGGGGATTTCAGGTAAAATAGTTTATACATATCCAGGGTGATTTACAGATTAATTTGAGGTGTTTTTGACCTCAATTCCTCCTGATTAGTTCAGCTGGCTCCATGTTTGAACACATACAAGTGAATAGTAGACAGCATTGTCACCGCCCACCCGCCATCCGCCCCCAGAGCTGGGTTCAATTAATGTCCCTGGCCCACAACAACCAGCATGACACTGAGTTGGCTTGTTACAGTATCCTGATTGTTATTGAGTTCGTACCTGACCTATACCGGATGGAGAGGATTTGGGGATTTTCAGGTAAAATAGTTTATACATATCCAGGGTGATTTACAGATTAATTTGAGGTGTTTTTGACCTCAATTCCTCCTGATTAGCTTAGCTGGCTCCATGTTGAACACACACAAGTGAATAGTAGACAGTATTGTCACCGCCCTACCCTCCACCCGCCCCCAGAGCTGGGTTCAATTAATGTCCCTGGCCCACAACAACCAGCATGACACTGAGTTGGCTTGTTACAGTATCCTGATTGTTTTTGAGTTCGTACCTGACCTATACCGGATGGAGAGGATTTGGGGATTTTCAGGTAAAATAGTTTATACATATCCAGGGTGATTTACAGATTAATTTGAGGTGTTTCTGACCTCAATTCCTCCTGATTAGCTTAGCTGGCTCCATGTTTGAACGCATACGAGTGAAATGCCTTAATGTCTCCAGCCCACAACAACCTGAGTGGCTTGGTACAGTATCATGATTGTTATTGAGTTCAAAGTGTTTATGTATTTTACTTCTGCATCAGAACAAAATGCTGTGTGTACCCAACATGTTCATGGTTTCAACAAGCTCTTCCTGGTGTTCCCCTGTTCTGTACTGGCATCTCAAAGGCTTGGCTCCCTGACGCCAGTTTGGTGAAGTTGTGGTCAATTCATCCCTTACATGTGTACGTACACATGCACTGTATGTACGTACATGTGTTCCTCCTGTTTAACATATCTTTGCTGTATAAGGCCAGAGGGTACGTACAACTAGTAAATATGTACATATGTACGTATGTGTAGATCAGCTATTGGTGCTATAAGTACTCTCTAAGGATAAGGATCATATAATTGAGTTTTTTGACTTCACCCGTCTTTTTCCACGCTTACAAGCCTCTCTTAGTTCTCTCATTTGGCCTGGGGAATGATGAATTCCTTGTACCCATGACATTAGACAACTAAACTCCTAGAGGTGCTGTAAAGAGTGTGTTACTGAATCCACATGTGTGAAAAAAGTCCATCATGTGGCAAACTTGGGTTAATGGACTCTTGTGTGTGATATTATACTCTCACAAGGGGTCTTGAACTCAGTGCTGTGGTGCAACAGGGGGATTGGGGAAGTAAGGGAAGTTCAAATAAGCTACGTAATGATTCTATAACCCCCTTCACCTACACAACACTTTAAGCTAGCATATGAACACTTTCAGCAAATCTTCCATGTGAACAGTTTGAACACGATTATGAAATGGTTTACGCTTGTTCAGAGGTGGTTTGGCAGGGTTTCAAGCTCACCTGCGGCAAACTCATTTATAAGCTTACTTGAAGTTGTCGTGTAAATGAGGCTTATAACAAGTTACCAAGTTCATCACTCATGCTTTGCACAACAGGAAGTAACACACATGATCCCATGAAAGTTGACGACATCACACTCACGACATTAACTCAGAGGTCCAAGCAGTGAAGAGATTTCAAGGGATGGATGACGTGTATTTGTTCTCTGTTCCACAGTAATTATAAAGTTTTAATTATTAAATTATATAAAATTATAAAGTTCTGTGTACATGTACACTACGGATCATGGAAAAGGTAACATTTTGTCAGTTACCCTGTAATCAGTTAACCATTAGCAATAACGGAATATCAGAGTTTTCGATCGTGTTTTCTTTACCACTAAACTTTAGCTTCTATGCAAGATACATGCGCAGTCGTCTAAAAGCACTCCTCGAAAATCACTGGAACAAACTAACTCTTCAAAACATGCCATGTACGTTCTAGGTGGACTGTACGTGTATGAAAACAGGGTAACGGTTAATCCGTTAACGGAAAACAGAGAAATTTTATCGGTTAACCTTTAGCGCTCAACGGTTCACCGTTACCTTTTCCATGATCCGTACTGTACATATATACGTATATATATATTGTATATGTTGTACTGTTCTTATACTGTCTGTACATTTGTACAAGCTAATATTATTGTGTTAATAGTATATGTATGTCAAAAGCATTCAGACCATCAGTAGATCGGATTGACCTCCAGGTAGCTGACAGCCAGATGTAACTTATGATGTAATACTAAGGCATGCGTACATTAAGTACGTACGTACGTATGTCCAGTATATTATGTTGATTTATATTCCATTATCTTTATTATTATTATTAATATTATTATTGTATCACATGTATAGATTATTATGTATATGAATTATTATTATTATTATTATTATTATTATTATAATATGAATGTGTGGTAATATACTGTATAACCAAAAATTTTAGATCATGGATTATTGTTTTTTTCCAAGCACGAAAAATATACGTATGTATGTATGTATAATTACATGTTATACTTGTGTGTTTTGGCAGTATCTTCCCTATGTGTGTGTGTTATGGGGTATGCTTTGTTGAGCTGGATTGATGGATGAAGGGTATGATAGAAGTTAGTTGATGTGCTAAGCCTAAATAAATTGTAGTTTTGTAAACTTTGCCTGAAGAAGCGCAAGAGGGCGAAATGTTGCAATTATTTTGTCAACAAGTGACATACGTAATTGTCCAAAGAATTACCATTAGTTTTTGTGCCTGATTCCTCTGAATTGTGCCCACTTATTGCCACCCTTCAGACTGACAGTGCAAGTGTACACATGACAGATACGACTACCATTCAAGTCATTTCTAAACCTTCAGTTTAGTTTTTTTTCATCAGGGGATATTGCTGTGTGTGGTGCAATGCTGTGGCTGGTCATGTTTCTCCCATATGACCTATTGCTAACGTGGTAGTTGGTTGTTGTTGAGCACTAATTATGATTACACTAAACTGGGGAACGTTTTGGTGGATTTACCCAAAATGACATACGTACTTATGGAATTCACACCGGTAGTTACAATTTTTGGGAAATGTCAAACTGCTGAATTTGATTATCCGCCAGTTAATGTGTGTGTGTGTGTGTGTGTGTGCGTGCGTGCGTGCGTGTGCATGCGTGCATGCGTGTGTATGTGTGTGTGCTCTATATGTACATACAGACAACTAACTCCATATATACGAAAGCTAAGTGGAATTCAGCCTGCTAAGGGAGAAAGGAGAAAAGCGAAAAACCGGCAACTGCGGGACTCGAACCCAGGGTGTCTGACTAAAGCCGTCATAAACCACTGAGCCACGAAGCCACCACAGAAACCAGCCTCCACAATTCTCCTTTCATACTACACCGGTGACTACTGCTAACTGCAGTCACACACCGGCGAGACCACACGTCTGTGTGGATTATCGCGAGTCGATGTTACAATGAAGATTAGATGAAATGATTAAACCCACTAAAAAAACCGAGTAGACTAGGAGTAGTAGTGAAGACATCTAACGAAGTTAGTAAAAGAACTGTAATAACTCCATATATGTAGCAGCAACAAATGTAAACCCACATAAAATACCAATATTATACAGTACTTGCCCACATCCTGTCTCCAGTATCTACATTATAAAATGAAACAGTCCATGTTGAGCAACATACTGTATCACAATCTTATTGTAAATATGAAATCTCCAGTTTTTCTACCATAATTGATGTGGGGATCGATAACTGTGTGTACCTAATTGGTTATGTACATAGTACATACGAATACCCTATGTATTATGAAATTTGAGTGTGTGCTGTCTATATATAGGGCTGATTCTGACTTACAAATATTGCTGTGCACTTGTATGTATTGCATTTGTAGGCCTATGACCAACATCTGAACATGGTGTTAAGTGAAGTAGAGGAGACAGTAACAACAGTGGAAGTTGATGAAGAAACATGTGAAGAAATGTATAAGGTACTGTGTGTGTGTGTGTGTGTGTGTGTGTGTGTGTGTGTGTGTGTGTGTGTGTGTGTGTGTGTGCATGCATGTGTGTGTGCATGTTCATGTGGGTTTATCCATGCTTGCATTCACAGCAGATCAACATTGTTACCTTCCAGCGCATGAATGAATGACACACACTCACACCACATGCACATCTCATACTCCCTACATGTTATAATTTCTCGTATCATACATTAGTGTACATAGAGTATACCTATTTGTTTCTCCTCTTGCAGACTTCAAAACGGAACATCCCGATGCTCTTTGTCAGAGGGGATGGTGTCATCCTCGTATCTCCCCCACTGAGGGTGGGACCATAGTGGAACCACCCCGCCTACTAGGACTTGTTCAATGATCTATCACATTGTTCATGTACACCTACAAACACACATGCAAACATACATGTAAACATACATGCAAACATACCTATAAACATGCATATAAACATACATGTGAACATACATGTAAACATGCGTGCATACGTACTGAATGTGTCCACTTGCATGAATACTGTTTGTACTTTTTATGTCATATCCAATGATTCACTGTGTGCCATGGGACTGCATGGGGGAGAAAGCTGGAAGTGACGACATCCCGATTATATTCCAGAATCAGTGTGCATCCATAATATTATAACATATACCTGTGCACCATATTCACAGATCTGATACAATATGTATGTATTCATACGTACTGTATGTATTTAGTATGCAAGATATCATGCTATAATATTATATATGAAAATATTATACATACATACATACATATTACTTGCAGCATACAGTTTGGTGGATTGAGAAGGAGATATATACTGTTGAGTTCATACTGTATAGCGGGAAATTTTCATGGGACAAAATTTTCGCAGATTCTGCAGGTGGCCTAACACCTGCAAAATTAAAATCTGTGAATTAGCCATTCTCATTGTTCTATCGTGAGTGGTGACCAGCATCTGCAAAAATTTTATCCATTTTCAATTTTGAAGCCATATTTGCAAAAATTTTGTCCGGCAAACGTTTCCCACTGTACAGTATTATATGTGAATGTGTATCTGTTTGGATTGTGTGCATGGGAATCTCTCTTCACAATGAACTTCAGATAATATCATGCTACAGTAAATACAGAAGATGTGTAAATATAATAATATCACGTTGCATTAGTACGCATTTGCACATACATCAGTGTATATAGTAATAAACCCTACTTAGTGTGTACCTGTGTGTATACATATGTATATATGTACAGTATATGAAGAATTGTAATTGTAATACATATTTGCAGGTAATCACTTACATTTGTGAAGCTTTAGTTTTATATAGTTGAGTGTACCATAATACAGTAGTATATATATATATATATATATATATATATATATATATATCGTGTACACAACTAATTAAACAGATACACATATATATTATAAGCACACACTCTTATAACAATAGTTTTACAGTAATTTACACATGGTTGTCTATATAATATAGTGATCCTAACCTTACATCAATTATGTCGTGTTTACTGCAAAAACTAGTGAACATCACAATCCAGAACATTGACCAAAGGTTATAAATCTATTGTCATGTGGTAATAGTAGCCATATGTGCAATTGAGGATTGACCTCTTGTGCAATTTCACATGATAATCATGATGACCTTTTTGTGTGCTATCACAAGACCTAGATAAGGTATAGAAGAAATACCACTAAGGAATTCGAAGGTAGCAGTCAGCTGCTGAAGAAATTTCTATGGCTAGAGTTTCCCATTGAACTAATCTATAAGATGTCACCTAACCTATAACCCTCTTTCCATAAGAGCGAAATGAAATTGTTAACTACGATAGTATTATTGTAGTATTATCATGATGTATGTACTATAAACAGTAACAATAGTATGTATGTATGTGTACAGAGTGCAGTATAAAGTTCACAATAATATTATGCTTATAATGCCATTCTATATTATATTAATATTGTTTGTGTATTGTAGTCATGATGTGGTGCATGATGTCACAGATTTCTGGAGGAAGTGACCAGCTATAAAAGCAGGACCTGATCAGCTGCTGTCCATCGTACCAGTTGAATCTGATCGACAGAGCTGAATCGTGATGGATCGTAAACTAGCAGCCATTTCTCTGATTGCTGCAGCCATTCTCGCATTGGCAAGCAGCGTGCCAGTTGAAGGTGTCCCGGAAGATGAAACTGAAGATAGTCGCATGATGACCCTGGATCGCTCCAACGGTGAAGAAACATACCAGACTGACAAGGAGGTGGCTCGCACTCTTGAGATGGCTAATACGTACAAATCGTCCAATTTGTTCAACGTGCACAATATTCCTGAAGACAGTGACCCATCCGAAGAAATGCCTGACAAGACCAAACGAGATATCATTGGGAGAGACAGCCGATACAGAATTTACAGCACACTTTTAGCTCCACTTTGTGCTATTGGTGAGCTGTCTTCCTCCAGAGGTGTGGGTTATTGCACAGTGTTCATGATTGGACCTCATCATGCCATCACCGCCGGTCACTGCGTCTACAACACAACTACACGAAGGTACTACAGGAACCTTGATGTCTACATCGGGAGGACTTGCTATCGAAGAGGAATCCATGCTGATGTTCTCAACATCTCCTTGTACACGGAATTCAGGCTCTTGGGAGACCTACGCTACGACATTGCTCTTCTTCTTCTGGATTCTCGTGATATCTCTTCAACTTGTTATCTAGGGTTTGCCTTCCGCGATCCAATGCCGATAGTGAATGCCTCGGTCTGTGGTTACCCTTACGACAGGACCTACTGGTACCACAGCTACGACTGCATGTATTGTAGTGATGGAAGAGCTGCTGTACCCTGTGGCATAGTGAATGGAAGAGCTGTGTGCGAGGACAGATACATTATTCACTCAAGTGACACTTATGTCGGGATGACTGGAGGACCTCTCATGACCAATGAACATTTTCGTACCAGAAAAGTGTACCTCTCCTACGGTGTCAACAGTGGTACATTGACTCTACGTGGTACACGCTACAATCGGGCGACTCGATTTACAAAGAAAAAATTTGTGGACACATGCTTGTGGCTGAGAAACAATGGAGGCGTTTGCAATGTCACTTTTGAGTAGTAGGCAAATAGTGCACATGGACACAATATAGGCCAATAGGTGCATAGAACATAGGACTCTTTACATACATATAGAATCATAACATACGTAGTTTGCTGAGAGTGTGAATGCAATTAATTGTGTGCTGTTCATTTGCAACTTCATTTATTCAATTCATTTGCTTCTGAGCTGACAAAGTGTCGATAATAAAAGTTGGAATTTGCTATTCTTAAATATTATACATGTAGATATATTAAATCCCTGTCTAGATCTGTTCTTCTGTAATGGATGTTGGAATAGTTAAAATAGTGTTCAACATATATGTTATGGGGAGTGTTCCTATTTCTCCGTTCAAGGGGAATGACGACTCTTTCTGGGGTCTCCAAGATTCTGGTAGACAGACAGAGTATATTGCAATATCTATTATTGCATTCAACAACGCACACCCACCCCTTTGACATAGACTATCTGTAATCACTGGACTGAGCCAGTCCACAGTCCATGGACTGGCTCAGTGAGCAATTCTGGATACAGACCACACCTAATTCCGACTATGATACATTGCCACACCCACTTCCAACTATGATCCTTTGCCACACCCACTTCCTTGTCAGCTTATTAACATAAACCCACTATCAATCCTAAACATAACAATGTAATGATAATAATAACTAATAGTATACTAAATTTAATGATAAATGCATTAAGTCATGCAAAGTTAACCCAGCCTCCTTGTAGTTCAACTCATAACCATATTTAAAAAGGTTCAGTAGGTTCTTTTGTTCAGATATCAAGGTACAGGCAATCTGAGGTAGTATCAGGATGTCTTCAGCTTTGAAGCTGGGCCAATTGAAAATGATGCATCTCATTTACAGATGGTAACAGCAATTGCCCATATGCTGCTGAGATGGAGGCGACCCAGCATCATAAAATATCCGCATTTCCTTATGTTGTATGCAAAGATTGTAAGGCTGAGAGGAAGTGGGCGTGGTTGATTTCCGGAAGTGGGCGTGGCGAAGGATCATAATCATAAGTGCATGGTTTGTAGTAGAAGTGCTCATTGAGCTAGTCCGCAGTCCAGTCCATGGACTGTGGACTGGCTCAGTCCAGTGTTTACGGATGCCCACTGACCAAAGGTAGCAGCCAGCTGCCGAAACATAATATGGTGTGATAAACTTTCTATGGCTGGAGATTTCCATTGAAATTATCCATAATATGCATGTCACCTAGTCAAACAACCTTCTTTCCATTATCTATTATATCATATTAAATATAGTATACCAATTATGAAATAATGATCAAATTGATTCACTCCTGGTTCATAGACCAGTGTCTGTGTCTACATATCCATGGGCTGTAAACAGGATGGAGTGGTAGAATTGGGGGTTTCCAGCTAGTGCAACTTCCTTCTAGATTACTAGATAAAAGAGATTTTACAAGACTCTTGTAGTTAAAAAGAAACTGATTTTACAAAATTTACCCTTACTTTAGTTACTATGGTAATCTTGGTGCTTACTTGGCACTTTTGTGCTCCTTTTCTCATGCACCAGTTAATGAATGCATTACACAGCACATAATTGTACAGACGTGTGTGTGTGTGTGTGCGTGCATGTGCGTCCGTGTGTGTGTGTGTGTGTGTGTGTGTGTGTGTGTGTGTGTGTGTGTGTGTGTGTGTGCGTGCATGTGCGTCCATGTGTGTGTGAGTGTGTGTGTGTGTGTGTGTGTGTGTGTGTGTGTGTGTGTGTGTGTGTGTGTCTGATGCACACATTGCACTGCACATAATGGTATCTATATTATGGACATGTATTTAAGTCCAATCTGGTGATAATGGAATGGAGATACTTGTCCCAGCTATCATCGTGTTTTGATCTTTGGCAAGCAGATCATAATACAGTGTCCCAGGGATTTCACTCAACATCCAAACTCTATTGATTGATAACGCAATCAATAATAGCGTAATCCAATATGCAAATATTATTTGTTTATTCAACTCCACACGTTGCATGCACAGATGATGTAGCTAACACTTAACTCCCAATACTAAATTAAATATACATACATATGTATTATCATGATCATAATACTTAATTATATACATATCTATGCATAATTAGCAGAATGTATGTATGTATACCACGTGCTGTGTACATGCTTCATAGAATAAATTTATCATAATACACTTATATTCATTCACACTATGTCATTATAATGCATTGTATTGAAGTACAATGTCATGTAATGAGATTATACAAGAAACACTGAGCTAAGTACGAAAATGGTTGAACGGCTAGGTGTCATCATATATCACAAATTCAATGTAATTCACTAGCCAAATAATTTTTACACCAAACGTTTCAACAGCTGACTGCTGTCTTCTTCAGTGGAAATCTTGCAACGGTTGTCAGTTCCAATGATGAATGCTGTTGAACGTTTTTCCCTCTCAGATATGGACATATTTTGACCCAGTTTATTGTGTACACCGTAGGAGCTAATCAGACGAGTTGAATTATCCTTACGAACCATTTCCAGAATTTGGATAACTTCCTCATCTGTTTCATAGGTTACTTCTACAGTTTTAAGGTCGAATGTAACTTTGCGATTTCTGTCAAGGATCTCTTTGGTGTAATGGTCAACAAGGTCATCTGGGTCGAAATGGCCAATATCTCCATCTTGAGGATTTTCTTCTTCCTTGATATCTTCGTCATATCCAGTCATCTCTATGGGTAAATCATCAGCAGGGAAGGAGAACACTCCAACCTCATTTCCAGTGAAGACAAAAAAACTCAGTAGAACAATAGCAAAATTGCAGTCCATTTTGAGTTTTACGGAAAATCTGACTGAAGCTGCCGCAATGAGACAAAAGACATCCTTTTATATGTTCAGACAACAGACGGATCCCGTATTGCGCAATACGGACATCCGCGCAAAGTCCGTGACATACGTATATTCGGTGTCCGTTTTACCCAATTGACGGCACCGTACAAGAGGTCGTTTTTCGCTGTGAAACCCTTGTACAATCCCAACTTTGTCACAATAACAATATCAATATTATCAGTATGTATATATTTTTTTTCAACACAGACGTGGCGTTAGGTACTTGTCCATAAGATTATAATTATAATGTTATTATTATTATTTTTATTATTTTAATGTCTCATTATTACATCTGTGTTCGAAACTTGCCTTTAAAATTACATTGCATTATTATTATCTTGTACCATTTCCTGGTTTGTTTTTGAATAATAATTATATTATAAAGTAATATACATATTATGTGTGTACTTGTGTGTAGGAACATATTATGTATGTACATGGGAAGTGTTAGATATGACTGTATATATACAGCATGCACATAACACTATGGACTATGATATGCATTGATTCTAACTAATATAATATAGTATAATAGTGACATAACAGTAAGATTCTTCCATCATGTCTATGAGTTCCTGCATGATCAACATGTGATCGGGGTTCATTTGGAAGACTTTGGATTTTAATGACAATATTTAATTGAATCAATGATTCACTCCTGGTTCATAGACCAGTGTCTGTGTCTACATATCCATGGGCCGTAAACAGGATGAAGTGGTAGAATTGGGGATTTCCATCTAGTGCAACTTCCTTCTAGATTACTAGATAAAAGAGATTTTACAAGACTCTTGTGGTTAAAAAGAAACTGATTTTACAAAATTTACCCTTCATTTTAGATTTTATGGTACCTTGGTGCTTTTTGGTACTTTTGCCAACCTCTCAAGACCAATTAAGCACATTAAACTGTACTATGTACTGCATATTGAACAAATATATTACATAGAGGAGACAGTAACAACAGTGAAAGTTGATGAAGAAACATGTGAAGAAATGTATAAGGTGCTGTGTGTGTGTGTGTGTGTGTGTGTGTGTGTGTGTGTGTGTGTGTGTGCAGTGTGTGTTTGTGTCTGTTGTGTGTGTGTACATGTGCAAGTTCATGTAGGTATATTCATGCTCACACTCACAATAGACCAACCTTTTCAGCTGCTGCAACCTTGAACACATACACAAATGACACACTCGCACCACATGCACATCTCATACTCCCTACATGTTATAATTTCTTGTATCATACATTACTGTACATAGAGTATACCCATTTGTTTCTCCTCTTGCAGACTTCAGAATGGAACGTCCCGATGCTCTTTGTCAGAGGGGACAGCATCATCCTCGTATCTCCCCCACTGAGGGTGGGACCGTAGTGGGACCACCCCACCTACTAGGACTTAATTGCTCAATGATCTATCACATTGTTCATGTACATGCAGACATACATGTAAACAAACATGCAAACGTACGTACTTATAAACATACATGCAAACACACATGTAAACATACATGCAAACGTACATGCATGGATATGTAATGAATGTACAGTACGGTATGTGTCCACTTGTGTGAATACTGTTTGTACATTTTATGTCATATCCATTGATTCACTGTGTCCCATGTGACTGGGGCAAAAAGGTGGAAGTGACAACATCCCTATTATATTTCAGAATCAGTGTGCATCCATAATATTATAACATATACCTGTGCACCATATTCACAGAATATATCTGACACAATACATCTTTATACATACTGTATGTATTTATTATGCAAGAGCATCTTGTCCTTGGTGATTCTCCAATTTCGCTAACAGTTATTTAAAAACTTTACAAACTGATACTACCAGTGAATTGAGTCTTCTTATACATATACGTACCTGGTCCTTCTGCTAGTCACATTTGAAACATAAAATTATTATTTTTCCAGAAGTAACCCTGACCCTCCAGGAATTCCCTATTCTTTGTTTGTTGTAATTTACATATACCTGGTCCTTCTGCTAGTCCTAAGATGTTGTTTGTACATTTGAAACATAAAATTATTATTTTTCCAGAAGTAACCCCGACCTTCCAGGAATTCCCTATTCTTTGTTTGTTGTAATCTACCACTCCTACGCAGATAACAGTAATGTTATGACAACATCTGCTGACGTAGCATAGGGTTATCTCAGCGTACATAATATGTCATGCATCAAAAGCAACAGTGCAGGTACAATGCTTCAGTATTAACCGCTAACCTGTTGTTTCCTGTATTTTGGACTAATTGCCTGTGTTTTTCTATTTAGAATGCGTGCAAACACAACACACTCACACACACACACAGTCTCATGGTATAAGCAGTAATAGTAACCATACTACTTGTAATATTACAAATGTGTCAGCTTTGTTCTCTGCAGATATCTTTGTGACTGACTCGCCACTGTTATTCAATTCTGGACCTGTTTGTGGGAAGTACAAATAATAATTACTGTAACAACAGGATAGAGATTTCCCACCAGTTTACTATGACATGTATATGTATTATATAGATGTAGATATTATATATCATATTATATAGTTTAACCATAATGCTAAGTCAGACATTATGTCATAGTTCCTATAGTGGGGATTTCCAGAAGGTTACTTCCTGGTCTGAGGCTTGTTTACTCCAATGATGTTGTTCCTACCAATCATTATCATTATTATGTACTATGTGATAATATTCCCCTATAAGGCAAGTCCTATATAGGGGATTCCCCAAAGGTTACTTCCAGATTATTATAAGAGGTATATATGTATGTTTACACAAATGGTGTCCAGTCTCAACCAAATGTCAACATGATACTTCATATGTAAGATATATGTACAATATGTAATATTTGCAACATACAGTTTGATGGATAGAGAAGGAGATGAATATGTATCTGTTCGGATAGTGTGAGAATCATCTCTTCACAAGGAGCTCCAGATAAAGCAAATACATGTAAATATTATAATAATATTATTATTATGCTGTAGGGAATTATTACGTAGTTTGTGTATGTATCTGTGTATATAGTAATAAACCCAATTCAGTATGAAAGTCACTTACAATTGTGAAGCTTTATTTTATATGTATATTAGTGTGTTTCACATCATAGTAGTATGTCCTGCAAATAAACAGACACACACGTATGCCCGCACGCACAAATGCATACATGCACACATACATACTTATGCAGCATATTACTATCAATATCCAAAGGGTATCGATATACAGAGGGCGACTATGCCCGCACGCACACATACATACTTATGCAGCATATTACTATCGATATCCAAAGGGCATCGATATACAGAGGGCGACTATGCCCGCACGCACAAATGCATACACGCACACATACATACTTATGCAGCATATTACTATCGATATCCAAAGGGTATCGATATACAGAGGGCGACTATGCCCGCACGCACAAATGCATACACGCACACATACATACTTATGCAGCATATTACTATCGATATCCAAAGGGTATCGATATACAGAGGGCGACTATTGGTAGTATCGCCTATATAATGTATTGTCTTCCGTTACCATGGTAACTGAGCGATATTGGTGGGTGATAAATATGCTAACCTGTCCTAGGACTTCAGGCGAATTTATCACCCGGCGATAACTAATTGACAGTCTAATTAATATAGTTTCCACGCATTCAATTGTGTCAGCATCAATGAATATCATTAACACTATAACAATGAGGATCTCAAACGGAAGACAAATTAGTTATCACCCAATTACTCGGATGGCAGCCTAATAGAATTACTCGACCTCGGCTTCGCCTCGATCTCGTATTCTATTACGGCTACCATCCTCGTGATTGGGTGATAACTACTACTTATTACAGTGCACGTTATGAAGGCAAAATGGCTGCCAGCGAGGAACTTCGAAATATCTGTCGCCTCTTTCTGGTGCTACCAGCGAAGTATGAAAATATTTTCGGTTTGAAAGTAAGTATGGAAGCTCGTCGATCGCCGCGAGGTAAGCGCTGAAAAGTAGCGGAGTAGATACGGAAATGCGCTGCATACGCATAAATATACGTTAAAAAACTAAGTAAAATATACGCTGCGTACGCCTCTCAGTTACACATGCTCGTACTGTTCTGTAAGGCAGCCCACCATCGATTAATGCTGTAGCTTGTTGTTGTGTTACTAACTTACAGGTCTTGTACCTTCTGAAAGGCTCTTTAGTACAGCTGGCAACATTGTAACAGCAAAGATGTCTTTCCTGGATGCTGACAATGTTGCCATACTGTGCTTTCTACACGATAACTTGCCTTAAACGGTTTCTTTTATTTTAATTAGCGGTGTAACTTGCATTTAGCTGTTTCTTTTTGCTTATGCTATTAGTATTACTTGCAGCGTAATGTCAATTCAATGTAAGTGCCACTTTGATTTGCAATAATTTGAATTCTACCAATATATCGGGTATATTGTGATACTCTCCTAAGGTATCGTAATATGCAGAAAAAGTCAGTATAACCCAGCACTAACACACATATATACCCTTGTAATACAATTTACACAGTAATTTACATATGGTTGTCTTTTTAATAATAATAGTAATCCCAACCTTAATTAAATGAATTATGTCATATCTTTACTGCAATCACAATCCAGAACATTGGCCGAACATTAATTCTACTCTTGTGTAGTAATAGAAGCCACATGTGCAATTGAGGATCTTGTACGATTCTGATATTATCACAAGACCTAATTCAGGCATAATATAAAGAAATACCACTGAAGAAGGTAGCAGTCAATTCTCAAAACGTTTCGTGTAACAAAATTTCTATGGCTAGAGATTTCCATTGAACCAATCCATAAGATGTCACCTAGCCTAACAACCCACTTTCCAGAAGAAAGAAGTATAAATAAAAATCATTAACCACAATAATATTAATTGCATATATTAATATCATGATGTATGTGCAATGAATAACAACAATAGTATGTATTTATGTGTGTGGAGTGCAGTATAAACTTCACAATAATATTTTCATAGTACTATTCTATGAATTATATTAATATTGTTTGTGTATTTTAGTCATACTGTTGTGAATGATGTCATAGATTTCTGGAGGAAGTGACCAGCTATAAAAGCAGGACCTGACAGCTGCTGTCCATCGTACCAGTTGAATCTGATCAACAGAGCTGAATCGTGATGGATCGTAAACTAGCAGTCATTTCTCTGATTGCTGCAGCCATTCTCGCATTGGCAAGTGGCCTGCCAGTTGAAGAACTCCCCACAGATGAAAACCATGAAACCGAGAATAATCGTATGATGACACTGGATCGCACCAATGGTGAAGAAACATACCAGAATGACGAGGAGGTGGCTCGCACTCTTGAGATGGCTAATACCTACAAATCGTCCAATTTGTTCAACGTGCACACTATTCCTGAAGACAGTGACCCATCTGAAGAAACGCCTGACAAGACCAAACGAGATATCATTGGAAGAGACAGCCGATAGAGAATTTACAGCACACTTTTAGCTCCGCTTTGTGCTATTGGTGAGCTGTCTTCCTCCAGAGGTGTGGGTTATTGCACAGTGTTCATGATTGGACCTCATCATGCCATCACCGCCGGTCACTGCGTCTACAACACAACTACACAAAGGTACTACAGGAACCTTGATGTCTACATCGGGAGGACTTGCTATCGAAGAGGAATCCATGCTGATGTTCTCAATGTCTCCTTGTACACGGCATTCAAGTACGGTGGAGACCTACGCTACGATATTGCTCTTCTTCTTCTGGATTCTCGCGATATCTCTTCAAATTGTTATCTAGGGTTTGCCTACCGCGATCCAATGCCGATAGTGAATGCCTCGGTCTGTGGTTACCCCTACGACAGGACCTACTGGTACCACAGCTACGACTGCATGTATTGTAGTGATGGCAGAGCTGCTGTACCCTGTAGCGTTGTGAATGGAAGAGTTGTGTGCGAGGACAGATACATTATTCACTCAAGTGACACTTATGTTGGGATGACTGGAGGACCTCTCATGACCAATGAACATTTTCGTACCAGAAAAGTGTATCTCTCCTACGGTGTTAACAGTGGTACATTGACTCTACGTGGTACACGCTACAATCGGGCGACTCGATTTACAAGGGAAAAATTTCTTGACACTTGCTTGTGGCTGGTAGCCAATGGAGGCGTTTGCAATATCATTTCTGAGTAGGACTAGGTACATAGTGACTACTCATGAACACAATGGTACACAGTGCTACACACAATATAGGCCAATATGTGCATAGAACATAGGAGTTACTACATAGTAGAATCATAACATACGTATACAGTTTGAGTTCAGTGTGTATGCAATAAATTGTATGCTGTTCATTTGTAATTTCATTTATTCAATTCAATTACAGTATCTTCTAAACTGAAAAATGTCCAAGTCTTAGATAAAAATTGGAATTTGTGATTCTTATATTATTCATGTAGATATATCCACATACAGTACACTTTACATAATATTATTATTAGATGCAAGAGACTATGTATATACATAACATATGATGTAAATATGGCTTATATAAATATATATATATATATATATATATATATATATATATATATATATATACACATATCATATACGTACATATTATGTACACACAAGAGAATTATTATAATATTAGTCTCAGGGATACCGGGAACAAAACTTGAATATTATTATATACATTTGTCATACTGTAATAGTTGGTTGTTCACGATAGTGAGTACAGTGTGTGTGTGTGTGTGTGTGTGTGTGTGTGTGTGTGTGTGTGTGTGTGCATGTGCGTGTGCGTGTGTGTGTGTGTGTGTACACGTTAATGTATTTTAATATTTTGCCAACTACACACCTGCTTGCTTGCTCCTTAAATTATAACACACACCCACTCCTATGTGCTATGCAAAAGGTGCTTAGTGTCCTATATACTCTCCCATACATTGATAGAATATTAAGCACCTCAGAATGTAGCTGGGATTCGGGTCACCTATTGAGGTATGTATTGTTTCACAAGTTAGCCCATGTTCCCAGCTAGGTTTGGTTAGAATATCAAGTTGACACGCCCACTCCCCCATGAGCCATGCAAAAAGATGCAAAGTGTTTTCTCTTCTTATACTCTCCAATACATTGAAGTAATATAAGCACCTACAAATATTGCTGGAGGTATGGGCCACCTATTGAGATGGGAATTGTTTCATAAGTTAGCACACGTCCCCAGCTAGTACTGGCTAAAGTATCAAGTGGACACACACACCCTCCATGTGTTATGCAAAAAGGTGCTCGGTGTCCTATACTCTCCCATACATTGAAAGAATATTAAGCACCACCGAATGTAGCTGGGGTTACAGGCCACCTATTGAGGTGGGAATTGTTTCACAAGTTAGTTCCCGTCCCCAGCTAGGTCTCTTTAAAACATCAAGTTGACATGCTCCTCCCCCCATGAGCTATACAAAAAGGTGCTTAGCATTTTCTCTCCTATACTCTCCCATACATTGAAAAAATATTAAGCACCTTCGAATGTAGCTGGGGTTACAGGTCACCTATTTAGGTGGAAATTGCTTCAAAAGTTAGTTCACGTCCCAAGTTAGGTCTGGCTAAAATATCAAGTTGATACATGCACCCCCTCTTCAATGTGCTATGCAAAAGGTGCTTAGTGTTCTATACTCTTCCATAAAATTAATTGAAAAAAATTAAGCACCAACTGTCTGCGGCAGTGGCAGAGAGAACTGAATGTGAAAAATGGGTGAAGTACAGCTCCCTATCGTCCCGGTATTTGTTCCAACCAGTAGCTGTGAAGATTACAAGAGCCATTGGACCGGAGCTATTATGCCTTTATTATCATGGACGTATACCGGTATTATTATTATACTGATTAACTTTAGCATTATTATTTAATTTTCCTATGAATAATATCTATATAATATTATCATAATAATAATATAGATAATGCATATATTAGTCTACATTTTGTGTACACTGGCTGTAGCTAAATGACAGGCAAATTCAATTCATCATAATTATAGTAGTAATTATGAAATTAAACATTATAATGGATAATATTTGATGATATGTATTGAGATTACACTGTGTATACGTATGCAGGTACATACCTACATCTTGTGCATTAACACTGTTGATGTTCACCTAGTTAAAATGCCTCCAGTAAGTCGCAACCACAAACATGTGTCCTGGAATTTCTTCTGGCACACATGAGAGCATTGTCTTCTGTCGTGGAATTTCCATGCTACTTCATGTCACGTGTAAGTAAACATTATGAATTACTGCAGGTACGTATAAATATACCACCACTAGGACCAAGTATAGCACCTTTATATATGTTGTGTTGACATATTATAAAGCAGTGTAAATTAGAGTCTATGATCGACCATCTCCAAAAGAACAATGCAAAGTAACTTGTAAATAATAGTACAACACACTCTCATATGTTATTCACACAGCACCATGAAAACACCTCCATTATACACTAAATTAAGTTTTATAATGTGTTAATCAATAAGTTTCAAAACACCTAGCCAATGCAATTTGTAATATTTATGATATCAACAGATCTGGATGGTATACTGATTATGACATGCACTCGGGCATGCAGTGTGACATATTGCGCAAGTGTCCATGCTTCAGTCCATACTAAAGTCTTATACTCCACAAGTTGTTGTGTGAGGAGAGATTAACATATATATATTTATGTAGATGCATGTATACCATTCTAGCATATAATATAGATTATGTTATAATAATAATAAAATTATATAATGCTTTTATGATATTCTTTGTACATATTGTGTACAATGGCTGTAGCTTCATGACAAGCAAATTTAATTCATCATAATTAAAATAATAATGATGAAATTAAACATTGTAATGGCATTATGATAATATTCAAGGATATGTACTGAGATTACACTGTGTACCTATGCACACACATCTTGTGAATTAACACTGTTAACTCCAATAATTCTAATGTTTGTTGAGTATGCACACTTAGAAGTATGTAGGATTACAAATTCCTCCATTGCGTTGCAACCACAGACACGTGTCCTTGAATTTCTTCTTGCTCACACGAGAAGCCAAGTTGATACGTTTGGCACGATGTCCATGGGAGTGAACACCATAGGCATAGATATTGGAGGTGCTGTCATGATCACTGGTGTAAGCTGGCCCTCCACTGACACCAGCTGCAATGTCACAGGTGTACTGGATTCGTTCGTCGTTACAAGTTGTTGTAGTCTTCTTCCGAAACCACCATCCTGTAGTTGTTGTGGAACACTGACGTCTGGCATCATTACAGTTACTACAGTACATACATCTGTATGGATTGGGGTTTTTGTCACAGGGGTATCCACAGACTGTCATGGACACCGTAGGCATGGGGTCACGGTATGCAAAACCCATATAGCAATTTGTGTTGATATCAGTCCTATCCAGTAGGAGACATGCATAGTCATAGGCCTCATCTCCATCTCTGGTGTATTCAGCATAAGTAGTGACTGTTCGTACATCAACACGAGTGCCTCTCTTGTTGCAGGTTCGGCCAATGAAAGCGTAACTGCCCGTCACGTGTCTTCTGGTAGAGCGGTCATAGACACAATGGGCAGCAGTGAGAGCATGGTAGGGACCAACCATGAAGAGAGTACAATATGATCCACTTGGGTTGAAGAGTTGACCAAAGGCACAGTGCGGATATGGACTTGTGTTGGAAATCTTATAGCGATTGTCACTTCCTATAATATATGTTGCTGAACGCTCTTCCCTCTCAGGTAGAGATAAATTTCGATCTGTATCATTAGGAATACTGAAGGAGCTGATCAAATGAGTTGAATTATCCTTACGAACCATTTCCAGAATTTCGATAACTTCCTCATCTGTTTCATAGGTGACTTCACCAGTTTTAAGGTCGAACGTAATTTTGCGATTTCTGTCAAGGACTTCTTGGGTGTAATGATGAACAAGGTCATCTGGGTCGAAATGGCCAATATCCCCATCTTGAGGACGTTCATCTTCCTTGATATCTTCGTCAAATCCATTCATTTCTATGGGCAGATTATCGGTAGGGAAGGAGAACACTCCAACCATGTCTCCATTAAAGGCAAGGAGACTCAGTAGAACAATAGTGGCTTTGTAGTCCATTTTTAGCTTTGCGGTAAAGCTGACTCAAGCTGGTGCAATGAGACAAAGGACATCCTTTTATATCCTTTGACAGACACAACCCTTGCACAATCCCAACTTTGTCCCTCTACAGCTTCTCAACCACATCCTACCCATAGTAGGTTTCTATGTACATATGTATATACCAATGAACATCATTGTACTGCGGATATGCAATACAATAATGTCTATTATGATTGCATCATATACATGAACTGATTGTATTACAGCTGTATAATGGTGCTCACGAGGGAAATACTGCCTTGAATAGGAAACACTATTGAATCATTGTGGAAAGAACCTGTTTCAATGCATGTTACTATGTTGATATTGTGTATGTGCCATTAAACATATAATGTAAATTATGTATGCATTATGATATTTTTTTGTATTTTATATTTTTAATTTTACTTTTTCTCCAGCACCCCTTACCACCAACTAGAGAATGACTACCAACAAACTGATTCAAACTAATTGATTTTCATTGATTTGTGTTGTCTGTGTTTGTTTGTAAATCATCAATGACATGTATGTACTTATCAGTGGGCATCCTAAAATGTAGGTTCATAGCTAAGTGATTCCCCACTTAAATTAAGATGATGATCATTATCATCATCATTATTATTATTATTATTATTATTATTATTATTATATACACTTTGATATAACACTCAGTTGTATATCCGGTGTACAAATGTGTATGGTACACTTGTACATACCTGCTCACTTTGATAACAATAGTTTATAATATTGTTGGTTGAAACTTTCCACCATGTATGATGGTTATTTACCCAAGCTTGTATAGATACAGGCTTTGGAAAGAGCGCATGACTCTAATTTGATGACTCGGAAATGCTAGACTAATATATAACTGTGAAGCTTCGAATAACCTGGTCTTTGGCCCTCAATATGGTTGTGGGTTCGAATTTTTCGGGCACCAAATGGTCCAAAAGGGGATTCATTTTCATACTTATAAGTAAAATTAATGTACAGTGCATGCTGACAAACTCAACATAGCAGTAATTGTACACCCGCATAAAATGTCATATACATACAGTCCTTGCCCACATCCTGTTTATGGTACATCTGTCATCTATAATCTATATCTATAATAGATATAATTCAGTTCGTTTGTTTGTTTGTTTGTTTGCAATTCGGGCAAAAACTACTGAACAGGACACCATCAAACTCTCAGGGATTATGAAGTACGTTCCGGGAAGTGTCCTCCGCGGGTTAAAATTGATCGTCTTACTGTCCATGCGGATAACCTTCGATTTCCACTTTTTCCTTCATGGCTGATGGCTAGTACATAATAAAATGAACCATTTAATATGTCAAGCAACATATTGTATCAATTTCATGGTTATAATGGTAAAATGAAACCATTCATGGCAAGCAACATACTGTGTCACATTAGTGGTTATGTTTGTCTGCGATAATTGCTGTAGGGAATAACAGTCTGAGAGTTCCAATATGCACCGAGGGGGCTCACCTGAACTAATCTGGTGTCTGCGATAATTGATGTAGGGGATAACAGAGTTCCAATATGCACCGAGGGGGCTCACCTAAACTAATCTGGTGACACTTGCTGACCGTACAGAATACATGTAAGTGACAATTCCCACTGGTGGTACATGTAGTAGGAAACATTTGTGGTAATAATATTGAAAACTTACATGGCTTAAAAAATATGTGGGGAATACTCCTCAACTGCTGTATTTGCAATTGAAGTAGCCTTTGAATTGACGGATTCATGATTTGGTACCTTATCATTTTCCACTGTGGTGAACCTCAATTAACTCCCCATAGCCACTTCAGTGGGTTTTACGCATCAAACCAGGGAAGGCCCAAGATAATAAAAGTGTCACTGCAGACTGTTTTACGTATGTTAAAAACAGCCAAATGTAGGGATACAATACTACGTACATGGGTGTAGTAGTAATAAGTCTTCGATTTATATTTATTTGATTAGTTCCATCTCAGGTTCATATGGGCATTGTGAATAGAAATGTATCCATGAAATAAACCTACTTTAAGTGCCAAGGTATATGACATGATTGGATTTCTAGATTCTTGTCTATGGTTAGGATTGCTACTAGCGACCATTGTTTATTATTATTTTGTATTTTGTGTATATTATCATCATTCCTACTAATATAATTAAGTTATTTTCAATTACCATGTCTGCTCTAAAAATTCGTCAGAATCAGAATCCTATAATTTTCGTCATTTATTCCAATTAGAGTGCATCCCAACAAAATGGTCACCACTGACAAAATGTAGGAAAGATTTGACGAATATTAGAATACCACAAAAAATAAGTTACTTTTTGTATTGTATTTAAAAAGCATGGTGTAATGATGCTCAGGAGGGAAATGCTGCCTTGAATAGGAAACACTATTGAATCATTGTGGAAAGACCCTGTTTCAATGCATGTTACTATGTTGGTATTACATATGTACAATTAAACATACATGTATAATGTAAATTATGTATGCATTACAATAATTTTATTATTGGACATACTATTAGGTCCAGCATGATGTGGTATCTTGATTTTGTACTCTGAATGGGCAAGCTATAATGGCCAGTGCTAGGTCTTCATTTTGATGTTATACACTGTACCTATAATTTACAACAAATCCAATATCTCCCTTGATTAATAATATAATGCCCTTTGTAGTATGAGTAGTGTGTGTGTGTGTGTGTGTGTGTGTGTGTGTGTGTGTGTGTGTGTGTGTGTGTGTGTGCGTGTGCTATGTACATTCATATTTATATGTCAATGTACAGTGCATGCAGATAAACTCAACATAGCAGTAACTGTACACCCACATAAAATGTCATATACGTACAATCCTTGCCCACATCCTGTTTATGGTACATCTGTCATACATGGTAAAATGAAACCATTCATGGCAAGCAACATACTGTGTCACATTAGTGGTTATGTTTGTCTGCGATAATTGCTGTAGGGAATAACAGTCTGAGAGTTCCAATATGCACCGAGGGGGCTCACCTGAACTAATCTGGTGTCTACGATAATTGATGTAGGGGGTGGAAGAGCTCCAATATGCACCGAGGAGGCTCACCTAAACTAATCTGGTGAACCTTTCTGACCGTACAGAATACATGTAAGTGACAATTCCCACCGGTGGTACATGTAGTAGGAAACCTTTGCGGTAATTTGAAACTTTCATGGCTTAAAAAATTATGTGGGGAATACTCTTCAACTGCTGTATTTGCAGTTGAAGTAGCCTTTCAATTGACGAATTTAGAATATGGTACCTTATCATTTTCCACTGTGGTGAACCTCAACTGCTGTATTTGCAGTTAAAGTAGTCTTTCAATTGACGAATTTAGAATATGGTACCTTAACATTTTCCACTGTGGTGAACCTCAACTGCTGTATTTGCAGTTGAAGTAGCCTTTCAATTGATGAATTTAGAATATGGTATTTTCCACTGTGGTGAACCTCAACTCATAACAGCCACTTCAGTGGGTTTACGGATCAAATTAAACCAGTAAAGGCCCAATGACAAGAAAGGGTCACTGCAGACTGCTTTATGTAAAAGAATAGCCTAATGTAGGGATACAATATTTATATTGGCACATATTCTTTTTATTCACGATAATAGTGTTTGTACAATACAATAGAGCAACATAGCTTGTAAATTATAATGAGTCCTACATTGTGCAATGTCTAACTTTCCGTCACCTACCCAACTGACTAACCCAAGTGAGGCCCTTTAGTTGAATCCAGTGAAGCTTGGAGAGCATTCCCTTGAGCCCTACATTTGGTCAATGCCTATGCTAAACTTCCGCCAATAACACAGTCACCATTGTTGTGGGAAAATCCTTTCAGATTCAGGAGCGTTTAAAAACACAATCTGGTGAAGTGAGTTCTTCATCTGGACGTTTTGAGTTGCTCTCCTTGAATAGGGTTTGGGCTTCCGCCAAGCTACTTCTGGTCTCGTGAACTCTGTTCCTCTGTTACTACACAGGGTTGAAACGTCCAGATGAAGATCTCTAGCTCTTCACCAGACTGCGATTCTAAACACCCCTGAATCCGAAAGGATTTTCTCAACAGCAGTTGGAAACGTGGCAGTCCAAAGTCCCCTAATCGACAATCACTATCATTGACAAACCACCCATTAGTAGTCATTATGGTCATTAACTATGTATATTTACTGTATCATATTTTGAGGCTGTAGTTCAAAGGCACTGCCACAATATTATGTATAATATATCAATATTAATATTTTTGTATATGATGTGATACCCATGCAATTATTAGTGCTAATGTGTAAGCACTTATTAATCAGCCACAGACCACATTTTTCATTCCCACACAATGTCAGAAATTAATGAACTACGTATGTTCTTATCTGTGATTTTCCTCAGCCTTATCATAATTCAAGTTCATTCGCTTGAATTTAAATTTATGTACAATAATTAAGTTTATCCGTTTACGAGAGCAGTGCATCTGACAGTGTTCTTTTCCTCAGAATCTATGTGACCAGCGTGATGTGGTGAATTATTGCCACTAATTATAAAGGTGTAGCAATTGAAATGAAATGCGAGAACATGTTTATCATGACCTAAAATGCATGCAGATAAGTCCCTGAAACACTAGAAATGGTTGCTTCAAGAGATTTCTGCACCTCGCCATACTGCTTCTTCAATAACCGATTGACATTTGATGGGGCTTGCCTTGTAAGGTGCAGTGAGACTAGAGTCTCGGTGAGTAAGCCACAATAGTGCAACAAGCTAAGTTAGCAAAACATGAGTTCAAGTCCTCTGGGGACTGTCCTTCCCTGTACTATATATACAGTATACTAGTGCTGGGACAATGCAATTAATTAATCAAAAATATCAATTGATTATCATTAGTAGCGCAAGCAAACTGCTTTATCACAGGGAGTAATTAAGTCTGTGGATATGACAGGCACCCACCCCCGCCATATTACCAACAGCTTGCACTTCAATGGATTTAATTTCAGACTTTGAGAGTACCCGAATTGTGAAAAAAGGGTCTAAAGATTCCATATCAAGTCTATTGGGTCACTCAACAACCTAATAAAGTTGGAGTGGTTTCTGGTTACACCCACATAATTAATTCAGGTGATTAATAAATTAATTAATAGGTTACTTGGTACTGCATGATTTGAAAAATTACAGCCAATTCCCAGCACTGATACAAACGTACATATGTGTCTGTATACAATTTATACTTAGTACATACTGCGTATGTACAATAGCTGTAGCTTTACACTTGCATACATAGTACATACGTACACGAACATAATATGTATGATAATATGATATGTACACATGAGACACTTGCCAATGATCACATGTATAACAATCATTCATTCAATACAAATCAAACTGAGAGTGGTTCATGTAAAATAATACATCACAAGTATCCCTACCAGGAACACATGTATGTATGTACGTATGCACTGAATAGACTGTGAATTATGTAGGTACGTATGTAATATGTACACATAGGTACGCAAGTTCAGTGCAGAAATGTCAAAATAAAGATCTACTCTAACACAACAGGTACTGCATTAGCAACAGTTCAACATGAATAGGAACACAAACTACAGAAAAGCATGCAATGTCAATACTCCTATCATAAGATAGCTTTCACATTTCCATCGGCAACTGTCCCTCTGGTGCCACGGGTTGGTCTTGTACTTTCATTGGAGCAATGCCAACACACATTTGAAATGACATTATTTCTTCATACACTAGCCCTACAGATAGGGAGGAGTGGGGAGTGCTGTAAAATAGCACAGACATGGGTACTGCTATGTATGTACAATAGACGATAAATAAATACATAAAATACCTTAAGTAAATACATACTTACTATAAATACATACATACATACATATGTACTTGTGTATGTGAATAATGCAAATTATACATACACATGTACATATATACAGTACATACTGTACATATGTATGTACGTATGTACGTATATTCTATATACGTAGTATGTATACAGTTTGTGTACATACATGTGTATGTACAGGAACACGTACAAGATTCGAACATTCTCTGAGTGAGTACATGGCTTGTGTGGTGAAATTACAGGTTTTCATCTTGTAGAAGTGCAGACCCATACAAGTATAGGGAATGAGGGGATTTTCCATTATGGTGGGTTGGTTGAGGGGATTTTCCATTATGGTGGGTTGGTTGAGGGGATTTTCCATTATGGTGGGTTGGTTGAGGGGATTTTCCATTATGGTGGGTTGGTTGAGGGGATTTTCCATTATGGTGGGTTGGTTGAGGGGATTTTCCATTATGGTGGGTTGGTTGAGGGGATTTTCCATTATGGTGGGTTGGTTGAGGAAGGGGGGATACATGCATTGAAGGGTACATGCATGGGAGAATTACAAGATTACAATGTAGGGGACATACGTTTCCATTCTGCAATATCCTTTTCAGTTCTCTCATAAGAGTCATCAAATGGAATTCCATCAGGCTACATAGGAACATAATATGTATGAAGCTAGAGTATGTATGTACTGTACGTACATGGAAATATCAAGTAATACAGTGTGTGTGTGTGTGTGTGTGTGTGTGTGTGTGTGTGTGTGTGTGTGTGTGTGTGTGTGTGTGTGTGTGTGTGTGTGTGTGTGTGTGTGTGTGTGTGTGTGTGTGTGTGTGTGTGTATGCGTGTGTGTGTGTGTGTGTGTGTGTGTGTGTGTGTGTGTGTGTGTGTGTTTGTGTGTGTGTGTACGCGCATGCGCGTGTACAAACTGTGTATGTACCACAAGAACACACCTCATCAGCAGGGTCATGATACTGGGCTAGGTATGGATGACTGAGTGCCTCAGCTGCGCTGGGCCTCTTATCGGGATCCAGTGTGAGCAGTGCTTCCAGGAGGTTCACCGCCAGAGGGTTGGCTCCGCGGAAGTACTGGGAGAAGTTCTGCTGTGGCTTCCTGGGGATCTGCTGCACGTACTGCCTCGCACTGGGACTTGAAATCTTCTTCATGAAGTCCTCATCTGGTGTTCCAACCAAGTGGAGGATTTTGTTCAATTGATCAATATCTTCACAGTTTGTCAGGAAGACTATAACTGTATTCATTGCAGAGTGTATGTGTTCTGTATGTACTAGACCAATGTATAGTGATTGTACATGGCCAATTCACAGTATGTTATATACGTATAGGCAAAACACAATTAACACAATGTACAGTGTGCGTGTGTGCGTGCGTGCGTGCGTGTGTGTGTGTGTGTGTGTGTGTGTGTGTTGTGTGTGTGTTGTGAGTGTGTGTGTGCGTATGCGTGCCATACTGCATACCAACAATAAATAATATAGCATTGTACCTATAAATGTACGTACATACGTTCATTTTGTGTGTATGTGTACATATAAACTGTGTGGACTTTGCATAGAATGTCGACAGAGGATACGATCATTTCCAGGGAAGGTGACCTGCCTAGTGAGGAGCTCAGCCATGATACATCCAACAGACCAAACGTCCGCTGTGGAAAGAATACATAGAGAGCAGATAAAATACATTATAAATACATATGTATCCCTGTGTGTATCTGAACAAGTACAGTACATCAAGATTAACACCCTCAAATCCTTCAAGGGGCACCAACAGTGCAAATACCAAACAATACAAAGTGGCGAACTAGGAAAATGGTGATAAAAAGGGCTGTTACGTACCTTGGAAATGTGATCATCAGTATGTATTTACGTACATGTACTAGTTATCCAGTGTGTGCCACACACACCCCGTACACCCACGCACGCAAGCATGCACACATGCACACACACACACACACACACACACACATACACCCACACCCACACCCACACCCACACACACACACACACACCTTTATTGGTATACTTCATCCAGTTCAACATGATCTCAGGAGCTCTATACCATCTTGTTGCTACATATCCTGTCATTTCCTCCTTCTCTGTACGAGCCAAACCAAAGTCCAAGATTCTCAGCTCACAGCTCTCATTCACTGCAATGTTGCTGGTTTTGAGATCCTGGGTTTTCAGATATTAAGAGGATTGAAGGTAGTGTATGTGTGCGTGCATGCGTGTGTGTTTGTACATGCAAACACACTCATATTACGTATGTACACACACAGTAGGCTACATTCAACACTTACTCTATGAATAACTCCAGCTGCATGTATGTACTGTGGAAAAGATGAAAATTGCATACTCAATGATGTGCTACTGATATTCAGTACAACAACCCATTCACAGATTACACATCCAGTCCCCCCCCACACACACATTACCTTCAATCCCCTCAATATCTGGTAGATCAGGAGCTGAACGTGTTCGTCTGTCAGTGACTGAGTCTTAATGATTTGGTTGAGATCGGAGCCCATCAAATGTGTGACCAAGTACCTGAGATGTAGGAGACAATCATACAGAATTGTACGTATGTTCCTTGCTGCATACAGTACATACTGTACGTACATACAGTACCTACATACGAACATATTTGTATCCATGGTGTAATAACAATGAAATAAAAATGTGCACACATCATTGTTGGAGCACAGGTCACTGATGTATGCATGGGAAACAGCACAGGTCACCAGACAGCATGAAATGCTGCAGCACACCCAGGCAGGATATATGTATTACATACAGTACATAAGTATACACATAGTGTAGATATGTACATACAAACATACATTGTTTATATATAATACTTTGCATACATACATACGTACATACATGCATCCTGTACATATGTATGTAGTACACATATGCTTGGTATTGACAACTCACAGGTCCTTGAAGTCGGCCAGAGAAGTAGCACCAGTGAACACATCCAGCAGGCCTATTATCTACCAGTCCGTTGAGCAAAGAAAAGCAATATTATGTACAGTGTGTAACACAGGGAACCCTAATTGAGCATTTGGTACTTCCATACAGTACATCAGTTCAGCTTACTGTATATGTGTACATAAATGTAGGCACCTACGTACGTATGTAGTATGTACATACGTGTGTGTGTATGTACGTAGGATTTGGCTAGTGAATTTGGCAAATGTATGATGGATTTGAACTCACATAATATACGTATGTATGTACACACATGGATGGAACACACCAACCCATACACATGTACGTAAAAACCACACCCACCCATATACATACACATAACAACCACACCCACCCATACACATGCAATGGCCGCACTCACCCACACACATGACCACACCCACCCACCCACCCACATGTAATGACCACACCCACCCACCCACCCACTTGTGACCACCACCCACCCATACATGTGATGACCACTCCCACCCACACACTCCCAACCACACCCACACCCACACTCCAACAACCACACCCACCCACACACTCCCAACAACCACACCCACACTCCAACAACCACATCCACACACACACTCCCAACAACCACACCCACACTCCAACAACCACACCCACATACACACTCCCAACAACCACACCCACACTCCAACAACCACACCCACGCTCCAACAACCACACCCACATCCACACTCCCAACAACCACACCCACACTCCAACAACCACATCCACACACTAACATTTTCATGGTTCATATGTCTGAGCAGCCTCAACTCTCTGTAGCTCCTTTTGGAGTGGATGGCAGTCTCAAAAGGCCTCGACAACTTCTTGACGGCCACTCTCTTTCCAGTCTGTGTGTCTAGAGCTGATCTAAACATATTAGAAACAAGTCAAGTAATTCACACCACACGCCATGTCTTGGCAAGCCTTCATATACAGGCTCCATTCATAGCACACATAATTCTAGTAGCACACAATGTTAGAAATGCACATAATGCTAGCAGCACACATAATGGTAGAACCACATGTAATGGTAGTTGCACACATACTGTATAACCGGAAATATTGCTAATAATAACTGATTACCTCGGGCTTCGCCCTCGGTAATCTATTAGCACTTTATCACTGCTGCAGCACACCTAGGCAGGATACAACTATTACTAGAACCACATGTAATGGTAGTTGTACATAATATAGTGCTAGAAGCACACATAATGCTAGTAAATGTAAATACCATGTAGTATATCACAATCAATGTTTTTAGCACACACAATGATAGAGGCATATGTACATATGTCATTTCACACAAACCCACAATACCTGAACTGACAGGAAATGTATATGAATTTCAGGGACAGTATCACTCACAAAGCCATGCATGTCCAGCCTAGTGGTCATTATGTCATCATATTATCCACACATACGTACACATAAACGTATACCTGAGTGTGTACGTATGTGCGTACTCATTATACGTATGTACACCAGGTGAATTGTCCCCAAGTGTGAATTCAATTTTCGGAACGTCATCGAGGTGTTTTAAGGTGAAATACACCATGATCACGTTTTGTTCATGGATGACTTCCCCACAGACACAACATTACTAGTCAAGTGATGACTATGGTTGAATGGGAGCGACAAGTACTGCATGATTCTGTACATTGAAATGTACATGTAGAATACATTCATCATTTGCATTCTCTAACGTACGTATGTAGCATAAGCAGCTACATACACATATGTATGTATGTAGATACAATACATACTCGAATACCTAGGGTTGGGTTAGGTTAGATAATTTTACAGGCAGGCACTCAGTCCAGAGGGGAGCACTATGCTGGAAAACCACAAATACATGATGCACACACTGTTGTATACATATGTACATACGTATGTACCAAAACATACATGAGAACATATGCGGAAGAGTGAATTATCATGAATCCACCACCACAATTCAAGGAGGAAAAATGATGCAGATTAAAATATTTGGGGGAGTAACCAAATCATTGCCATGTATGCACATGAATGGATTCGTGCACAAAAAATGAAGGCAGATGATTCAAAGAGCATGACAGATAAAACATTAGTAAATTAACAAAATATCTCTGTACATACATAACTACATACACATACATACCCTGATCTACGTACGTACTTACATAGGTATAAAATGATGCATAAACACAGTTAAACTTGCTTGGTAAGTACCAGATCTGTACTTGGAGGTAAAAGTTACTTAGTAGCAGTACAGGCTGAGGATCAACTGTAGAATACGATCACTGTCCCGGGCACTTAATCAACTAAACCATAAACCAACCCAAACCCTAAAACCAAATCACAACTGTTACATTAAAAAGCACATATGGACGTCAACCGTGATCGTATTCTACAGTTGACCTGTCACGAAAAATATGGTCCACTGCCAAAAACAGTCCCCGGGGACCGGAAATAGCGGCAAAACCAGTCCGCATGGACAGGTTTCCGACATCCTAAATGGTCCGCTTGTGCCTAAACCTAACCCTAACCCTAACCCTAACCCCAACCTTAATCCCAACCCAAATCCTAACCCTAACCATTTTTGATCGTATATGGGAGACCAAATATGGTGCCGAAAAAAGTCCGGGGGACCACTCTAGGTGGGGACCACTATTTGCATGACAGACCCCTGGCTGACATGGTGTGCATGAACTAGGGACTGAGTGAAGTGCATGTACGAACCAGAAAGGCAATTCATGAGGTCGCGAATACTCGCTAGACATTAGGTTAAGACACGAATTCCATTCACAAAATTAACGACATATACTGTATGAACATTATCCTCTCGCTACACACGCCTCGATAAGATGGAGTAGAAGAGTTTACAGTTACCAGAGACAACCGTGAACAGAGAAAGATCGAGAATGAGATATTCAGAAGACACAACCAAATGCCACGGCGATTTGGGCCAGAGTAAGTTCATGTAAAAACAATGTTGGTACACATCATCATCTTCGCTGTTGAAATTTGGTAAAACCGCCACTTATGTCCCCAGGTCAACAAGTACGTGTTTTGTGAGTCTCTTCAGATGACTTCTCAGTTCGTAAACTTACATGACCGAACCATAAGCTCCAGTACCGATAGGCTGGATGTCTTGGTAACGGACGGGAAGGTCCCAAACCGCTCTTAAAAGCTCTACTCTGTGATAACCGGGTTTGACTGGTACATCGAAGAACAGCTGATCCGTAGCCATCTTCTGGTCCGCCATCTTAATTTCCTGTTCTTGAGGACCACGCCCCTTTATCCAAGGTAAATTCCCGCCAGACACGTGGTTTGATTTTCAGGAGTATCGAGTTCATGCAATACAATGGATGCATGCGGCTTAGAAAATAGAAAATCGTTCGTTTTCCTTTGCATAATATAGCTCATCTGCAGTGTGCATGCATGTTTGGCAAGTAACCCCCCCATTTGTAATTGGATTGGACACGGAACAGCTGCAACTAGTTGCTGTTTCCGGTGCTGTCTCATCCACTTCTGGTGCTCATATCCATGCACTTGTTCCCTAAGTATGTTTGCATTCGTCAATTATCACATACATTGGAATGTTGAATAGGAATACACACAAACACACACACTAGTACTATCTATACATTACATATAATTTACATTATTACAAATAATCTGATACATATTATTATTTAGATATGTCTATTAAAACAAATCTCAAGTATTGTATATTACAATAAAAACTAGAATACCATTGATTACATTTCCATAGAAACCTGAGGGTTGATGGAACCAAAATTCAGGACTTCTTCATAAGCCATTCCTGTTGAAAATTGAAAACACACTAATCCGAGGCACTGATCGGAATGCACATATCAACAGGTGGCCACAATGAGACTGGGAAACTGTTGTAGAGGCAATCTAACATGTAGCCAGTGAAATGATAGGAATGGGTATGGTGTGACCAGGTCAAAGTTGTCACCCGTGGCACCAAAAAGTGGCTGTTATAGAAAGGTGGTCTGTATACACAAAGTTGTGTCATGGTAGACAGGTAGATCAAAGGCAATCAAGTCATTAACAATGTATCACTCTATCCATTAACTGATCAGACCAATTTCCTGTCACCAACAACATCAACAACAGTGAACAATAGAGCAATGACAAAATTGCCATCCCATGACACAAGCTAGTTATGTCCCTTTCAAACAGGATGTGCAGCTATTCAGTCACACTTTCAATAAATCATCGCGGGATGACGCCCTTGGTAATTCATTGAAAGTGTGACTGTATTAGCTGCACATCCCGTGTGGAAGGGGCATAACCAATACACAATTCTATACTATTTTCACCTTCACTGGGACTGTGTTAAACAGTACAACTAGCAAGTAACTAAAACAACAGGTTTGACATGCCCTTCAAAGTACCCACTACACAAGTTGGACTGCACACAGCTTACTGTACCTACACCGGTAACTATACTGTACCTACCAATGTATGTACATACATTAGTTGGGTAGGGTAGGGAAAAACTATGTCAATTGATGTGAAGTGAGTAAGTAATTTCAATGAACAGAAATGCAACACACTTGTCCAATCTTCTCTAGACTTGTTCTCATCTTCATAAGAGGCATCAAAGGGAGGAGCTTCAGTCTACAAGGAGGCACACGTCACAAGTAGGAGAGAATCAGTATACACTTACAGTACACCCCGCATAATTACACACACACACACACACACACACACACACACACACACACACACACACACACACATAAACACAAACACACACACACACACACACATAAACACAAACACACACACAAACAAACAACCACACAAATACACAACACACACACACAAACACAAATACACACACACAAACACTCACACACACACACAAACACATACAACACACACACAAACACACACACACACACACACACACACATACATACACACACACACACACACACACACACACACCTCGTCTTGTGGATCATGATAGTCCGCCAGATAGGGATGTTCCAAAGCCTCAACAGCTGCTATCCGATAGTCAGGGTCAATGAGAAGAATCTTCTCCAACAGATCTACAGCTTGTGGATCAGCATCGTGAAACACGTCTTTGAAATTCTGCTTTGGTTTCTGCTCCATCTGTCTGAGGAACACACGAGCATGTTCGCTGTTGATTTTCATGATGAACTCCTCGCTTGGAGACCCCAGGAGGTTCAGGATTTGGTGCAGTTGATCAAATTCTGTTCAGCAGTTAAGGGGACAAACTCGCCACACACATTGCTACTACAGTACTGCCACCTTGCCCCATGATACAGTCATGCATACATGTAGTATGCATGCAATAATATCATGAAGATACGTACCACATAGCAGGATATTTTGTGGGAGAAGATTCTGTAATTTTGTCCATTAACAATCATTTTGTAGTTTAATTTAGCATTTTCACACTTTTCACACAAACTTGTTATGATCGATTTGACATTTCATAGTTATATGAAATTTACCAAATCTAACAAAAAAGGCAAAAATGCCTCACAAAAATTTCCTCCAATAACATACTATGGATCTGACCTACGTATGTATTTTGATTGCACAATCACCCAGACCAAAAATAAAATGGAGAAATAGAGTCCGAGCACACACAAAACTGTATGATATTCTGCTTATACAAGTACACACAGTACACAAAATTAATATCCATGGGGAATAACTGCAAATACGTATACACTACAGTTTACAACATACATACATATGTACATACATATGTACATACATACCTGTGTATATGGTGTAACAAACAATCTCATTGTGGCATACAGCACAATATATGTATGTATGTATAGTGGCACATAGGTAGTACTGGTACATTAATGTATGCCGCAAGACATGAAACTCAGAATGTCTTTAAATAGCACTCACATTGCATTCAAAGTTAATGCTCAAATGCAATGCTCTGTATAAAGGATACCATTGTCTCCTCTGAATAGAACTTGTCCAGACAACATTTCTCCCATTATACATCCGACAGACCACACGTCAGCTGAACCATATCAAGTGTGTATGGAGGTGTAGGTGTGAGGTGAAGGGGAAGAGAGGAGGGAACTATGTACTAGTTAGGTGGTTGTGTGTGTGTGTGTGTGTGTGTGTGTGTGTGTGTGTGTGTGTGTGTGTGTGTGTGCGTGCGTGCGTGCGTGTGTATGTGTGTGTGTATAAGTGCACATGTATGTGTGTGCATGTGAGCATGAAAACATACACATACGTATGTGTTTACATGCATTTTTGTATGTACATATTTGTCATGGTCTCCAGTACGAACTGTATCTAAGTATATAGGTATATGTGTGAACACACGCGTACCTTTATTGTCATAGTCCAACCAGCGCAGTATAATCTCGGGTGCCCGGTACCACCTTGTCACTACGTAGTCGGTCTGTTGCAGATCACGCTTCGGACAGGCCAAACCGAAGTCCAAAATCTGAGAGTTATGTAGAGGGAGTCAGAGAATAAGGCCTGCTGTGTGATAGGATTATGACATTATTATGCGTATGCTTGTACATAAACATACTGCATGAACATATGTATACTGTACACTGCATGACACACACACACACACACACACACACACACACCCACAAGCATGCATACAAACAACCTAAAACACACACACACACACACACACACACCTTCAACATAGCATCAGCATTGATGGCAATGTTCTTAGTTTTCAAATCCTTCATGAAGGAAAGCAGAATTCCATCAAAGTTTGAATACGCACACATCACTCACGTACCAATACATATCACACTGCAGTCTGATTGAAACCATAATATAAAGCTGTGCTACACACTATAATGTGCTCACAACACAGGTCCACACCACAGACATGCTGTACATCACTCACATACCCTGTGTATTATCCCAGCCGCATGGAAGTACTGCAGAATTAAGGAACGTCATGTGACCCAATGGGACTTGAAGCAACAATATTACACAATTGAGAATTGAGAACAAAATATGCAAATGCTCTACATATATATGAAATGCAATAAAAATAAGAAAGGAGTTCTATATGTGTACAGTAACCATATACGTATGTATGTGCATGTACGTACGTATGTATGCATTTATAACATTGTTTACACATAAATAATCACACTCAATGTACATGGATACATACATACATACATACATACATACATAAATTCATACGTATAATATACAGTATATGCATATATTCATACATACGTACATACATACGTACATACATACGTACATACATATGTACATACAGCGTACATACATACTTTGAGAGCTCTGAAGAGCTGGTAAACCACAAGCTGTATGGTCTCGTTAGTGATGGTCCTCCCGATTGCAGCGTGCTGTTGTATCACGGCACTGAGGTCTCTCTGCATCAGTTCCGACACTAGAAACCTATGTGAATACATAGTATGTTACATGCACAAGTAAATCATAATCTTTATGCGAGAACACCATCAACTGTATGTGAGTGGACTGCCAATTAAAGGACACCTCCATGATATACAGAGATACGTGCTGTATGTACTGTATGTTTGTTTCCTCCCTAATGGTGATAAAATGTGTATCCTGATTGGCCACTTGTTGAACTTTCAATAGCTAATTAATTCATTGTCACATCTGGGGATCTCAGGGATGCATAGAACATGTAACCCTGTGGGTCTCTTCAATGTTACTAGCCACCAATAAGGATAAATGGGACATACATATGTACTGCGGACAATGTATAGTATGGGGACGTACAACATACGTAATAATATATCTATGTATTTATTTACATACAGTGGATAGTATGCATGCATACATACACATATGTACAGTACATACATACTGTACATAGTGATTGATGACACTGGTCACTCACACATCTCTGAAGTCCTTTAATTCACTGGCTGACGTGAATACATCTAGCAACCCGATCACCTACACATGTACGTATGTACGCATGTGAGCATGTGAGGATGTGAGCATGTGAGGATGTGAGCATGTGAGGATGTGAGGATGTGAGCATGTGAGCATGTGAGGATGTGAGCATGTGAGGATGTGAGCATGTGAGGATCTTCAAACAATGTATACCATGTAACCATGCTGATCCTACACCACTGACCACACTTTGACACACACTCGAAGTATGTACATACTGATGTTTCCACAAACTATATGCATCCAATGCAAATAAACAACGTAAGCAACAAATAACACAAGTAAATATACAAATATCACACGTACATACATTTTCGTGGTCCATGTGTTTCAAGATTTTTATTTCTCGATAGCTTCTCTTCGCCAATTCAACTGACTCAAACGCTCTCGTCAGCTTCTTCACGGCAACTCTCTCCTTCTTCTCCGTGTCGAAAGCAGATCTACCACACAAGTGTACACAAAGAAGAGTAAAATCCACATAATACACCATCATTTGTTCATCTCATCTAGCTGCTACAGACAATGGAAGTCATTTAACTGAATCAAGATACAGTGATTCATCGTTATTCAATCTGCCATGTTTGTTTTAAAAAAATAACGGTGGATGAATAAGTTTGGCAGATTAACTGGATGTTTGCTAAAGTGGATCTGTCTACAGCGGTCACCATTGGTTTACAAAGTAGTGGCTGTTATAGAGAGGTGGCCTGTATGCAAAAGGTGAATTATACACTATAGACACTTTGGGACTGGGCTGTTATAGAGAGGTGACCTACCAATACAGTGACTATGAAACAGGTGTAACTGTATTCCTTGCATGGTATATTTGCACTGGGAGGCTGTGGTGAATGAAAAGGTTTGGTGGACAATTGACAAGACAGGAACATACATCAGGTGAAATTGGGCAACTTCAGGAATGGAGTCAGTTTGGAAATTTGACTGCAAGTTCATAGTGCTTGCTGTTGGCAATACACAGCATTTTTTTTACAAAGTTAACCAATCTTATCTTATATGGGGACAAAGTCTTGCAATCTAAAGTAACTACTGTGGTCATTAAAAACTCAATTTTCAAAGTTACCCCATTTTCGCTCACATCAAAAGCTCAGAGTTAAGTATGGTTGAGATTATCAATTCCTAGTTACTCTGTTTGTCACATGTGCATACATCACGAAAGCAAAAGTTAACGGTAGACAGTGTGTTAAAATTGATGGTGAGATAAACGAGCTATTGTGAAACATCTTTCATGTAGGAAATCCCTAGTCTGGCTAGGAAATCCCCACTGGTCGAGACGGTATGTGTTGTATCCCCCGAAACGCCCAGTTCCACAAAGATGGCTCTATGCTAGCTTCACATACGTAGTACAGACACGGTCAACGATAGGTTACGTACACTAATGCCTTGGTAACACTTTTGATGTCTCGTACGTAGAACATGGCTATCGGCTGTCGTGGACAACAGCCAAACTCACATGACACAGCCAAAAGCTCCATTTCCCAACGGTTGGAGGTCTTGATAGCGATGAGGGAGAACCCATACAGATTTCATCAACTCGATTTTATAGTAGCCTGGTTTTACTTCCTCTTCGACTGGACTGGCCATATCCAATCGGCTGGAGATAGACTACCGACGGTTCCTTCGGATAAAAGACAACTTGAATCAGGCAGTTGGCACGTGTTCGTTAACGATGACACGCTGTTGGATGCGTTAAATGGTAATCAAAACGGAGACCAATTAGAAATCAGATCAGTATCGGTTTGTATTATACTGGCAGACCACTTAGCCAGGAAGGCTACGTTACAGAGTCACCAGTCAAACAGATACACTTTACGTAAAATTATATACGAGTAAATAATAATTACATACGTGTGAATAAATATAAATTGATTAGCTATCAGTAAAGAAAGTTGTAAGAAAAAGTTGTTGATTAGGTAATATGTTGTTTTCCAATGTCTGTCTCATGTAACCTTTACCTATACCAAATGAACTTCTATATAATGGAGGATAGTAATCATAATGAGATTAATGCTGATTTTATTTCTTTATGTACCTATTGGGCAAAATTTGAAAAAAAATAAACTAATGATGGTAGCTACACCCAAACTATAAGTTACAAAAATCCTGAGTATATAGGTGATAATACAAGATTTTACAAACTACACTCGAGATGGTACAACTTGATTCAACAAACACCGGCATTTTTTTTCTCCTGCAACCATTCATGACAGCAGTGGCTCCATCTCTTCAGTGGATCCATACCCCCTCACAGTAGTCGAAGTGTTCACTCCTGTCATAGTACCCTTCAGCCAATACTGAACAAAGTACTTCAACCCGATAGTGATAACTGCTATGAACAGAGGGATGGCAAAGGTGCCAAAGGAAGAGATGTAGGAGGCTTGCTTGGTCTCCTCGTTGATCCAATAGCCCCCTGCAGCCACAACAGAACTGAAACACATCACTGCTACTAGTAATGGGATCAGATAGGCAGCACGTAAAATGGCTGTACTGCTTCCTTGAGGTCTGAGGTGACGAGGAGTGGAGATGTGAGCTGAGATGGTGAAGAGGATGGCAAATATGTTGGTGAAGCAGAACAGAGATAGAATAACCACTGTGACATTACAAAGGATGGCAAATGGAGCCATAAGCATAGCAATTAAGACGCGAGGACCAATATGAGCAAACCATGAAACAAACACAATGTTAATCCACAGGTTGAGTGTAAATGCAACACTTTTGGCGTAGCTCTTCCTACAGCAGCACAGTAGCATGAATGGTTTCCAAACCAGGAGGGGGGCTGTAACAGGTTCGTACTTGTATGCCAGGTACATGGCAGTAATCAGACTGGACAGACCTTGTAATATGTGAAAGATACACGGGAGATACCAAAAATGATAGTAATAATCATTCATTCCCATATACACACTCTGCCCTGCAATGTAGACGAAGACGATGACAAATAGAGCAGCTGTTGCAGACAGACCCCAATAAAGACCATATACTTCATAGCTGTAGTTTTTGGTTAGTTCTGCCAAAGTAGCTAGTTTCTGTTTGGAAGTGGCTAAAATACTCAACAACACAAATATCAGTGTACACACCGCACCAACACTGTAAACAGAATTATATAGGTATCTTCTCAATTCGCCGCTGGATTCAGAGATTACAATGAATTCAGTCCTGCCCTGCTGAATGGGACAGCCAGCTCTAACATAACGTGGGTTGTTGCGGTGTGGTCCTCTTCGTCCTTCACTATAGTCTAGAAGCTGCATTATAGTTATAGTATTGAACAAAATGAATATAAATTATAGGCTATATTATACTCCAGAGAGATTGATAATATAACACAGAATGCTATTAATTACTGTTTGCATTCATGAATGTACATGTTGTCAAGCACATGCATACAGAATTCATATACCCCCCATCATTCATTCATTTATTCATCATTATTATTTAGACTGGGAAAAACCACTCAGCCAAAGGCTGCTTTCCTGGGTATCCATCCCCCCCCCCACACACACATACACAGAGAAAACATTCCGAAATTGTAATTTAGAGTGGCTTATGTATTGAAACTCATGCATTATACTTATGCATACATGTACTACATAAATATATGTACATAACGTTGTATCAATTCCAACTTACTGAAACTGTCATTTGTAGGAGAAATTCCATTGTAACATTTGAACAAGGAAGAGGAACCCTGATAAGGAGGTGTGGTGGATTCCAGCTGTGGAAATAGTTCATCATTAACAGAGTATAACGGTTGAGCAAAGCTGGTCTCACTATATAAATGTGAGGTGAGGATGCCCACATCCATTGTTGGTTAGCACAGCCACTTGTGACATTGTAGAGTGAACCGTTGGGTAACAGTGCCTGATAGGTGACAATCACAGAATAGGGAAGATGGGAGTTTGGAGGAAAGAAAGTGTTGTGAAGTTTTAAGACATTATCACTTCGCTCAGGAAAGGCCTCCTCCTCAAAAGTGAAGTAGTTATGAGTGCAGTTGTTGGTCCAATTAGAGGCAAATTGGTTGGTATTCTGGACTGTACTACCAGCAAAGATCTCAGTACAGAGTGTAGTCTGTATCAAACAAATCAGGAACAACATCACCATTGGAGTCAGAATACTACTGTGACAGTGGTAACCTTATTTCCTCACAGTACTAAATTATATACTCGATTCAATTGAATGCTTAAATTGATGTCCTAGTATGTTGCACTGGTGTAATAATATTTTTGTCTTATTAATACAACTGTAATTAGCTGTATATAATATTAGACCAACACAGTAAATAGTACAGCTAGGAATTCACATTATTACAGACATCACAATACAGTAATACTAATACTCTATAACACAGTATTCGCGAGGAAACACCTGTAGCTGCAGCTGGTTGTTGAAACAGATCGGCGGTTTGACATCAGGTGCACATAATAGCGTAACATGTTGAATATGCTGAAAATGAAGCCATTATGTTTTCAACATGCAAATGTGTAGCTTTCACTGGTGCAAATATTCATAACATTTTGTAAATTATTTTCATAATATAGGACAGTATCCATGCCTCTTGCCACATACAGTGGAACCTCTCTATTCAGGACACTTTGGGACCTTAATTTTAGTCCTCAATACAGAGGTTTCCTCAATTCAGAGGTCATTTTATACCCTAAATTACTACACTGGGACACAGAATAGTGTCCTTATTACAGAGGTTTCCACATTTCAGAGGTTTGTAATAGAGAGGTTCCACTGTATTAGTATGCACAATATGACCAAAAAGTGCAAGTAATAAAATTACCATGACCAGCTAGGAATTACAATACCATACGGTGTGACAAGCTGATGCAGTGTGACAGCTGTGAGGGGTCACAGATCAACTTCCCAGTAGTACATATTCGAAGGTGAGATATGTATTGCAATTATAGTGAAGATCTATACAAGCAAACAACAATGAGTGTACATGTGTGATGTGTTTACATACCACTATGTGAGGCTGATATATTATATTGAGGAAGATACACAAACAGTACTTACAGCAACATGTGCGAAGCATTGCATGCATAATATTATGTCAGGAAAAATTAAGTACGGTTTCAAGAATACATAATTTCACAAGACTCCATCTCCTTGCTAGGATCCCTTGAACTGAACCGATTCAACCAACAGTCACTGGTCTTGTATATAGTAAGAGGTGGTTTGCTAGTTCCCCAATACTTGAGTAGGTCATGGAATACCTCCAGCTTTGTTTGGGTCTGAGGGACTGAATTGGTGATGGTGGTGGCACATCAACAGAGTTCTTGGTTCCAGGTGAGAAAAAATTGTGATATACTCAATGATATTAATACCGTATTTCGCACTGGGGTGAGAATAATATTCTGATTTATGTGAATACAAATTTAATTTGCAGTGTAATATTAAACATACACTAGCAATTACAGATTGGAACCCCATTATTACAGACATCGTGATACAGTAATACTATTACAACACAGTACCCAAGAGGGGACACCTGTGGCTGCAGCTGGCTGTTGACATAGTGAAAGTCACTTGATGTCAAATGCAAATTAGCTTAATGCATCAACCATACAAAAATGAAGCCAATAATACGGGTTTAACAAATTCCAAGCTTAAACTAGTTGTAATGTTTCATAACATTATATTATTAGGTTTCATCAATTAAATTTGAAGTAGAACTGTGTTCATGTCTGTCTACACGATGTACTAATACCATACATGTAAATATGTTACCTAGTGTTTTCAACATTTGGGAGGTAAGGGGAAGGAGAATAAATTATATTGCTTCTCTCAGGAAAGTCTCCTCCTGAACAGTGAAGTAGTTACAGGTGTAGTTGTTGGTCCAGTTATTGGCAAATTGACTAGTGTTGTTGACGGCATTGCCAGTGAAGATCTTAGCACTGAGTGTAGCATATATCAAAAGATAAGGAGGGACAAATTGAATGTACAAAGCAACATAACTGTTTAGATGGGTATGGGTATTCAGAAATCTTTCGTTTACGTATTTAGAAATGCAGTTTCAATCTTCTCCATTTCCTCAAATAATTCATTGATCTATGAGAAAGCAACTGCTTGATTCACAAGAATTATATGAATAAAAACCTTAGTAACTGTTATAATTGGTCGTAGTATTCCAAAATCAATAATAATGCTAATTAGTTTTATGGTACTACATATACTTTAAGTCCCATGCAATCATGATATTCATCATTCTAGCAATGTGTGTGTGTGTGGTAAACTTAACAAGGAGTGTACTTGAGGCAATAATATTGGTAAAAAGCCTTGTACACCTTTGAATATTGTTAACAAATTGTGAACTTTGATATATTTAGCTAACAATTCCATACCAGATGCTGATAATGTGATGGCATAAATCAATCAGTAGTGCTGCTAAACTGTTCCCTACTTCATTCACCTTAATGGTGGTACATGCCTAGAAATTTAGTACACTGTATTTACATGCATCACTGTCATATCCAATTATTAGTATTAAAATTAATGAAAACAATATACACATTTCTAATGCTGTTGTTTAGCAATGTCACAGTGACTGTAATTGTGCATATTTTCAAATTCAATATCACTGGAAATTATAAACTTGCAAGTTGCATTAATTTTGGGCAGCTATAATCAATGCTTATCATTATACAAGGTAATAACATACTACACTAAGTAAAGATTACCATTTTTTAGGAACTACATCAACACACATCACACAACACACATTGTATACTAATCAGTCCAATGTGACAAGCAAAGAACTGCCAGTGCATTTGGGATTTGATACTAGTGGCTTTATCTCTTCAGTGGATCCATACCCCTTCACAGTAGTGGAAGTGTTCACTCCTGTCATAGTACACTTCAGCCAATACTGAACAAAGTACTTCAACCCGATGGTGATAACAGCAATGAACAGAGGGATGGCAAAGGTGGCAAAGGAAGAGATGTAGGAGGTTTGCTTGGTCTCCTCATTGATCCAGTAGCCCCCTGCAGCCATGACAAAGCTAAAGCACATCACTGCTACTAGTAATGGGATCAAATAGGCAGCATGTAAAATGGCTGTACTGCTTCCGTGAGGTCTGAGGTGACGAGCAGTGGAGATGTGAGCTGAGATGGTGAAGAGGATGGCAAATATGTTGGTGAAGCAGAACAGAGATAGAATAACCACTGTGATATTACTAAGAATGGCAAATGGAGCCATAAGCATAGCAATTAAGAAGAGAGGACCAATACGAGCAAACCATGAAACAAATACAATGTTAATCCACAGGTTGAGTGTAAATGCAACACTTTTGGCGTAGCTCTTCCTACAGCAGCACAGTAGCATAAATGGTTTCCAAACCAGGAGGGGGGCTGTAACAGGTTCGTACTTGTATGCCAGGTACATGGCAGTAATCAGACTGGACAGACCTTGTAATATGTAAAAGATACACGGGAGATACCAAAAATGATAGTAATAATCAATCATTTCCATATACACACTCTGCCCTGCAATGTAGACGAAGACGATGACAAATAGAGCAGCTGTTGCAGACAGACCCCAATAAAGACCATATACTTCATAGCTGTAGTTTTTGGTTAGTTCTGCCAAAGTAGCTAGTTTCTGTTTAGAAGTGGCTAAAATACTCAACAACACAAATATCAGTGTACACACCACACCAACACCGTAAACAAAAGTATATAGATATCTTCTCAATTCGCCGCTGGATTCAGAGATTACAATGAATTCAGTCCTGCCCTGCTGATTGGGACAGCCAGCTCTAACATAACGTGGGTTGTTGCGGTGTGGTCCTCTTCGTCCTTCACTATAGTCTAGAAGCTGCATTATAATTATAGTATTGAACAAAATGAATATAAATTATAGGCTATATTATACTCCAGAGAGATTGATAATATAACACAGAATGCTATTAATTACTGTTTACATTCATGAATGTACATATTGTCAAGCACATGCATACAGAATTCACATACCCTACCCCCCAGACACACAGAGAGAGATAGAAGACATTCCGAAATTGTAATTTGGAGTGGCTTATGTATTGAAACTCATGCATTATACTTGTGCATACATGTACTACATAAATATATGTACATAACATTGTACTAATTCCAACTTACTGAAATTGTCATTTGTAGGAGAAATTCCATCGTAACATTTGAACAAGGAAGAGGTACCCTGATAATGAGGTGTGGTGGATTCCAGTCATGGAAATAGTTCATCATTAACAGAGTATCACGGTTGATCAAAGCTGGTCTCAATATGTAAATGTGAGGTGAGGATGCCCACATCCATTGTTGGTTAGCACAGCCACTTGTGACATTGTAGAGTGAACCGTTGGATAACAGTGCCTGATAGGTGACAATCACAGAATAGGGAAGATGGGAGTTTGGAGGGAAGAAAGTGTTGTGAAGCTTCAAGACATTATCACTTCTCTCAGGAAAGGTCTCCTCCTCAAAAGTGATGTAGTTATGAGTGCAGTTGTTGGTCCAGTTAGAGGCAAATTGGTTGGTATTCTCGACTGTACTACCAGCAAAGATCTCAGTACAGAGTGTAGTCTGTATCAAACAAATCAGGAACAACATCACCATTGGATTCACAATACTACTGTGACAGTGGTAACCTTATTTCCTCACAGTACTAAATTATATACTTGATTCAATTGAATGCTTAAATTAATGTCCTAGTATGTTGCACTGGTGTAATAATATTTTTGTCTTATTAATACAACTGTAATGAGCTGCATATAATATCAGACCAACACAGTGAATAGTACAGCTAGGAATTCACATTATTACAGACATCACAATACAGTAATACTAATACTCTATAACACAGTATTCGCGAGGAAACACCTGTAGCTGCAGCTGGTTGTTGAAACAGATCGGTGGTTTGACATCAGGTGCACATAATAGCGTAACATGTTGAATATGCTGAAAATGAAGCCATTATGTTTTCAACATGCAAATGTGTAGCTTTCACTGGTGCAAATATTCATAACATTTTGTAAATTATTTTCATAATATAGGACAGTATCCATGCCTCTTGCCACATACAGTGGAACCTCTCTATTCAGGACACTTTGGGACCTTAATTTTAGTCCTCAATACAGAGGTTTCCTCAATTCAGAGGTCATTTTATACCCTAAATTACTACACTGGGACACAGAATAGTGTCCTTATTACAGAGGTTTCCACATTTCAGAGGTTTGTAATAGAGAGGTTCCACTGTATTAGTATGCACAATATGACCAAAAAGTGCAAGTAATAAAATTACCATGACCAGCTAGGAATTACAATACCATACGGTGTGACAAGCTGATGCAGTGTGACAGCTGTGAGGGGTCACAGATCAACTTCCCAGTAGTACATATTCGAAGGTGAGATATGTATTGCAATTATAGTGAAGATCTATACAAGCAAACAACAATGAGTGTACATGTGTGATGTGTTTACATACCACTATGTGAGGCTGATATATTATATTGAGGAAGATACACAAACAGTACTTACAGCAACATGTGCGAAGCAATGCATGCATAATATTATGTCAGGAAAAAATTAAGTGCGATTTCAAGAATACATAATTTCACAAGAATCCATCTCCTTGCTAGGATCCCTTGAACTGAACCGATTCAACCAACAGTCACTGGTCTTGTAGTAAGAGGTTGTTTGCTAGTTCCCCAATACTTGAGTAGGTCATCGAATACCTCCAGCTTGGTTTGTGACTGGGGGACTGAATTGGTGATGGTGGTGGCACATCAACAGGGTTCTTGGTTCCAGGTGAGCTAATTTGTGATATACGTACTCAATGATATTAATACCATATGTCGCACTGGGGTGAGAATAATATTCTGATTTACGTATATGAATACAAATTTAATTTGCAGTGTAATATTAAACATACACTAGAAATTACAGATTGGAACCCCATTATTACAGACATCGTGATACAGTAATACTATATAACACAGTACCCAAGAGGGACACCTGTGGCTTCAGCTGGCTCTTGACACAGTGAAAGCGGCTTGACGTCAAATGTAAATTAGCATAGTGCATCAACCATACTGAAAATGAAGCCAATAATACGATTTAACAAATGCCAAGCTTACACTAGTTTGAATGTTTCATATTACGTTTCATCATGATCAATTAAATTTAATTTAATTCAATTTAAGTAGGACTGTGTTCATGTCTGTCTACTCGATGTGCTAATACCATACATGTACATATGTTACCTTGTGTTTTCAACATTTGGGAGGGGTAGGGGAAGAAGAATAAATTATATTGCTTCTCTCAGGAAAGTCTCCTCCTGAACAGTGAAGTAGTTACAGGTGCAGTTGTTGGTCCAGTTATTGGCAAATTGACTAGTGTTGTTGACGGCATTGCCAGTGAAGATCTTAGCACTGAGTGTAACATACATATATCAAAAGATAAGGAGGGACAAATTGAATGTACAAAGCAACATAACTGTTTAGATGGGTATGGGTATTCAGAAATCTTTCGTTTACGTATTTAGAAATGCAGTTTCAATCTTCTCCATTTCCTCAAATAATTCATTGATCTATGAGAAAGCAACTGCTTGATTCACAAGAATTATATGAATAAAAACCTTAGTAACTGTTATAATTGGTCGTAGTATTCCAAAATTAATAATAATGCTAATTAGTTTTATGGTACTACATATACTTTAAGTCCCATGCAATCATGATATTCATCATTCTAGCAATGTGTGTGTGTGTGGTAAACTTAACAAGGAGTGTACTTGAGGCAATAATATTGGTAAAAAGCCTTGTACACCTTTGAATATTGTTAACAAATTGTGAACTTTGATATATTTAGCTAACAATTCCATACCAGATGCTGATAATGTGATGGCATAAATCAATCAGTAGTGCTGCTAAACTGTCATCATTCTAGCAATGTGTGCACGTGTGGTACACTTAACAAGGAGTGAACTTGAGGCAATAATTAAACTGCTAAACTGTTCCCTACTTCATTCACCTTAATGGTGGTACATGCCTAGAAATTTAGTACACTGTATATACATGCATCATTGTCATATCCAATTGTTAGTATTAAAATTAATGAACACAATATACACATTTCTAATGCTGTTGTTTAGCAATGTCACAGTGACTGTAATTGTGCATATTTTTAAATTGTAACGGTGATTATCACTGGAAATTATAAACTTGCAAGTTGCATTAATTTTGGGCAGCTATAATCAATGCTTATCATTATACAAGGTAATAACATACTACACTAAGTAAAGATTACCATTTTTTAGGAACTACATCAACACACATCACACAACACACATTGTATACTAATCAGTCCAATGTGACAAGCAAAGAACTGCCAGTGCACTTGGGATTTGATAGTAGTGGCTTTATCTCTTCAGTGGATCCATACCCCCTCACAGTAGTGGAAGTGTTCACTCCTGTCATAGTACCCTTCAGCCAATACTGAACAAAGTACTTCAACCCGATGGTGATAACAGCTATGAACAGAGGGATGGCAAAGGTGGCAAAGGAAGAGATGTAGGAGGCTTGCTTGGTCTCCTCGTTGATCCAGTAGCCCCCTGCAGCCACGACAAAGCTAAAGCACATCACTGCTACTAGTAATGGGATCAGATAGGCAGCACGTAAGATGGCTGTACTGCTTCCTTGAGGTCTGAGGTGACGAGGAGTGGAGATGTGAGCTGAGATGGTGAAGAGGATGGCAAATATGTTGGTGAAGCAGAACAGAGATAGAATAACCACTGTGCTGTCGCAAAGGATGGCAAATGGAGCTATAAGCATAGCAAGTAAGGTAACGAGTCCGTGACCAACAAATCCCTGGACAAACATAATGTTAATCCACAGGTTGACTGTAAATGTAGCGCGTTTGGCATATTTCTTCCGACAGCAACACAGGATCATGAATGGTGCCCAAACCAGGAGGGGGGTGGTAATAGGTCTGTACTTGTATGCCAGGTACATGGCAGTCATCAGACTGGATAGTATCCAGAATATGAGTACAGCACATAGAAAAGGCCAAAAGGAAAATGGAATGTCATGTAATCCCATATACAGGGTTTGAAAATCGATGTAGGCAACAAAGATGACGAATACAGTACCAGTTGCAGACAAACCCCAATAAAGACCATATTCTTCATAGCTGTAGCTTTCTGTTAGTTCTACAAACGTTGCTAGTTTCTGTTTGGAAGTAGCTAAAATGACCAATAATGTGAATATCAATGTACACGTCACACCCACATGATAAAAAATAACATTCTTATCACTTATGTGGGGTTGAAAGTTTACAATGAATTTAGTGTTCCCCTGCTTATTGGGACAGCCAACTCTAACATAGCGAGGGTCATTTCCATATGGTCCTTTTTGTCCTTTGCTATATTCTAGCAGCTGAAATATGAAATGGTTGAAAGTTATAAAATGGCAGAGTACCAATCAAACATGTAACATTTGTTGCTATTATTACAAGACACAGGAATGAAATGAAGTATTATTAATAAGTTGAAAGGGACCAACTCTATAATACAGTTCCACAGTAAGTGACCAGTGAATCTACATATAGACACCTACCTAGACAGACAAGGATACTATATCTTATATCCATGTACGCATATATAGCAGAGGATTTTAAAGATCATTGTCATACATGGTGTTCTTGTAAATTAATATGTTCAATTTAGTGGAATAAATTATACTGCTTACTAATAGTGTTATGTAATAATTGAAGAAGGAAAGTGTCTTGTCTTGATAATAATTTTATGGAATTGAAATTTTAGCAGGCAAAGTGTCTTGTACTGGTCATATCTTGTGTATTGACACTCATGCAATATACTTATGCATACATATACTGCATGGCTATTCATAACATTGCATCAATTCCAACTTACTGAAGCTGTCATTTGTGAGAGAAATTTCATTGTAACATTTGAACAAGGAAGAGGCACCCTGATAAGGAGGTGTGGTGGATTCCAGTTGTGGAAATAGTTCATCATTAACAGAGTATTGCGGTTGAGCAAAGCTGGTCTGGTCATAAACGTCACTGGTGTGGATACCCACATCCATTGTTGGTTAGCACAGCCACTTGTGACATTGTAGAGTGAACCGTTGGGTAACAGTGCCTGATAGGTGACAATCACAGAATAGGGAAGATGGGAGTTTGGAGGGAAGAAAGCATTGTGAAGTTTCAAGACATTATCACTTCTCTCAGGAAAGGCCTCCTCCACAAAAGTATAATAGTTATGAGTGCAGTTGTTGGTCCAGTTCGTGGCAAATTGACTGGTGTTGATGTTATTGCCAGTGAAGATCTCAGTACACAGTGTAATCTTCATCAGAACACTGAGAGAAACAATACTGAGGGCCATCATTGCTATCCAGGTCCAGAAATGATGTACTTCACTAAGACACCTAGAAATGTACTCTAGGACCTGTCTACTATTTAAAATTACTTTATCCTAGCTTTCGCAACAGGAAATACAAATTTGTATTCTGTTTTCTATTATCATGCATCATAATAAGAGTGTGTGCAGGTCTATATTCATAATACTGCACAGCACAGGTTTCATAATAATCTGTTTTGGTGTGAGGTTAATTTCTTCCTGTTTATTATATTGCGGCAGATGTTGTCATGGGAATGTAACTGACACCATGTCTATTAGCAGTGATTAAATCCATCACTATGTGTATTGATACAGCCATTTGGATAATCTTTTGAAAATACCAATTGTATGCTTTTAATGGGTAATAGACGTTGCTATGACCTCACAGTATAATCTCTAATTGAAATGGCTATGGGTATTATTTTGGTTTATCCCAACCCTGTCTGCCATTTCCTTTGATATTTCATCAGTCTGGGAAACACTGAAGGATACTCAAAGATGTACTGACTTATATTACATTATAATAGGTGAAAGCATGTAAAGTTTAACAGGCACACAACATGCACTTGTGATGCCCATATCACAATTTTAAATGTATTACAGTAACTATTATATTATAATATAGTAATACATGAATGTCACAATAGTGGCCTCATCTCTTCAGTGGATCCATACCCCTTCACAGTTGTCAAAGTGTTCACTCCTGTCATAGAACCCTTCAGCCAATACTGAACAAAGTATACTTCAACCCGATGGTGATAACAGCTATGAACAGAGGGATGGGAAATGTGGTTCCAGGTGATCTAATTTGTGATATACTCAATGATGAAATTAATACCATATGTTGCACTGGGGTAATAATCTGATTCATACGAATACAACTTTAATTAGCAGTGCAATTAATATATTAAACATACACTAGCTGTATAGTACAGATTGGGATCCCCATTATTACAGACATTGTGATACAATAATACTAATACTACTATAACACAGTATTCAAGGGGGACACTTCTGGCTGCTGCTGGCTGTTGACATAGTGAAAGCCGCTTGACGTCAAGTGCAAAATTAGCATAGTGCATCAACCATACTGAAAATGAAGCCAATAATACAGGTTTAACAAATGCCAAGCTTACACTGGTGCAAATGTTTCATAACATTATATTATTAGGTTTCACCAATTATAATTTGAAGTGGGACTAGCTGTGTCTGTCTACACAGTGTACTACTACCATACATGTACATATGTACCTGGTGTTATCAACATTTGGGAGGGATAGGGGAAGAAGAATTCTCAGGAAAGTCTCCTCCTGAACAGTGAAGTAGTTATGGGTGTAGTTGTTGGTCCAGTTATTGGCAAATTGACTAGTGTTGTTGACAGCATTGCCAGTGAAGATCTCAGCACTAAGTGTAGCATATATCAAAAGATAAGGAGGGACAAATTGAATGTAAAAAGCAACATATATAATGTTTAGATGGGTATGGGTATTTCCACAGAAATCTTTCGTTTACGTATTTAGAAATGCAGTTTCAATCTTCTCCATTTCCCCAAATAATTCATTGATCAATGAGAAAGCAACTGCTTGATTCACAAGAATTATTATTAATATTATCGATAAAAACATTAATAAATGCACAAATTAGATTCAATTGTCTTACTTCCTCACCCAATCAAATCATTCCAATCACACCATTCGATCCTCAAATTATAGACAGTTAAATAGAAGCAGGTTTGGTAGCCGTGAATGCAATTATTTGGAAATCAACCTGCTGGCAAAGAAAGGAGAAACGCGAAAAAACGGTGTTGAGGGGCTTGAACCCAGGATGTCTGGCTGAAGCCACCATAACCACTGAGCCACTAAGCCACCACAGCTGCAAGTCTTCACAATACTCCCTGCAAACTGCAGTCTCACACCAGAGAGACCACGACTGCGACAACAACCACAACAATCTTAATCTTAATCTTAACTCTTAGTATTAAAGGAGAATTGTGAAGACTGGTTGTTGTAGTGGCTTAGTGGCTCAGTGAGTATGGCGGCTTTAGCCAGACACCCTGGGTTCTAGCCCCTCAGATGCTGATTTTTCGCTTTTCTCCTTTCTTTGCCAGCAGGTTGATCTCCGAATAATTCCATTCACAACATTAGTAACTGTTATAATTTGTCGTAGTAGTGTAATTAATAATACTATAATCAGTGATATGGTACTACATATACTGTAAGTCCCATGCCATCATGATAGTCATCATTCTAGCAATGTGTGCACGTGTGGTACACTTAACAAGGAGTGAACTTGAGGCAATAATTAAACTGCTAAACTGTTCCCTACTTCATTCACCTTAATGGTGGTACATGCCTAGAAATTTAGTATATACATGCATGATTGTCGTATCCAATTATTAGTATTATAATTAATGAAAACAATATTATACACATTTCTAATGCTGTTGTTTAGCAATGTCACAGTGACTGTATATTTTCAAATTGTAATGGTAAATATCACTGGAAATTACAAACTTGCAAGTTGAATTAATTTTGAGCAACTATAATCAATGCTTATCATTAGACAAGTGATAACATACTGGACTAAGTAAAAGATTACCATTTTCAAGAACTACATCAACACACATCACACAACACGCATTGTATACTAATCAGTCCAATGTGACAAGCAAAGAACTGCCAGTGCACTTGGGATTTGATAGTAGTGGCTTTATCTCTTCAGTGGATCCATACCCCCTTACTTTAGTGGAAGTGTTCACTCCTGTCACAGTACCCTTCAGCCAATACTGAACAAAGTACTTCAACCCAATGGTGATAACAGCTATGAACAGAGGGATGGCAAAGGTGGCAAAGGAAGAGATGTAGGAGACTTGCTTGGTCTCCTCGTTGATCCAGTAGCCCCCTGCAGCCACAACAAAGCTAAAGCACATCACTGCTACTAATAATGGGATCAGATAGGCAGCACGTAAAATGGCTGTACTGCTTCCTTGAGGTCTGAGGTGACGAGGAGTGGAGATGTGAGCTGAGATGGTGAAGAGGATGGCAAATATGTTGGTGAGGCAGAACAGAGATAGAATAACCACTGTGATATCACAAAGGATGGCAAATGGCGTTATAAGCATAGCAAGTAAGGTAACAAGTCCGTGACCAACAAATCCTTGAACAAACATAATGTTAATCCACAGGTTGACTGTAAATGTAGCGCGTTTGGCATATTTCTTCCGACAGCAACATAGGATCATAAACGGTGTCCAAACCAGGAGGGGGGTGGTAACAGGTTTGTATTTGTATGCCAGGTACATGACAGTCATCAGACTGGATAATATCCAGAATACGAGAAGAGCAAATTGAAAAGGCCAAAAGAAAGATGGAAAGTCATGTATTCCCATATACATGGTCTGAAAATCGATGTAGGCAACAAAGATGACAAATACAGTAGCTGTTGCAGACAGACCCCAATAAAGACCATATCCTTCATAGCTGTAGTGTTTAGATTGTTCTTCTAAAGTAGCTAGTTTCTGTTTGGAAGTGGCTAATATGCACAACAATGTGAATATCAATGTACACGTCACACCCACAGTGAAAGTAGAATAAAGAAAGATATTGTCACGTTCATTAAACTTCACAGTGAAGTCAGTCTTCCCCTGCTTATTGGGACAGCCAACTCTAACATAGCGAGGGTCATTTCCATATGGTCCTTTTTGTCCTTTGCTGTAATCTAGCAGCTGAAATATGGAATGGTCAACAGTGAAAAATGTACTAGGAATATCAATCAAATATTATATTTTATTATAATTATTTAAAAATTAACTGTCAATATTATTATTATGAGGTACACAAATCAGTGTGTACCTCATAAGTAGGTGTTATATACAATGTAATATATAATTTATCCTAGTAGAGGGTTTAATAATCCTTATACCTGGTATATATTCTTGTAAAATATTATGATCATCCTAATTAGTAAAATAAACTTTACTGCTTAATATAAAAGTATGATTATATTTAAGCCAAGTGTCTTGTACTGCATGGTCATGACTTGTGTAATGTACTTATACATACTTGTACTGCATGTACTGGTACAGTAAAACTATATTCATAATATTGCATCAATTCTAACTTACTGAAGCTGTCAATTGTGAGAGAAATTCTGTAGTAACATTTGAACAAGGAAGAGGCACCCTGATAACAAGGTGTGGTGGCTTCCAGCTGTGGAAATAGTTCATCATTAACAGAGTATCACGGTTGAGCAAAGTTGGTATGGTTATAGATGTCTCTGGTGAGGATGCCCACATCCATTGTTGGTTAGCACAGCCACTTGTGACATTGTAGAGTGAACCGTTGGGTAACAGTGCCTGATAGGTGACAATCACAGAATAGGGAAGATGGAAGTTTGGAGGAAAGAAAGTGTTGTGAAGTTTCAAGACATTATCGCTTCTCTCAGGAAAGGTCTCTTCCACAAAAGTGAAGTAGTTATGAGTGCAGTTGTTGGTCCAGTTGGAGGCAAGTTGACTGGTGTTGTTGATGGTACTGCCATTGAAGATCTCAGTACACAGTGTAATCTTCATCAGAACACTGAGAGAAACAATACTGAGGGCTAACATTGCTATCCAGATCTTGAAAAGATGTACTGCACTAAGACACCTAGAAATGTACTCTAGGACCTGTCTACCTTTAAATACTTTACCCTAGCTTTCACAACAGGAAATACAAATTTGTGTCCAGTTTTCCATTATCATGCAGCATAATAAGAGTGCATGCGGATCTATATTCATAGTACTGCACAGCACAGGTTTCATAGTAATCCATTGTTTTGATGTGAGGTTAGTTCCTTCCGGTTTATTGCAGCAGATGTAGTCATGGGAACGTAACTGACACCATATATATTAGCAGTAATGTAATCTTAGACTATTAAATCCATCATCATGTGTATTGATATAGCCATTTGGATAATCTTTTGAAAATACCAACTGTATGCTTTTAATGGGTAATAGACGTTGCTATGACCTCACAGTATAATCTCTAATTGAAATGGCTATGGGTATTATTGAGTTTATCCCATCCCTGTCTGCCATTTCCTTTCGATATTTCATCAGTCTGGGAAAAACTAAAGGATACTCAAGGATGTACTAACTTCACTTTGAAATATATAGTATGTAACTATACGTACAGGTTAATGTAAGGATGCAATAGATGATATGCATAAATAAGCACAATTCTTAACAACTTTGAGCATAGATCATAATAAAAATTCGATAGATATCATACATTTAATCATTTATTATCTATTAGTTACAGATCTAGTACAGTCAAAACTCTTTACATTACCCTTGGTTCTATTCTGTGCCATTTTAGCCAGTTTGCTGTTGTAACCAATACTGCGATAATATGTGTTCATAGCCATCTGTGCAAACAGGATGTGTTGTCTTAAAGAGACTGCCTACATATTATTAAAAAAGTGTTGTTGCAGTTGTGAAGAGGTCTAACTGCTAATAACATTGCTGTCTAGTCCATGTGTTGGTTGATGTGCACAGGTGTTGCAGGACTTGGTCTGAAGTATTCTTATATCTAATACACTGTGTCGACATGTCTCAACAGTGACACACTATAAATCATGCGTGCACGTTGCAACATGTACAATGAATTGTACAGATATAATTATAATAATTTCACAATGAATAAATTCAATTTATGTATTAAATTAAATCTAAGAAGGAATTATAATAGGTTAGAGTATGTTGTAAAGTTTAGCAGTCACACAATATGCACTTGTGATATTAATCTTACATTTAATTTATTGAATTTTAAATGTATTGCTATTATATTTTTATATAGTGATGCATGAATGTCACAGTAGTGGCCTCATCTCTTCAGTGGATCCATACCCCTTCACAGTTGTCAAATTAAGTGTTCAATCCTGTCACAGAACCCTTCAGCCAATACTGAACAAAGTACTTCAACCCGATGGTGATAACAGCTATGAACAGAGGGATGGCAAAGGTGGCAAAGGAAGAGATGTAGGAGGCTTGCTTGGTCTCCTCGTTGATCCAGTAGCCCCCTGCAGCCACAACAGAACTGAAACACATCACTGCTACTAGTAACGGGATCAGATAGGCAGCACGTAAGATGGCTGTACTACTTCCTTGAGGTCTGAGGTGACGAGGAGTGAAGATATGAGCTGAGATGGTGAAGAGGATGGCAAATATGTTGGTGAAACAGAACAGAGATAGAATAACCACTGTGATATCGCAAAGGATGGCATATGGAGCCATAAACATAGCAAGTAAGGTAACGAGTCCGTGACCAACAAATCCCTGAACAAACATAATGTTAATCCACAGGTTGACTGTAAATGTAGCACGTTTGGCATATTTCTTCCGACAGCAACACAAGATCATGAATGGTGCCCAAACCAGGAGTGGAATAGTAACAGGTTTGTACTTGTATGCCAGGTACATGGCAGTCATCAGACTGGATAGTATTACGAACACGAGTGTAGCACATAGAATAGGCCAAAAACGACGTGGAGTATCATGTAATCCCATATACACGCTCTGAAAATCCACATAGGTAACAAGGATGACAAATACAGTAGCTGTTGCAGACAGACCCCAATAAAGACCATATCCTTCATAGCTGTACTGTTTAGTTTGTTCTGCCAAAGTAGCTAGTTTCTGTTTGGACGTGGCAAATATACACAACAATGTGAATATCAATGTACATGTCACACCCACACTAAAAGCAGAATAAAGATAGATTTTGCCACGTTCTTTAAACTTTACAATGAATTCAGTGTTCCCCTGCTTATTGGGGCAGCCAACTCTAACATAGCGAGGGTCATTTCCATATGGTCCTTTGTGCCCTTTGCTATAATCTAGCAGCTGAAATATGGAATGGTCAACAGTGAAAAATGTAGGAATATCAATCAAACATTTATTATTATAATAGTATTAAAATTAACTGTCAATATTATAATTACAAGGCATGTACACAAATGAATAAAGTGTTATATACAATGTAATATATAATTTATCCTAGTAGCGGGTTTAATACTCCTTATACCTGGTATATATTCTTGTAGAATATTATGATCAACTTAGTAAAATAGACTTTACTGCTTAATAAAAATATGATTAAATATAAGCCAAGTATATCTTGTACTGCATGGTCATGACTTGTGTAATGTACTTATGCATACATGTACTGCAGGTATTATACTGTATATACATAACATTGCCTCAATTCCAACTTACTGAAGCTGTCATTTGTTGAAGAAATTCCAATTTGTAACATTTGAACAAGGAAGAGGCACCCTGATAAGGAGGTGTGGTGGATTCCAGTCATGGAAATAGTTCATCATTAACAGTGTATTACGGTTGAGCAAAGTTGGTATGGTTATAGATGTCTCTGGTGAGGATGCCCACATCCATTGTTGGTTAGCACAGCCACTTGTGACATTGTAGAGTGAACCGTTGGGTAACAGTGCCTGATAGGTGACAATCACAGAATAGGGAAGATGAGAGTTTAGAGGAAAGAAAGTGTTGTGAAGTTTTAAGACATTATCACTTCTCTCAGGAAAGGTCTCCTCCACAAAAGTGAAGTAGTTATGAGTGCAAGTGCTGGTCCAGTTAGTGGCAAATTGACTGGTGTTGTTGATGGTATTGCCAGTGATGATCCCAGTACACAGTGTAATCTTCATCAGAACACTGAGAGAAACAATACTGAGGGCTAACATTGTTATTCAGATCTTGACAAGATGTACTTCACTGATCGAGACACCTAGAAATGTACTCTAGGACCTGTCTACTATTTAAATACTTTATCCTTAGGCTAGCTTTCGCAACAGGAAATACAAATTAGGTGTTCAGGTTTCTATTATCATGCATCATAATAACAGTGCATGTGGATCTATATTCATAGTACTACACAGCACAAGTTTTATAGTTTCAATCCGTTCTTTTGATGTGAGGTTAATTTCTTCCTGTTTATTTTGGCAGATGTTGTCATGGGAACATAAATGACATCATATCTATAGTTAGCAGTAATGTACTCTATTGAATCCATCACTATGTGTATTGATATAGCCATTTGGATAATCTTTTGAAAATACCAATTGTATGCTTTTAATGGTTAATAGAAGTTGCTATGACCTCACAGTATAATCTCTAATTGAAATGGCTATATGGGTATTTTTGAGTTTATCCCAACCCTGTCTGCAATTTCCTAAGGGACTAAAGGATACTCAAGGATGTACTAACTTCATAGGATGTACTACCTTCACTTTGAAGTACATATAGTATGTAACTACAGGTTAATGCAATAATGTGATATGCATATATAATAAGCACAATTCTTATCACGAATTTGAGTATAGACCGTCATAAAATTAGATAGATGTCATATATTTATTCATTTATTATCTATTAGCTACAGATCAGGACAGTCAAAACTCTTTATGTTACCCTTGAATCCTTTCTGTGCCATTTTAGTCAATTTGCTGTAGCCATGCAATACTGTTATTATAGTAGTATTGTGTTCTCATAGCCATCTGTGCCAACAAAATGTGCTGTCTTAAAGAGACTGCCTAGTACATAAAAAGTGCTGTTGCAGTTGTAAAGAGGTCTAACTGCTAATAACATTGTCGTCTAGTCCATGTGTTGGTTGATGTGCACAGTTGCAGCAGGACTTGGTATGGATGTATTCTACTCATATCTCTACACTGTGCCAAATATCTCCACAGTGACACACTACAAGTCATGCATGCACATTGCAACATGTACAATGAATTGTACAGATATAAATATAATAATTTCACAATGAATAAAATTCAATTTATGCATCAGATTAAATCAGAGGAGGAATTATAATAGGTTAGAGTATGTTGTAAAGTTTAGCAGTCACACAATATGCACTTGTGATATTAATCTCATGCACATTATTGATTTTTAAATGTATTGCTATTATATTTTTATATAGTGATGCATGGATGTCACAGTAGTGGCCTCATCTCTTCAGTGGATCCATACCCCTTCACAGTTGTCAAAGTATTCACTCCTGTCATAGAACCCTTCAGCCAATACTGAACAAAGTACTTCAACCCGATGGTGATAACAGCTATGAACAGAGGGATGGCAAAGGTGGCAAAGGAAGAGATGTAGGAGGCTTGCTTGGTCTCCTCGTTGATCCAGTAGCCCCCTGCAGCCACGACAAAGCTAAAGCACATCACTGCTACTAGTAATGGGATCAGATAGGCAGCACGTAAAATGGCTGTACTGCTTCCTTGAGGTCTGAGGTGACGAGGAGTGAAAATGTGAGCTGAGATGGTGAAAAGGATGGCAAATATGTTGGTGAAACAGAACAGAGATAAAATAACCACTGTGATATCACAAAGGATGGCAAATGGAGCTATAAGCATAGCAAGTAAGGTAATGAGTCCGTGACCAACAAATCCCTGAACAAACATAATGTTAATCCACAGGTTGACTGTAAATGTAGCACATTTGGCATATTTCTTCCGACAGCAACACAGGATCATGAATGGTGTCCAAACCAGGAGGGGGATAGTAACAGGTTTGTACTTGCATGCCAGGTACATGGCAGTCATCAGACTGGAGAGTATCCAGAATACGAGAAGAGCATATAGAAAAGGCCAAAAGCGAAATGGAATGACATGTATTCCCATATACACGGTCTGAAAATCGATGTAGGCAACAAAGATGACAAATACAGTAGCTGTTGCCGATAGGCCCCAATAAAGACCATATTCTTCATAGCTGTAGCTTTCTGTTAATTCTGCAAACGTGGCTAGTTTCTGTTTGGAAGTGGCTATAATGACCAATAATGTGAATATCAGTGTACACATCACACCCACACCATGAAAAAAAGCATTCTTATCACTTATGTGGGGTTGATTCTTTACAATGAATTCAGTGCTCCCCTGTTTATTGGGACAGCCAATTCTTACATAGCGAGGATTATTTCCATATGGTCCTCTTTGTCCTTTGCTATAATCTAGCAGCTGAAATATGAAATGGTCGAAAGTTATAAAATGGCAGAATATCAATCAAACATTTATCTAACATTTGTTGTTAGTATTACAAGACACAGGAAGTGTTATTAAGTCTATTGCTGAAAGGGTTCATCTCTATATACGCAGTTCTATACTAAGTGACCAGTGAATCATTAATTATTACAGTAAGCATGCAGACATATTTATCCTAGTAGAGGATTTTAAAGATCATTGTCACGCATGCTGTTTTTGTAAATTAATATGTTCAACTTAGTGGGATAAATTTTACTTCTTAATAATAATGTTATGTAATTGAAATGGGAAAAGTGTCTTGTACTGGTCATGGCTTGTGTATTGACGCTAATGCAATATACTTATGCATACACGTAATACATGTACTGCATGTACTGTATATATTACATAACATTGCATCAATTCCAACTTACTGAAGCTGTCATTTGTAGGAGAAATTCTGTAGTAACATTTGAACAAGGACGAGGCACCCTGATAAGGAGGTGTGGTGGATTCCAGTCATGGAAATAGTTCATCATTAACAGAGTATTGCGGTTGAGTAAAGCTGGTATGGTCAGAAATGTCACTGGTGAGGATGCCCACATCCATTGTTGATTAGCACAGTCACTTGTGACATTGTAGAGTGAACCATTAGGTAACAGTGCCTGATAGGTGACAATCACAGAATAGGGAAGATGGGAGTTTTGAGGGAAGAAAGTGTTGTGAAGTTTCAAGACATTATCACTTCTCTCAGGAAAGGTATCCTCCACAAAAGTGAAGTAGTTATGAATGCAGTTGTTTGTCCAGTTAATGGCAAATTGACTAGTGTTGTTGATGTTATTGCCTGTGAAGATCTCAGTACACAGTGTAATCTTCATCAGAACGCTGAGAGAAACAATACTGAGGGCTAACATTGCTGTCCAGATTCAGAAATGATGTACTTCACTAAGACACCTAGAAATGTACTCTAGGACCTGTCTACTATTTAAATACTTTATCCTAGCTTTCACAACAGAAAATACAAATTTTTATTCAGGTTTCTATTATCATGTATCATAGAAAGAATGCATACGGATCTATATTCATAATACTGCACAGCACAGGTTTCATAATAATCCGTTTTTTTTTGATGAGGTTAATTCCTTCCTGTTTATTGCGGCAGATGTTTCCATGGGAACGTAAATGACACCATAACTATTAGCAGAAATGCGTTTTATTTAATCCATCATTATGTGTATTGATATAGCCATTTGGATAATCTTTTGAAAATACCAATTGTATGCTTTTAATGGTTACCAGAAGTTGCTATGACCTCACAGTATAATCACTAATTGAAATGATAATGGGTATTTTGAGCTTATCCCGACCTTTCTGCCTATACTCTCATATCCAATACACGGTGTCAACATATTTCAACAGTGACACACAATAGGTCATACATGTATGCACATTGCAACATATGCAGTAGAGTGAATTGTATGGATACATAATAATTTCACAATACATGCAGTAAATAAACTTCAATTAGTGCAGTAGATACAATTGAAGGAGGAATTATAATAGGTTAAAGAATGTTGTAAAGTTTAGCAGTCACACAACATGCACTTGTGATGCCAATATCACAATTTTAAATGCATTACAGTAACTAGTATATTATAATATTATAGTAATACATGAATGTCACAGTAGTGGCCTCATCTCTTCAATGGATCCATACCCTTTCACAGTTGTCAAAGTGCTCACTCCTGTCATAGAACCCTTCAGCCAATACTGAACAAAGTACTTCAACCCGATGGTGATAACAGCTATGAACAGAGGGATGGCAAAGGTGGCAAAGGAAGAGATGTAGAAGGCTTGCTTGGTCTCCTCGTTGATCCAGTAACCCCCTGCAGCCACAACAGAACAGAAGCACATCACTGCTACTAGTAATGGGATCAGATAGGCAGCACGTAAGATGGCTGTACTACTTCCTTGAGGTCTGAGGTGACGAGGAGTGGATATGTAAGCTGAGATGGTGAAAAGGATGGCGAATATGTTGGTGATACAGAACAGAGATAGAATAACCACTGTGATATCACAAAGGATGGCAAATGGAGCTATAAGCATAGCAAGTAAGGTAACAAGTCCGTGACCAACAAATCCTTGAACAAACATAATGTTAATCCACAGGTTGACTGTAAATGTAGCGCGTTTGGCATATTTCTTCCGACAGCAACATAGGATCATAAATGGTGTCCAAACCAGGAGGGGGGTGGTAACAGGTTTGTATTTGTATGCCAGGTACATGACAGTCATCAGACTGGATAATATCCAGAATACGAGAAGAGCAAATTGAAAAGGCCAAAAGAAAGATGGAAAGTCATGTATTCCCATATACACGGTCTGAAAATCGATGTAGGCAACAAAGATGACAAATACAGTAGCTGTTGCAGACAGGCCCCAATAAAGACCATATTCTTCATAGCTGTAGCTTTCTGTTAGTTCTGCAAACGTGGCTAGTTTCTGTTTGGAAGTGGCTAAAATGACCAATAATGTGAATATCAATGTACACATCACACCCACACTATTAAAAAAAGCACTCTTATAACTTATGTGGGGTTGAAACCCTACAGTAAATTCATAGCTCCCATGCTTATTGGGACAGCCAACTCTAACATAGCGAGGGTCATTTCCATATGGTCCTTTTTCTCCTTTGCTATAATCTAGCAGCTGAAATATGGAATGGTTGAAAGTTATAAAATGGCAGAATATCGATCAAACATTTATGTAACATTTGTAAATATAATAAGACACAGGAACGAAATGAAGTGTTATTAATTAAGCCTACTGTTGAAAGGGATCATCTCTATATACAGTTCTACACTAAGTGACCAGTGAATCATTAATTATTACAGTAAGCATGCAGACACCTAGCTGCACAGACAAGGATACTATGGCTTATAAGCAATGTAATGTTTATCCTAGCCAAGGATTTTAATGATCATTGTCATAAAATTAATGGTGTTCTTGTAAATTAATTATTATGTTAATGGAATACATTTTACTGCTTGATAATAATGTTATGAAATTGAAATTTTAGCAGGCAAAGTGTCATGTACTGGTCATGGCTTGTTTATTGACACTCATATACTTAATATGCATACGTATACTGTATGTATATTCATAACACTGTATCAATTCCAACTTACCGAAGCCGTCATTTGTAAGAGAAATTCTGTAGTAACATTTGAACAAGGACGAGGTACCCTGATAACGAGGTGTGGTGGATTCCAGTTGTGGAAATAGTTCATCATTAATAGAGTATTGCGGTTGAACAAAGCTGGTCTGGCCATAAACGTCACAGGTGTGGATACCCACATCCATTGTTGGTTAGCACAGCCACTTGTGACATTGTAGAGTGAACCGTTGGGTAACAGTGCCTGATAGGTTACAATCACAGAATAGGGAAGATGGAAGTTTGGAGGGAAGAAAGTGTTGTGAAGTTTCAAGACATTATCGCTTCTCTCGGGAAAGGTCTCCTCCACAAAAGTGAAGTAGTTATGAGTGCAGTTGTTGGTCCAGTTGGAGGCAAGTTGACTGGTGTTCTTGATGGTACTGCCATTGAAGATCTCAGTACAAAGTGTAATCTTCATCAGAACACTGAGAGAAACAATACTGAGGGCTAACATTGCTATCCAGATCAAGAAATGACGTACTTCACTAAGACACCTAGAAATGTACTCTAGGACCTGTCTACTATTTAAATACTTTATCCTAGCTTTCTCAACAGGAAATGCAAGGTGTGATATTGCTCACTCAAAGTAAAACGAATATCAACTACTCTAAACTATGTCGGTACGACTACAAACTCGAACTGATTACTTCACTTAAATTCAAGAGGAAAATCACTGAACACGTGGTCACACCATAGATACTAAAATAGCATTACGTAATAATAATAATCAGAACAGATAATTAATCAAGATCAACCACTCATGCAAACACAAGACACTTCAGTCAGTACATCTCCTCCCCTTTTCAAAATGGAGAGTCACAGTCAATAACGAAGACGATCAGGTGGCTGCCTAATCCGCTGAGGATAGCGAGGTACAGGAGGTTGGTCATGACCATTCGAGAGATTCGGGTCATTAGCTGGAGTACTGTCAGGATAAACAAAATTGTCTCCCACTGATCCAGACGAGCCAGGAACAGCATCAGCTACAGACTCGGGACAGCCACGAAGTTGATCCACATGACACTTCACCACATGACCTTGAACGTCTACGCCATATGTCACTGGACCCAGCTGATTGATAATGATTCCATGGGACCACTTGCTGGTGTTGGAACGATTAACCTTTACCATCACACTCTGACCCACAACAAATAGTCGACTTTTAGAGCGACGGTCAAAATTGAGCTTCTGAGTAGCTTGCTTGCTCAAAACATCGGAATTCACATTGGGGCGTAGCAGGTCAAATCGTGTTCTCAAAGGACGACCCAAGAACAACTGACTTGGAGGCCGGTTGGTGGTAGCATGCGAAGATGCCCGGTACTCGAACAGAAACTGGGACAGACGTCGAGAGAATGACTGTCCACTGGATTCTGATGCCTTTAACGCTCGCTTCAAAGTTTGAATGAACCGTTCCACTTGTCCGTTTGATGCTGGGTGGTATGGAGCTGAGCGAATGTGCTTTACTCCATTTACCTTGAGAAATTGAGCAAACTCATCAGAGGTGAACTGCGGTCCATTATCAGACACGACTTGTTCTGGTAAGCCATAGCGAGCAAAAAGGGAGCGAAGCACCTCAATGGTACTTGCAGATGTTGTGCTTGACATGATGGCAACTTCTGGCCACTTCGAGTGTGCGTCGACCAACACAAAGAGCATTTTTCCCAAAAATGGACCAGCAAAATCAAGGTGCAACCTTTTCCATGGGGCGTTCGGCCACACCCAGGGATGGAGGGGAGCTACCGGTGGAGATGACTTCACGGCTTGACAGGCATTGCAGGTCTTGGAAACCGATTCGATATCCTTATCCAATCCACCCCACCAGAAATAGCTGCGAGCAACTGCCTTCATCCGAGTTGTACCCGGATGATTGAAGTGTAGAGATTGGAGCACGACTGCTTTGAGTGCTTCTGGAATAACTACCCGAATACCCCACATCAGACAGCCGACTTCGAGACTAAGCTCATTCTGTTTGTCTTTAAACATGTGCAGCTCTGGTGGAACCTGAGAAGGCCAACCATTCAGCACATACTCACATACTCGAAGCTGTGAAGGCTTGTAAGAGATGTGGTAGTCATAGGCTGACAGCAGAACTGCCCACCTTTGGAGTCGAGCGGCAGCAAGGGCAGGAATGCCCTTCTTTGGACCAAAAATGGCGGTAAGTGGCTTATGGTCTGTGATAAGGGAAAATTTCCTGCCATAGAGAAACTGGTGGAATCGTTTAACTCCAAATACTAACGACAAAGCCTCTTTCTCAATTTGCGCATAATTCCGTTCGCTGTCTGTGAGGGAGCGAGATGCAAACGCAATGGGTCTCTCCGTGCCATCTGAGCAGACATGAGAGATCACTGCACCCACCCCATACGCCGAAGCATCCGTAGCTAGATTGATAGGTAGGTCAGGGTTGTAGTGGGTGAGCACTGGTGCGGACACTAACTTCTCCTTGGTTTCTGTAAACGCTTGAGCACACTCCTGAGACCATACCCACTTGGTGTCTGACTTGAGGAGGTCGTTGAGAGGCCGTAGTAGGGTGGCCAAATTGGAAACAAACTTCCCGTAGTAATTTACTAGGCCCAGGAAAGCACGCAGCTCCGTGGTGTTGGTCGGTGGGGGTGCCTGCAATATGGCATCCACCTTCTCTGGGGTAGCACGGATACCCGAGGCATCAACTATGTGGCCAAGGTACTCCACTGAAGGCATCAAAAACCTGCATTTGTCCTTGCGTAGCCGAAATCCATGTTGCTGCAAACAATCCAGGACTGAATCCAGGGTGCTCAAGTGCTCTGCTACTTCTGATGAACTAATGAGGATGTCGTCAATATAGCAGATAACGCCTTGTTTCCCTTGCAGAACGGTGTCCATCAATTTCTGAAACAATGCTGGAGCTGAAGCCACTCCAAATGGGAGCCGTCAATACCGATATAGCCCTTGGTGCGTGTTGATTGTGGTAAGCTTAGTGGATGTTTCATCCAGCTGGTATTGCAGATACGCCTGCGACAGATCTAGCTTTGTGAAGACTGTCCCACCACTTAAGGTGGCAAACAGGTCCTCCGGACGAGGCAGGGGATACTGCTCAATGGCCATTACTGGGTTCACCGTGAGTCGATAATCTCCACAAATACGGTATGTCCCATCCTTTTTTGGCACTGCTACGATGGGTGTTGCCCAGTCACTATGCGTGACCTTTTCCAAAATACCTTCATTCTCAAGGCGATCTAACTCGCGTCCCACCGCATCCTTAGTGGCGAATGGTACTGGCCGAGCTTTGTAAAATTTGGGCTTTGCGTCATCTTGGACTTGTAAAGAAACCCGGTATGGCTCGATAGATCCCAATCCCTCCTGGAATACAGATGAATGGCGATCCAAAACGGTGTGTAATTTCTGCATTTTGACGGAGTGCAACTGAGAAATCTGCTTCCAATCCAGCCTGAGATATTTGAGCCAGTTCCTTCCCAAAAGGGTAGGACCGTTCCCCGTGACAACAACCAGTACGAGCTTGGCTTCTTGTTCCCCGTGCTGAACCTTCACATTGAGTTGCCCGACAACTGGGACAGGTTCCCCTGTATAGGTTTTCAAGATAACCGATGAAGGGTGGAGGCGGAGCTTTGGAAAGTGAGATTTCCTGGTCTGGTCGGCAACAATTGAAATATCCGCCCCGGTGTCGACTTCCATCTCAAGCGGTAACCCCTGCACTTGGAGTGTGACGCGAATGGCGTCGGGTGAATCTCCGAGCTTGTGAAGAAGATATTCGTCATCACTGTCCACAGGCACGTCTGTGTGTACTTGGTGGGTCTTCCCAGGTTTGTGAGAAGACTTGGACTTGGGGGGCTGCTTGTTCACTTTTCTCTTTGAGCGACACGCTGGTGCAATGTGACCTCGTTTGCCACAAGCATGGCATTCAGCCTCCTTAAACTTGCACTCACTGGGACCATGCCCAGGACGATTACAGCGGTAGCAAGCTTGTTGTGGTGCAACCCTCCGTGCAGAGCATTGCAATTTCTTGGTAAATTGGTCTGGAGACTTGAAAGCTTTAGTGTCCCTATCGGCTGCTTCCATAGCCAAAGCAATTTCCATGGCTTTAGCGTAGGAGAGGTCTACTTCTGAAAGTAGGCGGCGTTGAATAGATTCGTGGCGAAGCCCACACACAAAACGATCACGTAATGCTTCTTCTAAGTTGTCCCCGAATTTACAATGAGTAGCAAGCTTCCTGATAGCTGCATCAAAAGCGGTGATACTCTCTCCCACAGCCTGGTCTCGCTTGTGAAAGTGAAAGCGCTGCGATATAATAGCACGTTTGGGCTCATAATGTTGTCGTAAGGTGTCTGCTATGGTCTTGAAGGACTTCGTTTTGGGTGCCGCGGGAGACAAAAGATCGCTGAGGAGAGAATAGGTGGTGGCACCCACAGAACTGAGGAAAATGGGGACTTGACGATCGTCTGGGACGTCGTTAGCAGCAAAAAACAGTTCAACCCGCTCCAGATAAGACTTGATGTCGTCGCTGTCGGCATTGAATTCGGACAAGGGACCGTACAGGGAGGCCATAGTGCGTGGGATCCAAGATCCTCGTCGCCAACTGTGATATTGCTCACTCAAAGTAAAACGAATATCAACTACTCTAAACTATGTCGGTACGACTACAAACTCGAACTGATTACTTCACTTAAATTCAAGAGGAAAATCACTGAACACGTGGTCACACCATAGATACTAAAATAGCATTACGTAATCATGAATAATAATCAGAACAGATAATTAATCAAGATCAACCACTCATGCAAACACAAGACACTTCAGTCAGTACACAAGGTTGCGTTCAGTTTTCTATTATCATACATAATAATAATAATGATCATAATAAGATGGCATGCAGATCAGATTCTATTTCATAATACTGCACAGCACAGTTTTCATAATAATCCATTTTTGGTGTGAGGTTAATTTCTTCCTGTTTATTGCAGCAGATGTTGTTATGGGAACATACTTCCCATTACCTATTAGCAGTGTGGTGTTTTATTGAATCCATCACTAGGTGTATTGATAAGCCATTTGGATAATCTTTTGAAAATACCAATTGTATGCTTTTAATGGGTAATAGACGTTGCTATGACCTCACAGTATAATCTCTAATTGAAATGGCTATGGGTATTATTGAGTTTACCCCAACCCTGTCTGCCATTTCCCTTGATATTTCATCAGTCTGGGAAAACTAAAGGATATTCAAGGATGTACTAACTTCATAGGATGTACTAACTTCACTTTGAAGTACATATAGTATGTAACTATACGTATACAGGTTAATGCAATAATGCAATAGATGATATGCATAAATAAGCACAATTCTTATATTTATGTCACGACTTTGAGTATAGATTGTCATAAAATTAGATAGATATCAATGTGTTTAATCATTCATTATCTATATATTAGTTACAGATCTAGTACTGTAACAGTCAAAAGTCTTTACATTGCCCTTGGTTCCTTTCTGTGCCAAATTAGCCAGTTTGCTGTTGTATCCAATACGGCGTTAATATGTGTTTATAGCCATCTGTGCCAACAGGATGTGTTGTCTTAAAGAGACTGCCTACATAAAAACTGCTAATTAAGGCAAAATGATGAAGATTCTTCGAGCACAAACGTAGCAGAAATTATTGTTGTTGATAACACACAGGACATTTTGACCACAAAGGCCTTCGTCAGCTGTACGTGAAACTGATATAATGTGTGGAAAATAACTACATAAACCGAATATATACTGAATGGTGAGGTCGACAAGAGTGAAGTGAAAGGTAATCAATCAAAGTTACAGAGATAATCAAAATAGACAAACGACGTCACAACCAAAGGTCAGTGGTTCATCAAGGGATTTCAGATTGCTGTCAAGCAGCAGACCACGTCTTCGTGCATACAAAAGAAAGACAAGTAGACATCGTTGCCACATTGACCATAAATTATATGATTATTTGACCCCTAGGTATTCCATTCTCTATTCTATTCCCCCCTCAGATGTATGGTCTACCCAAAATCCACAAGGAGAATGTACCTATGAGACCCATAGTTTCAGCCATTGGCTCCCCCACCTACAGATTGGCCAAGAAATTATCATGGCATTTTTGACACCTCTAGTTGGACGCACCCAATACACTGTCCCCAACTCCAACACCTTTGTTGACAAGATTGAAGGAACCACCATCACCTCTGAGGACCGCCTGGTCAGTTTTGATGTGACAAGTTTGTTCACACAGATACTCATCAATGAAACCATCAAGATAGTGGAGGAGAAGCTGAACCTAGGTGTATCAATGGAGGAGAGGACTTCCATACCGGTCCCACAATTAGTGGAACTCATTGAGCTGTGTCTTTGGTATACATTTTGGAGACGAAGACCTGGAACAAACAGATGGAGAAGCAATGGGCTCACCCTTATCACCTGTTATTGCTAACTTGTTCATGGAGGACTTAGAAGAAAGGGCAATCAGATCTACCCCACTGGTGCCCAAGACATGCATGGTTCCGTTATGTAGATGACACATTTGTCATATGGCCATATGCGAAGGAACAACTCCACACGTTTCATCAACACCTTAATCAACAGAATTCCAACATCCAGTTCACCGTGGAACAAGAGAAGGGAGGCTGTATTCCATTTTTGGATGTCCTAGTCACCTGCGAGAAAGACCATCTGACCACAACAGTATACCGAAAACCCACCCACACCGACAGATACATCCCCTTTAGTTCCCACCACCACCAGAACACCCCGACAGGTGTAATGAGATGCATGAAAAACAGAGCCCAACAGGTTTGTGATGCCCACAGTAGATCTAAGGAGATGGAACACCTGGGGATGGTTTTTCAGAAAAATGGCTTCCCTAAGGAACTAGTGCAGAAGACCCTCTACAAACCATCCAGCCAGGGAACACGGGATAAAGACAACCACACTCTACCAGAAGAGGAACGACCTAAAGTCTTATGCACACCCTATGTACGTGGCCTGAGTGAGAGAATTGACAAAGTGAGCAGACCCCTTGGTGTGAAAACAGTCTTCAAACCAATGCAAACCCTTAGACAGACCCTAACGAAGGTGAAGACAGAAATACCTAAGGAGAAAAGAAGGCAGCTGTTCATAGGGTGTAAAGATTGCAATCAAGTGTATATCGGTGAAGCGAAAAGGAATCTGAAAGTCAGGCTGACAGAACACAGACAAGCAGTGAAGAAGGGAGACAACAAAAACAGAATTGCAGTACACGTACAGAATTCCTGCCACAACATTGACTGGGACAATGCAGAAGTACAACAGGTGGTTCCAGACTACTGGAAGAGGAGGACCACTGAAGCATTACAGATTCACAGACATCCCTCCATTATGCATTTGGATCCGGCCTCATTCTCCCTACACTCTGGAAGCCTTTTGATGAACTACTGACCTTTGGTTGTGACATCGTTTTTTCTATTTTGATTATCTCTGCAACTTCGATTAATCACCTTTCACTTCACTCTTGTCGACCTCACCATGCAGTATGCATTCGGTTCATGTAGTTATTTCCCACACATTATATCAGTTTCACGTACAGCTGACGAAGGCCTTCATGGTCGAAACGTCCTGTGTGTTATCAACAACAATAATTTCTGCTACGTTTGTGCTCGAAGAATCTTCATCATTTTGCCTTAATAATTCCACGTAGCAATGAGCCTCTACAATATTATAAAAAGTGCTATTACAGTTGTAAAGAGATCTAACCATAAACATTAGTGCCAGTAACATCGTCGTCGTCTAGTCCATGTGTTGGTTGATGTGCACAGGTGTTGCAGGACTTGGTATGGATGTATTCTCATATCTCCACACTGTGCCAAATACCTCAACAGTGACACACTACAAGTCATGCGTGCACATTGCAAGATATAAAATGAATTGAACGGATATTAATAATTTCATAATACAGTGAATAAAATAATATTATGCATTAGATACACACTAAGGAGGAATTATAATAGGTTAAAGTATGTTGTAAAGTTTAGCAGGCACAAAGTGTGCACTTGTGATATTAATCTCATGCACATTATTGATTTTTAAATGTATTGCTATTATATTTTTATATAGTGATGCATGGATGTCACAGTAGTGGCCTCATCTCTTCAGTGGATCCATACCCCTTCACAGTTGTCAAAGTATTCACTCCTGTCATAGAACCCTTCAGCCAATACTGAACAAAGTACTTCAACCCGATAGTGATAACAGCTATGAACAGAGGGATGGCAAAGGTGGCAAAGGAAGAGATGTAGGAGACTTGCTTGGTCTCCTCGTTGATCCAGTAACCCCCTGCAGCCACAATAGAACTGAAACACATCACTGCTACTAGTAACGGGATCAGATAGGCAGCACGTAAGATGGCTGTACTGCTTCCTTGAGGTCTGAGGTGACGAGGAGTGGAGATGTGAGCTGAGATGGTGAAAAGGATGGCAAATATGTTGGTGAAGCAGAACAGAGATAGAATAACCACTGTGATATCACAAAGGTTGGCAAATGGCGTTATAAGCATAGCAAGTAAGGTAATGAGTCCGTGACCAACAAATCCCTGAACAAACATAATGTTAATCCACAGGTTGACTGTAAATGTAGCACATTTGGCATATTTCTTCCCACCGCAACACGGGATCATAAACGGTGTCCAAACCAGGAGGGGGGTGGTAACAGGTTTGTACTTGTATGCCAGGTACATGCATGGCAGTCATCAGACTGGAGAGTATCCAGAATACGAGAAGAGCAAATTGAAAAGGCCAAAAGAAAGATGGAATGTCATGTATTGCCATATACACGGTCTGAAAATCGATGTAGGCAACAAAGATGACGAATACAGTAGCTGTTGCCGATAGACCCCAATAAAGACCATATCCTTCATAGCTGTAGTTTTCTGTTAGTTCTGAAAATGTTGCTAGTTTCTGTTTGGAAGTGGCTAAAATGACCAATAATGTAAATATCAATGTACACATCACACCTACACTAAAAACAAAAACAGTCGTATCACTTAAGCCGTGATGAAACTGTACAATGAATTCAGTCTTCCCCTGGTTATTGGGACAGCCAACTCTAACATAGCGAGGGTCATTTCCATATGGCCCTTTGTGTCCTTTGCTATAATCTAGCAGCTGAAATAATATGGAATGGTTGAAAGTTAAAAAATGCATATAGCATTCGTTGTTATTATTACAAGACACAGGAATGAAATGATTCAAAAGTGATAAGTCTGTCACTGAAAGAAATCATCTCCACAAACAGTTCTATACTTAGTCTACATGACCAGTGAATCATTGTAATTGCAGTAAGCATGCAGACACCCAGCTGGACAGGCAAGGATACTATGGCTTATACTCGTACAATGTTTATCCTAGCAGAGGATTTTAATCATCGATCATTGTCATACATGGTGTTCTTGTAAATTAATAATATTATGTTCAACTTAGTGGAATAAATTTTACTGCTTAATAATAATGTTATGAAATTGAAACAAAGTGTCTTGTACTGGTCATGGCTTGTTTGTGTATTGACACTCATGCAATATACTTATGCATACATATACTGCATGACTATTCATAACATTGCATCAATTCCAACTTACTGAAGTTGTCATTTGTAGGAGAAATTCTGGACGAGGTACTCTGATAAGGAGGTGTGGTGGATTCCAGTCATGGAAATAGTTCATCATTAACAGAGTATTGCGGTTGGATGTAGTTGGTATGGTCAGAAACATGTCTGGTGAGGATGCCCACATCCATTTTTGGTTAGCACAGCCACTTGTGACATTGTAGAGTGAACCGTTGGGTAACAGTGCCTGATAGGTGACAATCACAGAATAGGGAAGATGGGAGTTTGGAGGGAAGAAAGTGTTGTGAAGTTTCAAGACATTATTGCTTCTCTCAGGAAAGGTCTCCTCCTCAAAAGTGAAGTAGTTATGAGTGCAGTTGTTGGTCCAATTAGAGGCAAATTGGTTGGTATTCTCGACTGTACTACCAGCAAAGATTTCAGTACAGAGTGTAGTCTGTATCAAACAAATCAGGAACAACATCACCATTGGATTCACAATACTACTGTGACAGTGCATGTGGTAACCTTATGTATACCCAAGACGGGACACCTGTGGCTGCAGCTGGCTGTTGACATAGTGAAAGCTAGGACTGAGTATTTGACATCAGGTGCATAATAGAATAACATGCTAAACATACTGAAAATGCATGAAGCCAATATGTATTCAACATGCAAATGTGAAGCTTTCACTGGTGTAATATTAAATTTTATAATTTTCATAATTATGTCGGAATATGTCTACGTCTCTTGCTACATCTTAGTATGACATTGTGCAAAATAGACAAAAACAAAAGCAATAGAAAAATTCAGCAACTATTATAATACTCTATACAGGAGTGTGACAAGCTGATATTTGTTCAAGACCAGCTGATGGCTTGTCCTATAAATGATGAAATGTCTAAATTCCCCATCTCCATGCATGGCCTGCAACCCTTAGAAGTGTCTGTGGTGCTATATACAGTGTATGTAGTGAATAATGGGTTAAAGTTTGCATCTGTTGGTATCACGAACTTCTATTATAATAAGTGCATCACTCCAATGCTTGGAAATATTATAATACAATGGTGAGAGCTTTAAATAAAATTATTGCATCATGATACTGTTCTAAAGTCTTTAGCAACATGTACAGATGTTATTATATATAGAACAAGATACCATACACCCACAGTCATAATCAATACACATGCATATACCATGTGAAAGGACTGAGTATTTGACATCAGGTGCATAATAGAATAACATGCTAAACATACTGAAAATGCATGAAGCCAATATGTATTCAACATGCAAATGTGAAGCTTTCACTAGACTAAGTGTAATATTAAATTTTATCATTTTCATAATTATGTCAGAATATGTCTACGTCTCTTGCTACATCTTAGTATGACATTGTGCAGACAGAAATATTGGTGGAAAGAATATTTGGCGGTTTGTCGAATTTTAGGGTATTGGCTGTTTTTATTTTGGCGGGTACCGGTGGCAAGCCCAGGTTATAATAAGGTAGATGTCAGAATTCCGTTACTTTCTCTTGAAGTACCAATACATCGCCATGATTATTCGAGACATATACGGACGAGCAATGTCAGGATTGTGTCACTTTATTGTGATGTAATCCCCACGTTTTGCACAGGTGTTATTATTTTGGCGAATATTATGTTGGCAGTTGTCAATCAAACCGCCAAAAAACCGCCAAAATAAAATGAACGCCAATATTACCGGTTATATAATTATACGGTATATTATTGTAGCTTATATATACATCAATAATAAAGATATTACATGTATATTGACAGTGATCATGCAAACATTTTATAATTAAATTGATGTGCTTGACCATATATGGCAACAGAGGCCAGAATTTTGATGTTAACATTATCATTAGTATTATCAGTAGCTGGGAGGTGTGACATGCAGCCATTCATGGGTGTGTCCTATAAAGTCCATTAGTATGTATTCGAAGGCGAGATATGTATTGTTGTAATTATAGAGAAGATCTATAAAAGCAGACAATAATGAGTGTACATGTGTGATGTGTATAATTACTATTATATGAGGCTGATACATTATATTGAGGAAGATACACAAACAGTACTGACAGCAACATGCAAAGCAATACATGCATATTACACGAACAGCTGTCAGGAAAAGAAGGTACATAAATACAATTTCAGAAATGCCCGATTTCACAAGAATCCATCTCCTTGCTAGGATCCCTTGAACCAAACTGATTCAACCAACAGTCACTGGTCTTGTAGTAAGAGGTGGTTTGCTAGTTCCCCAATACTGGAGTACGTCATGGAATACCTCCAGCTTGGTTTGTGACTGGGGGACTGAATTGGTGATGGTGGTGGCACATCAACAGGGTTCTTGGTTCCAGGTGAGCTAATTTGTGATATACTCTCTTTTTCATTTTCCGCTTTATGCCCATTACTCAGTTGAGGAAGAAGAGTTGTTTTGCTACTATAATGGTGCATGTTGTCTGATATCTCCATGGAATACAAGAGGGCTTCGACCTCCATCGATTGCTGAGGGTATTCTGGCGAGAGAGTTGCTTCAGCTGATTCCAATACAACTCCATGTTTGACTACACCTCTGGTGAAGTTACTGTTAGTTGAAGATGTTCTCTTTCTATTTTTCTTTCTGTTCTGATCGATGTGTAGCTGTGGGATTACAGATCTGGTAGTTGGCTTTATTTGGGGTAGTCGCAATGTCCACGATGCCATAAAGGATGCTCCTCGGGTGGGAGGAGGACAGAGGCGGGGAGGAGGCGTGGCTTTTTTACCTGTCATGTATACTGGAAGTTTGGGTTGCTCCGTTAGTGGAGTGATGTTGTACGTGTACCTCTCGCGAAGCTCCTTGGGAGATGGAAGTGAATACAGTTCACAGTTATCTACCTCATCCACGTACATATACAGGAGCTGAAGGGGTTGAGAGAAGAACACACATCCTATCACAGAGATTTCGATTGTCATTAAGTTCGTTTATACATGCAGTATGTATAGTAATACCATACTACTCATTATGATAAACAGACACAGTTGAAACCATAACAATACATACAGTCACTTTCAAACCCTTCAAATTTAACAAGCATAGCATAAAGGAACAAAAAACATGATGTACTGTACACAAGCACGCAGCCAGCCAAACACACACACACACACACACACACACACACACACACACACACACACACACACACACACACACAGTTACATGTAGTGTATCCACAGGGCATAAGTATGAACAATCCACATACTGTGCTGTATCATATTATACATATGTATGTACGTGTTAGGATCTGTGTGTACTAATCATTTTATCGCACATAACAAAACTCACATCCATGAATTCTGTTGAGGTAACAATCTTCCCTTTCTTCAGGTGTGCTGACAGTAGGGACATAGTCTGATAGAAGTCTGCACTTGTGTCAATAAGCAGCAGATCGCTGTGCAAACACACAAGTTAGCATAAGTAAGGACATTGAGGTGAACTCTTTGAACATACATTCAAGTACATACAGTACGTAGGTGGGTGGACCGAGGACAAACTCCAAAAGGTTACTGCATAGTGCACTGCAGGTAGCACACAATATTATGTAAAGACACACTGGACAGTTACAGTACAATGTTGGAATATGAACAATTTTAAAAGTGTATTATGTACTTGTGTGTGTGCATGCGTCTCTAATGTGAGTGTGCATGTGTGTATGCGTGAAAGCATGTGTGTGTCTGTGTGTGGGTGAGAGAGAGAATGAGCGCCCATGTGTGTGTGTGTCTATATATGCTTGTGTACATATGAATGTGCATTTACAGTATGTATAACTGTACATGTATGATTGATTTGTTTCTCGTAGTCCTTATAATTATCCAGTATATAACAAACCTTTGAAACAGCCTCCACACAACTAATGCAGTGTAAAAGACGACTTCTGAACCTTCCAGAAATATCGTGTCCCAGACACGCAAGGCTGTCTCTTTTGGTAGAACAGTAGCAAAGAGAGTTAAGAACCACTGTAGAGTGAACAGGTTGGTGAGGGGGGGTTCGTAGGATGAGGACTGTGCCTCTTCGTCTTCACCGTTACTCTGGTATCCGCTACCTGTGGCTGCTTGGAGGTTCTTCATGGCTGCCTCCCTAATACTTTCCAAGTGCTGTGAGAGCTCAGGTAGATAAAACGCCATTAGGTCTCTGAATACTGTTATATCAACCGAAAGCCCTTCCAACTTGTGAGCAAAGAAGGCCTCTGGGAATACATGGTCAATGAGGTAGATCAGCATCTGCAGGGAGGAGATGAATACAGCTGGAGAGGGTTCCTACTACATAAAGAATTGCACATTAGGGTATTTACGTATATAAATATGTACAAATAAGTACAAAAACACACACAAACACAATGCTGCTACACAGTTCAATTGGCGGAAATCCTAACCTTCAGACACAGCTCTTCGTCGTTATTGGTTACCCGTAGGATAACTGTGGCTAGAATGATGAACCCTTGGCAATAGCCAACGCGCCTGTTATACCTTGTATAGGCGAGGAGGACCCGTCTCAGCTTTGCCTCATCCTCAGATGTGGCATAGTTGGCAGTGAGGTTAGATTTGAGGTCCTAAACGTAGTGAAAGGGAACACATTGGTGCAATGGAAGCAATGGATACAAAACCTCCCTGATATGAACCTAAACAAAAGTATGTACTGCATGTAGGTAGGTATATACATACTGTATATGGGAATTACATACATTTGTATGCATTTGTATGTACGCATGTTAGTTTATAAAGTGACAAAGTGTAGTGCAGTTACTGGACACACTATACTGACCTTGGTTATACTCAAGTTGCTCTCCTTATCTTCTTTGGTCATTTCCTTGTTGAACACATTAGGTAAAATGCTCTCCCAGTCAACGTGTGACAGTCGATAGTGAACAAGAGCACTCCACAACTACGTATGACAGAAAGAGTATAGGTTCTTTCTGTGTGCAGTGTGTGTGTGTGTGTGTGTGTGTGTGTGTGTGTGTGTGTGTGTGTGTGTCATATAGATGCACGTGTACATATAAACAACACACATACGTACGTTCGTGTGTAATGTTTGTGCTGCTTCCCACATTATAGTTGTGTATACAGTATGTAATCATCAATTCACAGTGTACAGCGCCTAGAGTAACCATTAGGTCATGTGCACCTGCGGTATACACATCTTTACAACATAATACACATACGAACATGTAATTATTATCAAATGTCTCACATTCCTTCTCCAGTGAGGTCCAACACCATTGCCAACTCGGGAGATTACCTTCCAAGCAGACAGCCACTAAGGTGTATTGTAGGACAGAAACATACGTAAAGTACGTAAACACAGTATAACCTCAAAATTAAGACTACATATGGGATGTGTCATACGTATAGTACATTGTCTCAATAGTAAAGTGATCCTGTTGTCTGAAGTTGAATGTGTGTAAGTACTGTACAGAAACTCTAGGGGCTAAGTAATAGCAGTGTCATTAGTGAAATCATGATAGATACAGTACTGTATTAGTATACGTGTCCATAACTATAATATTGTACTGGGTATACATATGCCTTCAGAAGCAAGTGACCCCACCTTGAAAATTTGGTCCAGACTGGTCACTTACTTTTGAGCATGTGTACATATGATATGTATTCATTTTATTACATTGTATAAGCAACAGTTGAGGTGGTGAAATGTTATCACCATATACACACATACATTACTGCACAGACGAATTATACTTACTGGTCTAAAACCATCGGGTCCTCCGTATGGGTTTAGAGAGAATCGTAGTGTTGAGGCACCTTCTGGAGTGAGAGGAATGCATTTGTTGGGTACTTACTGTACGTGTACAAACAGTATAGTACAATATACATTGTCTCACCACGATCAAGAAAAAAGTGGGAAATGCAACAATTACATTCACATTAATACACATACTGTACGTATGTATGTAAAAGTTCATACTTGAACTGTGTATATGATACATTTGGACCAAGTGAAGGAATTCTAAAATGGGATGTTAAATGGAATTCTCCAGATTGAGCCCACGCCGGCAACCTGACATGTTACAGCATATTAGACCAAGAATGTTACATAAACCAGGCTTCCCTGCACTATCTATATCTACTTCCTATAATTACAGTCTCTCCCTGTTCTAGGACTACAATCACATGAACCACAACATCTCTGTATGGCCAGAACACATCACAACCACTTGTACCACAGTGCCCTACTGAATACAATTCTTGAATTAACTGTAGTGTTGTGTGTATGATTGTGGTGAGGAATTCATTTGACACAGATTGAATAAGTGCTGCGAGGAAATCTGGAGGAAAGTGGGCCACACAAGGTCACAATGAAAGGAAGAGTTAATTCTTAATGCAATAAAAGAATGAAGTACTGTCTCTGAAAACTACGTGAACAAGGAAATTACACTAACAATGGGAGTGAATTGTGTGATGTGCATCAATATTAATAAGACCTCAAATAACTATACTACATACATCCCTGTGTGACACTGTGTGTGTGTGTGTGTGTGTGTGTGTGTGTGTGTGTGTGTGTGTGTGTGTGTGTGTGTGTTGTGTGTGTGTGTGTGTGTGTGTGTGTGTGTGTGTATTTGTGTGTGCATCCGTGCGTGCATGTGCGTATATGTGTGTTCGAATTCGTGTGTGTACTGTGTGTGTGTGTGTGTGTGTGTGTGTGTGTGTGTGTGTGTGTGTGTGTGTGTGTGTGTGTGTGTGTGTGTGGTATGCTCACATGAAGCACTCAGGCCAGCATAATAATCCACTGTAAGCCATAACCAACACACTCACAATATCACACAAAGACTTACGTATAAACAAACAATATGACACATTGTTTAGTAACAAACACATACAGAAATGTACTGTGCTGATCATGAGAACTCGGGGCTCACTTACTGATATTCAAAGACAGGGACTTTAAGAAGGCTGTGAAGATATCAAACTTGTGAAGTAGTTTGTCTGATAAACTATCCCGCTTGTTCAATGTCTTCACCAGTTTCAGCGACATTGAATCTGTCATTTTCTTCAGCTCCGAAATCTTTTGATGCAGTTGCGACAAATCTGTGATCGAGAGGGGGAAGAATGATTGCTGAATACCATTAATTCTGTGTGGGATTGATTGTCCTTAATTCAATGTACATCCACTTCATAGCAGTGCAGTGATCTCATACACACTATTGTTGGTACTGCTTTGTTGGCATTTTAGTACATCCATGTGTCAACTCTTGCAGTGTATGGATGTTTGAATAGGAAGTGTGTGTGTGTGTGTGTGTGTGTGTGTGTGTGTGTGTGTGTGTGTGTGTGTGTGTGTGTGTGTGTGTGTGTGTGTGTGTGTGTGTGTGTGTGTGTGCCTGTGTGTATGTGTGTGTGTGTGTGTGCCTGTGTGTGTGTGTGTGTGTGTGTGTGTGCGTGCGTGTGTGTGTGTAAGAATTAGATGTGTAACTCCAATACAGGCCATTATTCAACACTATAAAGAACATACAATGAATGCAGGCCCTAGCTATGTCCATTCTTCCATTTCTGATAGAAAGTTCATTCAGACACATCGTGTAAACAAATGACAAGAGAGGTCCTCGTGTGTCATATACTGGCATGCGGTATAGAACCATACCAGAGACACTACACTACACATAGGCTGGGATTATACCATGGAGGCACGCGCTATAGCTCACATAATACGTATATTATACATGCACGTGCACAGTATAAGTATAATTTACACATCTTACTTCGATATCGGTATTACATGGTCGTTATAAACGTAACCTACGTTTACAGGTAGGCAGTGGCTCTTCAGCTCGACTATAGTGTATCGTAATCGAAACTGAACGTATACTCTCGACGTACCCATCTCTTTCAACTGGCTCCTGTCCAGTTCCGCGTAGGGGTGGTCTTGTCTGGGAGGATCGTGATCGGTTGAACAACCTTGCGTTGAACAAAGATCGTCATCTTTCTCCGTAGCCAACCAGTTCAGAGCAGCTTGTGGCGGTTGTACCTCCATACCGAATACCGGCAGTGAAATCAGGTGCTGTACAGCAGGTTCGGGCTCATGTGCAGCGCCTTTAGTGTACACAACCGAGGAAAGTCACTGTTGAGTCGAATGCTGTTTCCGTAAACGGCTCCAGAACGGCGACAAACGCATAAACTACAAACACATTCCGCCCTAGGCGCTGACTTTAAGAAGCCCCCAATGTAATACAAACAAAAGCACTCCGGGAACATAACACCGTATGCATTATACACATCATAGATATTCGAGTATGCATACTGTATACTTACAGTCCATACTTTGCAACTGTTACGTTTTATAGAGAATCTATGGTAGTACTCTAAGTATACTGCTTGGCAGTGTCGTAGATTGTCTACAACACAGTATATACAGTGCCAATACATCAAGTGGTCACATCCTTGAATCCAATGCTTGCATATTAATCATTGTAATACATAATATTTACATGTTTTGGGATCGTAGAAGCACTCCAAGGTTGGGTCATACATCAGCTCAACTTCATCTTCTGTCTCTCCACTCCGGTTACAACTGTCCGCTGTTTCTCCACTGTAAGAGTCGTTGTTCCAACCCTCAGCCACCTCGTTGCTACTAGTGTTTGTAAGAGGAGCAACAGAGGCAGCAACAGGAGGGCTCAGTATGTCACTCTCCCTGCAGTAAAGTGGACACAGCTTTGGATGAAATGGGGGAACTTGGAAAAGCCATAGTGAGCACCAGTGACTATCAAGTTCAATGTAAAGCCACACACACGCACACACGCACGCACGCACGCATGCACGCACGCACACACACACACACGTGGACTGGCACAAAGACACCATATACATATCATTATAGCTTCATACACACATACGTATATACATGTGTACACATGCAAATAAATGTATATATGTATAATAAACCTACGTACATGCATGCACATACGTACGTAAGTACACCTACATGCATGATTATACATACACTTATGCACATGCATGCTTGTACATATCATGATACATATTAGACATGTATCCTGGTTGGTGGCAATATCAAAGAGACATATTCTATGCATTCCTGAGATCCCCAGATGTGACAATAGATTAATCAATTATTTAGCTATTGAAAGGTCAGCAAGTGGCTAATCTGGACACATGGTATTTACATCATGAAACACAGAAAATGGATCCTTCCTAATGGTGATATAACATACACAAGTACAGTGAATTCTCGTTAATCCACCACCACATTATCCGCCAAACCTTTTAATCTGCCACAATTTTGGAGTATCAATATAATTTACAAGTACCAACGAATATCCAGTTAATCCGTCATATTCTTTGAAAACAGATTGCGGCAGAATAACGAGTATTCACTGTACACACATACACATGAAGGGGAGACAGTACTAACCTCAAGTCCAAGGTATCCAGCATAGGTGTGGTGAAGTCACGAAGCTTGTCGTCCCAAGTCATCGTCATGGTCTGCAAAGGGAGGAAGCAGGTCACAGGTGTTTGCTGCATTGTAGTTGATGTACTTAACTGTAACCAACATACCAATTAATGTGCGTGTAAGTGTACTACAAGTACATGTACTGTGTATATGTGTAATGTATGTTTTGTATTCTGTATGTACTGTATACATTGTCATCTTCAGGAAGGAAAAACAGAATGGGATCGTTCGTATGGAATACTTCAGGCTTAGTCCTTGGTCTCCCATACAAAAGACCAATTTCCTGTGTTTCCTTCCTGAAGTGACATAATTATAAATAACATGTATCCTTATTAGCTACTTGCTGACCATTTGGTAGCTAGATAAGTGATCAATTGTCACATCTGGGGATATCAGGGATGCATAAGATATGTATCTCTGTGGGTCTCTTTAATATTGATACAAATCAGGATACATGCACATATGTGTACTCTATGCATGCATACTGTATGTACGTATGCATATGTACATGTGTACTATAGGCATACCATAGTGTTTGCCAAGGAGTTGTCCTGCTCTGCACTGTCTGAAGTACTGTATTCCCCCGGGGGTTGTTCTGAAGATGTAATGTTGTCTCGGGGTGAGTACTCCGATGAGAGAGTGTGTGTGTGTTGTCTACCCTCCATCAACGCAGTAAGACGACTCTCAATAGACTGCGGAGGGCCCTCTGAGGGATTTTCCCCACTCTGGTATTGCCTCCAGTCGTATATCTGAAGTAAGGATTGACAAAGCCTTAATACAAGCACTATTCACAGTAGGTGAAGCAAGAATTCTAAACTACATTCAGCTCAAATTTTGCATCGAGTGAAACTCTTTGGTTTTCTGGACATTAAGAAACACAATTTTCTTCATAGTTTGATGTTCCAAACTCAAGGGTCATCTTCAATAAACTGAACAGAGACAACAAGAGCTTACCATGAAGAAAATTTTGTTTCTAAATGCTCCAGAAGTCCAGAACGTTTTTCCAAAAAGAACTTTAAGAGAGCACACATAAACCATGTGCTCTGTAGCTACAGTTTGAAAAGATAGAGTTGCATACATTTGACAGGAAGTACCAGTCTATTGCATACATGTATGAGGGAATACGATCTCTACTCTGTACCTGGTGAGTATGGTTATAAAACAGAAATAGGAAAACCCTACATAGTAAAAACCACACCCAGACAATCTTCACATTCAATTCTAGTTGTTATTCTCAACAAATGTTTGACGGTTAGTAAAAACTTACCGATTGGAATGAAAGTAAAGTCTAATACGTACATAGGAAGGGGAGGAATGTAAAAACAAAACAACACTGAAGTATACATAATATGTACATTTTCCTAATACAGTTGCATACATACGTATGTATGTATGTGTATAAAAATTAATACATGTCCATATGTGTAATTATGTGCATATGAAAACATACATACGTACATGTACTTTTTATACCGTATAGCGGGAAAGTTTCGCGGACAAAAAGTTTCGTGAATTTTGCAAAAAAACAGGTATTCGTGAAAGTTTTATTCATGAATACCCGATGTAATCGTCTGACAGTCAATTATCGCTATGGGCGTTTAAAATGCGAACTTTTTGTCGCGAAATTCGCGAAAATGAGCAATTCGAGAAAGTTTTGCCCTGCTAAACTTTCCATCCATACGGTATAACATTGTACTTATGTACATACTTGCGAACATTAACATGTAAGTCCATATGCCAATATACGGTACATGTTGCAAGTTAGTACCAGATTTCCGAGATTTGTCGCGGACAGGCGCCAATGGAGGTTGCATTTTGCCACACGGTGATCTGCGGATTACGATATTATACACAGGTTGCGGATGTACGTACGTAATGTTGTAAAATGGCCGATAATCGGAATTTGAAACAGCGGTACCGCGTACCAAGATATCTGAATGCAGTCAGTAGACCTACCGTTACAAGCACCAAATGATCAAACACATGGATCGAATATTATTAAAGTGGTAATATAACACGAAGAAGACCAAGAACGATAAATACAGTATAGCGTAATGGAAATTAACAGAAATTAAAGACACGCGTGGTACGCACTTTAGTAGTCTTGAAATTGTTCTCTCCTAGTGGGTTTCTCCTGTTATTCTATTCCCGGAATCCATCTCAACTTTGGCGTTTTTATAGAACAGCTTCAACAACTGAATTTTATTTTAACACTAACGATAGTTCATGGAAGTATGCAACGGTAAGATACTTTAGGGATACAAATCGACCAATAAAATGAGAGTTTTAGACCTTAAATTACACAGAGGTTCGCCTCACACCTACAATTCCTGTTAAATAGACAGATTTATTGTCGCGATAATTCATCATTTTACCTATCATGGTTCAACGACGTCAAGATCGAGATGCCTTTAATGAGATATCAGAGAGAGTGAGTTGCTGTGTTCAATAGGCTAAGTAGTAATCAGTTAACAACAACCGATTAGCTTCGGAGGGAATCGCAACAACGCGGCGGACCGCCATTTTCAAGTCCTTTGAAAACGCTGTCAACCGCAAATTTCCGCAATCGTCAGCGCAAGCTTCTGCAAATTTCTTGCGGATATCCAACGCGGCGAGCACAGATATCTGGTACTAACTTGTAACACGTACCGTACGTACTTACATACATATATTATATAAACATACATGTACATATGTACCATTTGTATGTACATAGTGTGTACATACGTATACAGCACTACGTACATGTAATTACATATGAACTCGTATCCTGGTTGAGGGGTGGATCAAAGGAAATATTGTGCGTACATAAGCCATGTAGCACAGGTCAGTGATACAGCACAGGTCACCAGACAGGTATCATTGTTAGGATTAATTGCATGAGAACAAGGCAGGAAATTAGTAAACACATTTCTATTGCATATAATATGTTGTATTGGACTATGTGCATATTTGCTGTATAAATTGTCCATCAATCACCACGCCAGGATATAACTATTACATACGTACGTATATAAGCACAATGACCAAATTTACACACATACACTATGCTCACCTGTGACAACCTCATCAAAGACACCTCTTGTCCTCTCTTCTCTGCAGTAGTGGAGCCCCGGTCCACTCCACTTGACGCATCACGCTTATCTCTACTAGCACCTCTCCTCGGTGAAACAGGTCCTTTGGTATTCCTGCTCATCAAGTGGTGAGGATGTATGTCTGAATCAACAGAAACGAAATCTTCATCGAGGTTGTCTTGCCGAGTTCTAACTGCTCCTTCGTGTGACAGGTTCAAAGAGTCCTGGCTAATGTTACTTTGATCATAGCTTGTATTCTGGCTGGGGGTTCGAGAGAACTGCTTTGGAGGAGAACAGTACTGGAAAATAACACCTCCAGGTTGATCAGTGGAGGTATCAGCAGTTTGGGATATTTCACTGTCTGTAGAGTGTCTGTAAGAGGATAACCCCTTTAGTAGTGAAGTGTCTAAGGTATCATCGTCCGTGCTCATGGCTGGAATGAGTGTGACTGGGTGGGTGGACTCCTCCTGATCACCTCTGTACTTGTCGGCATTATACTCAGGAGGGTGGACTTTGTCTTGGACTTCTGGGGGGTTTGTACCACTAACACTGGTTTGTTGAGGTGTGGCTGTCTGCATACTAGACCTGAGTTCAAGCACGTTGTCCTGTTCCTCTACCTTGGTTCCCACATTACCAGTTGGTTTCTTCCCACTGGAACTCACTACCTTGATTCTTTGTTTTGGGAGTCTAACGGCAACAGCTCGAGAGGGTGGTACCTTCGGAGGGCGTGGCTGGAGGTGTTGACTGGATAAGGGATTGTCAGGGGACCCCCCTTCCTTGGACAGTGGTACTGTGGCAGTATGTAAACTACCTCTTGAACCAGGAAGAGAAGAATGAATAGAAGAATCAACATTCTCCATGTACTACAAGGTAGAAACAGGAAATCCATACGTACTGCACCATACATGTAGTTATATAATGAGATGTGGGAATTTAAAGTACATACGTATGTCCGTACATCCAACAGAAGGAAGCATACACACGTATATACAGTATCATTGGTACATAAACATACAGATAAAAACAAAAATGAAAGTACCAACACAATGTGTACGTATGTACACATAGCATAATAGGCATACTTCTAAACACACACATGCACTACAATCATGCACACTACACATACAGTAAATACATGTATCGTGATTTGTGGCAACATCAATGACACCTACAGAAATCCTGGAGATGCTCAGAAGTGACAATCGATTAATCAATTAGCTACTGAACAGTCAACCAGTCGCCAATCAGGATACATGCATACATGTCATTAATACGTACATACGTATATAATCTTTAGGTATGACATATTAAGACATGGATCCTTCCCAAAGGTAATATAATGTATACCGTCCATGTACACACACACAAGTACACATACATAATACATACTGGCTTGCCCTTTAGTACATGACTGGGTATCTCCACTCTACTCCCAAAGGCTATGTGGGTAGTCTTTCCTGACTGCACCCTCTCTCCAGCTGATGGCTGTCTACTGGACACTGCAATTGGCTGTGAGGTCGTCGTATCTGATGCAGGTGATGTTAGTGATTCATTTGAGATGACCTGCACAATAAAACAGAGGGCAACTGTTAGCGTGCGCTGATGGGTGCATACTACATAGCCAGAGTATATGTACATATTGTATAAATAATATCTGTGTACAGAGGTACATGTATGAACTACAACACTTTGCAAATATACGTAGTGCACAGTTATGCACATACTAAGAATGGTAAGACCAAATTGTGCACATACACACACACACACACACACACACACACACACACACACACACACACACACACACACACAGACAAACATGCACGCACGCACACACAAACCACACGTACATACACATATGTACGCACGCACACACACGCATGCACACACACACACACACACACACTGACCACTGTAACAGCTTCATTCAGCATACAGCACTTTGGTATGGACTCCACACCAAAGTCCCCTGCAGGTACAGAGGACCCTGGGGGCTGAGATTTCAGAGTAAAAATCCTCCTCAACTGAAAAGTCCCTCCAACCACAACACTATCCAGCAGCTTCAAACTCTGTCCCTTGAAGAGACCAGCCACCAGAGAATGCAAGTTTATGCACAGATTCATCCACTACACAATTGAAAAAAAAACACATGTACATACGTACGTACTTCCATATAGAGGTGAATACGAGATGTGTATACAATAATACCTCTAGTCAACAGTATGCATGTATGTACACGTGTGTGTTTACATACATGTGTATATGGGTTAGAGGTATGTACAGACAATTTCTTGTTGTAGTTACATACGCATGTCGTAATGTGTGTACAAATTGCAATTAAATGTATCAAGTAATTGGAGTTAAAAAAGCATGCAGGCTGCTGGAATTCGAATTAAAAATATGGTTATCTTACACTTATTCATAACACTTCATTGATCGTGTATATCCAAATAAAAGGGTAAGGGAACAAGGTGCTAATTACTGTGTTTGACACATCCTGTTGAAATGTCACAACTACACACTCTGCTCCATATAAGGAGGTTGTTGTGCATCCAAGCTGCGGTTTGGTTTGTTCACCACAGTTCCCCTTCATTCTGTCATTATGTGAAACAGAAACACATTTCAGCCAACTGCTACATCAGCTAAGCAGGCCTCTCAAGATACACATATCGCATGCTGGGAATTTCAATTAAAAAACAATTGATCAATTGATCAACTGTAAATCTGTGAAAATACGTATTTACCCAAAAAACCCTTGCATATACATGAGTATGTTTGATTAGTACCCAAAGCGAGACGCCACTAATATTATATATATACTGTATAGCATTATCATAATATTATATACTACTGATATAATACTATATAATAATATTATTATTGCGATGATCGTGATAACAATGCCTTTTGTCATGATACACGAGGACATTTACAAACATCACACATGCCTAGTGTACATAGGTGTACATGTACTTGTGTCATGGTAGGCAGGTAGATCAAAGGAAAAAAGTAGTTCATGAAACCTCTACAGTACACTTGAATGTAACAATACAGCACACTTGCGATCAAGTCATTAACGATACGTCACCCTTTCAATTAACGGATCAGACCAATTTCCTGTCACCACCAACATCAGCAACAGTGAACAATGGAGCAATAACAAAATTGCCATCCCATGACACAAGCTAGTTATGTCCCTTTCAAATTGGATGTGCAGCTATACAGTCACACTTTCAATGAATTACTGAGGGCATCTTGGAAGAGACATAACTAATGCATATGGACGTACCTCATCTCTTGGCAGGTCAGCCAAGGGCACTCTGGCGTGGAGTGGTGATGTGGACACTTCACGTTGGGATGTAGACAGTAGCATCCTTCTCCTGTTGCCACCAGCATCACTTACACTGCAGGGAATTCGCACACAAGAAGTCATGTACAGGGTATGTACATTATGTCAAGGGCAAATCTAACAGGGGATACACTGAGAGGAGGGGAGTACAATGTGATAGTAGTGTTCAGACATGTGATGAATACAGTGAATGGTACTTAACACAAAATCCATGTGAACGCTATAGGGGAATGTCATACTAAAGGAAATTACTGCACTCCGATATGTAGTGCAATGCTGTACAGTACATGTATACATAATAGGTACATACGTATATGCTTATAATTACAAATATACATTTTTTACTACTTCGTATATTATATTATCTTTCATTGTACCCCTTATCACTTTTATTTTTTATTATATTACCTATTCTAATTATTTATTAATATATTATTGGAAAAAAAAAAAAAAAAAAAAAAAAAAAACATACATAATAGGGACCTCCTGGATAGTTTAATATCAAAACTTAATTCAAATTGAAATAACTTGTGGTGCAGTTGACTTGAATTACCTGGGTATCTCTTTCAGATTTAAAAGAACCTGCACTAAAGACAGAAATTTCACCTCCCCTATGCATGTAGATCTTATAATTGTCTTCACCTTTTAAAATGTCTGCAATAACATTGTATTTACATAAGTCATGTTGAAAGAACCTGCACTAAGGATAAAGGAAATTTCTCCCCCTTTTTCACATGTAGATTTTATATTTGTCTTCACCCTTTAACAATTTCAGTAGTAACATAGTATTTACGTAAGTTATGCACCCTTTCCTCTTTTCGTAACTGTTATTTCATCTGTACCATTTAGCAAATGAAGTTAAAAATGCTCCGTATGGTCATTCTTTGCATAGCGCTAAAACCATTCCTGAATGTTTTCTATCAATCACTCCTTCTGTGTGTAAGATACGTACATACAAAGAAAACCCTCAGTTCCACTACATAGATGCCATTGGGTACAGTATATGTACAGTACATGTACATTTGAAGTGAATTAGAAAGTATTATGTTATTCAATTTGCTAAACGATGAAAACAAGGTGGTTGCTACAGGGATTTCAAAAGTTTCCCCCTGGGTTGAGGGTATAAATAACATGTACCATACTGTGACAGATTGCTGAGTCACGTCCTTGTCCAAACAGGACTAGTGTTGGTAAAGTTGTTAAGTAACTTAGTTCAGTGGAGAAGTTTCAGGGTCGGACGCACTATGCCAGGAGGAAACAAAGAGATTTGGATACTTCAGTATTACCTCAACACAATAAATGAAAAGCTTGGCGGAAATGGCCTTGAGCAGTTGATGTTGGGCCTTCGTTCAGAAGCATTACTCACCCGGGAAGACATAGATAGCTTTGAGAGCACAAAACCAAGAGCTCTACAAACGCTATGGCTGATCGAAACACTGCTGAAACGTGATAACCTGGACGAAGACTTTAATGACTTTATGTGGTGTTTGGAGAAAATTGGGTGTGATCATGAAGATCAGAATCCAGGAGAGCCTAACTGCTTTCTGGAGCTTTGGGATTTTCTGAAAACTGTACAACAAAGTTTGGAGGAATACAGGTCAAGCACAGAAGAAGCATCTGAAAGGAGACAGACATGCGCATCGAGACAGGAATACAAAGCAGCCAAAGGAAGTGAGTACTATAAACGCACAGCACAAGGTCATGCCAGAGGACCAAGGGGCAGGGAAGCATCCGAGTCAGAGGATTTGTATGAGCAGTACACAAGAAATTTCTGTGAGCTTCGAAAACAGATTGAAACTCTGCTTTATGGCTTTGCCAAGGAATTAACCCCACCTGTAAATGACGGATATAGTTATGCTGAAGATAATGTTGAGCCTCTTACACCAGTACTAAGAGGGCCTCGAAGCAGGGTTCCATATACATCAGGCTACATTAACGCCACAAACAATCACAACTCCCACAGGGACAGTACATTAACAGATGATTCACAAAACAGTGATACATCATCAGATGATGACAGGCAATCTGTAATATCACACATCACATCCTTTAGCTCAGGATCAGATTCCCTCTCCGGTGTCTATACACCCTGCACTATAGACCAAAGCAGCAGACCATCACACTCACAGGTTGACTACAGCAAGAAAGATCCATCAGATACAGAATATTATAACGATGCAATATCCAAAACACAATACCCTGTGCCTTCTACATCACCGCTACTACTATCAACTGAACTTGATTTGGGTCCATATGAGGAGATGCGTGTCTGTGAAGAGGATATTTATGAACTTCTGCCATGTAAACCCACCAAACTTTACCCAGGTGTCTCCACACAGGAGAACATGAGCTACAGTACAAAAAAAACATTAGAAAATCCAAGTGCTGACAACAACAGCCTCAACGGTGAAGACATCTACACAGTTTTCGACGATACCTATTCTGAAGTTCAGGATCCTCCTGTCCTGAAGCCTCTCTTGAACACAGAACAGATATACGATGAAATCTCTCCAGCAGCCTTGAGACATTCAAGTGAGAGGAAAGCCACGTCAACAGGAGGACATGTTCCAGTAGGGTCTCCAGGAAACCAAATTGTAGCTGTGAGGTCTCAGAAACATCAGACCAGGGGAAAGTCCACATCTGTAGCCAGTAGCACTTTTGTGACAGATATCACGGATGAAGAGTGGATGTTTACACAGTTAGATCAAAAAAATACCAAAAAAATCTTAGCTGGTACTAGCCCGGGCACCTTCCTGATCACCAGTACAGAGACAGACAGTACATTAGTCTTGCATGTGGTCGATGAGTTGAAGCGAATGGCCTGCATGACTATTACAAGAAAGAACGGCTTCTACTGCCTGAATGGTAGGAAGAAATTCCCTACGTTGAGGGAGTTAGTCCGCTACTACCAGGAACACAGAATCATGGGAGATCTCCAACTGGAGAAGCCACTATGCATAGGAGAATTGTCTAGAAAAGTTCCCCATTTGCTGGAAACTGAAAGTATTTTGAGTACAAAATACACACGACATGAGAAAAAGCTCGCAAGTTCCTTCGGAAGTCATTTGTATGATGGAAAGTACAAAGATACAACAGTCATCTTCAAAGTGGCCACAACCCAGCAAGGAATGAAGGGAATCACCAACGAGGCCTTGGTCCTCCCCACTCTCAGTCATCCAAATGTAGTCAAAATGGTGGGGTTAACCATCAGTGGCTCTTGGCCCACACTTATTCTCCAGCACATCAGGTACCAGACCCTTCGAGACTATCTCGCATGGACCAAACACGAGACAAAGGTGACTCAAGCTTCTCGGATCATCATCGATATTTGTGCCGCTATGGAATACTTGGAGAAAAACAAAGTTGTTCACTGTGCTCTCAATACCGAGAATTGCCTTGTGCAAAAGGACGGGTCAGCTATCCTAGCAAACTTCAGCTTATCTCACTCCGTAGTGGACGAACGCTACATTATTCCTCACGACAGCCCCCCTCTACCTCCAGAGTGTCAGCCACCAGAAGTGGTCTACGGCAGGTGGTACACAGCCATGTCTGATGTATGGGCATTTGGCATCTTGGTGTACGAGATCTACGGCAATGACGGCACGCAGTGTCCCACGTTCACAGGTCCTGATACCTGCAAACTCCCACCAAAGCCTAACAGTATGTCTGAAGATGTATATGCCATTACTACAAGATGCTGGAGGTACAACCAGTACGACAGGCCGACATTCACAGAGCTCAAAACTAAACTGCGACGTGTTTTACACATAAACACTACCGTTTAACACTAACATATCACATTTCCACACAATATGCATGTACACCATGATTCCATAATGTATGTGTACCTTGTGTATCCAGGAATTTGTGCATCCCAAACAGTTTATCTGTATCTTATCTGCTTTCTTTATTAGCAGAATGTAAAGTACATACACACATATGTATATGTTCACTTTTTCTGTATTATCATTCCATCATCATTTTGTGTACAGGTGCCATTTGTATTGTATGTACATACATATGTACATACTAATAGTGACACAATGTACATATATTTACATACTAATAGTGACACAATGTACATATATTTACATGTACCGGTTAATATTCAATGTATGTCTATACATGTGTGAACATACTTGTACGCATGGATTGTGTAGCAACATTCTTTACTTTTCTTTGCATTTGTTTGCATTTAAAGTGAAACTAATCATGGTAACGCCAGGAAACACAGCGAATATGCAATAACGCAGCATTTGTACTGTACATATAAATCTATACAAAATTTCTTGAAAAGATTAAGAGAAAGAAAATAAAAAGTGTGTTCACATCATAGATATGACCACCCTTTCCCTTCACTTCTCTAATGCAACATAATAGATTTTATTAGTGGTGTACAAATATGGACATTATAAATATGACCACATGTATGTGATAAAAATGCGTGTATGTACCTATACTAAAACCAACTAAACTACCCACATAATATGTATACTATGTACAAATCTTTATGTATATCTACTGTACACTCTGTACATACAGGTATATTTTACTGTACACAACTCACTTGTAACCCCAGCAACGGTAAGAATAGAATTTGAAGTGCTAATCAAATATTATGCCATATTAGGAAGATACCAATCAAGCCTGTGACAGGTGTCTGTAGAGCCTGATAGACCCCAGCTGTGTGTGTGCAGGGTGATATTACCTGGCCCTGAGATACAAGTATGTACATACTACATCTATAAAATTAATTTGCTAAACGATGTAAACAAGGTGGTATCACAGGAGCTTCAAAAAACTTCCCCTGGGTTAAGGGTTCAAAATAACCATGGACATAGGTCCTATGACAGATTGCTGAGTCATGTCCTTGTTATTAGGAGAATTCACTGATAAAAGTCTTGAATTTTTCAAACAGGACTAGTGTTGGTAAAGTTGTTAAGTAGCATTAGTTCAGTGAAGACGTTTCAGGATTGGACACACTATGCCAGGAGGAAACAGAGAGATTTGGATACTTCAGTATTATCTCAACACAATAAATGAAAAGCTTGGCAGAAAGGGCCTCAAGCAGTTGATGTTGGGCCTTCGTTCAGAAGCATTACTCACCCGGGAGGATATAGATAGCTTTGAGAGCACAAAACCAAGAGCTCTACAACCACTGTGGCTAGGTATATGCTTACAATTACAATTGTCTCCCATTGCCATGGCAACTGGGTGGTTATCACATCAGAGGGGCCCCGGGAAAAGGGAAGGGGGGTTATTTATGATAACCTACAGAATATCGCACAGGATGTGGTCAATGAATAATTTTGAATCAATTCAATTTATGGTTAATGAATATGATTATACAACTCAGCACAACAAAGTAGCGTCTACAATGTCTGCTACATATTGAGCCAGCCAATTGTTTAGAAGCGAAGGGTCTGAATCTTCTAAGAGAGTTTCAAGACACTTATCGTCAGATCGCGAATTGTGTGCTTCTCTCCAATCAGTATAATTCTTCATCGCACATTCAGTACACTTATCTGTATTTCTGGGGAGAAGTTCTTCTGTAACCGTGCCTAGATTCTTGTCATTTACAGAGCCAAATCATTCTGCATCCACCAGTTTCTCGGTAGCCATCCTTCGTATGTATGTTCAGTAGTTACAAGTACATATATTTTATATCCAAGGGAGCTCCTGGATAGTTTAATATCAGAAAATTAACTCAAATAGAAATAACGTGTGGGGCAGTTGACTCGAATTACCTGGGTATCTCTTTCAGATGTGAAAGAACCTACGCTAAGAATACTAAGGGAAATTTCCCCCTCTCTTTGCATGTAGATTTTATATTTGTCTTCACCCTTTGAAAATGACAGTAGTAACATGGTATTTATGTGTACCCTCACCCTCTTTTCATAACTGTTATTTCATCTGTACCATTTAGCAAGTGAAGTTAAAAAATGCTCTGTGTGGTCACTCTTTGTATAGCGCTAAAACCATTGGTAAACATTTTTCTGAGGTCTACATCCGATAAGATCTTGCATCTTGCATACAAAGAAAAGACAACATTAGTTCCACTACATAGATGTCACTGTGTGTACTGTACACATTGAGCTGCAGTATATGTACTTCCTGCATCTGTGAAGTGAATTTGAAAGTACAGTATTATGTAATTCACGTTGCTAAGCAGTGTAAACAAAATGACCCTAAGGGGGTTTCAAAAACTTCCCCTGGGTCAAGGGTATAAAATAGCCATGTACACATGCACTGTAACAGATTGCTGAGTCACTTCCTTGTCGTTAGGTGAATTCACTGATAAGCCCTTGAATTTACCAAACAGGACTAGTGTTGGTAAAGTTGTTAAATAACTTAGTTCAGTGAAGAAGTTTCAGGATTGGACGCACTATGCCAGGAGGAAACAGAGAGATTTGGATACTTCAGTATTACCTCAACACAATAAATGAAAAGCTTGGCGGAAATGGCCTTGAGCAGTTGATGTTGGGCCTTCGTTCAGAAGCATTACTCACCCGGGAGGATATAGATAGCTTTGAGAGCACAAAACCAAGAGCTCTACAAACGCTATGGCTGATTGAAATACTGCTGAAACGTGATAACCTGGACGAAGACTTCAACGACTTTATGTGGTGTTTGGAGAAAATTGGGTGTGATCATGAAGATCAGAATCCAGGAGAGCCTAACTGCTTTCTGGAGCTTTGGGATTTCCTGAAAACCGTACAACAAAGTTTGGAGGAATGCAGGTCAAGCACAGAAGCTACAGAAAGGAGACAGACATGCGCATCGAGACAGGAGTACAGAGCAGCCAAAGGAGCTGAGTACTATAAACGCACAGCACAGGGTCATGCCAGAGGACCAAGGTGCAGGGAAGCATCTGAGTCAGAGGATTTGTATGAGCAGTACACTAGAAATTTCTGTGAGCTTCGAAGACGCATCACAATCCTGCTTAATGGTTTTGCCAAGGATTTGGACCTGCCCATAAATGACAATTATGATTACGCTGACGATACGGACGTACCTTCCGCACCAGATCAAATACCACCCAGACCACCTCCAATTCCACACATACCAGACACCCAAACTGTAGATGAAGACTCCCACGGCAATGGTAATTCCGACAACAGTGATACTTCAACAGATGAAGACAGGCAATCACTGACGTCAGTAGACACTACGTCCCTTAGCTCAGGATCAGAGAACAGAGGAAGTATCATAGAATCCGATGATGATACGCTCTCCACTGCCACCAGTGTCAGCTCCATATCCCACATGTGCAGCCCATCACACCCACAGGTTGACTGCACTGAGAACGATCAGACAGATGAAGAAATCTATGATGACACCACACCTGAAACACAATACCCTGTGTCATCTACATTACCCCTGCAACCACCCAGTGACGGTGATTCAGAAATATATGCAGCTACCACCTGTGAAGAAGATCTATATGAATCCATACCAGGCACACCCACAACACCATATTATGGTGTCCCCCTACAGGTCAACGTTAGCTACAGTACCACCACACAATCTGAAAATCCCAGTGGTGACAACAGCAGTATCTACGGTGAAGAGATTTACGCAGATGTCGATTACACATACCCCAGGGGCTGGGATCCTCCTTCAGTCAGGACGTCTATCTCAAACACAGAAGAACAGATATACAAGGAAATTTCCCCAGCAGCCCTTCAAAGTTCAGGAAAGATGAAAACCACATTAACAACAACAGGATGTGCACCAGTAGGGTCTCCTGGACATCACAGCATAGGAACATGGTCTCAGAAGGGTCAGATTGAAGCCAAAGCAGCATCTGTAACCTATAGCACTATGGTGACAGACCTCACCGATGAAGAGTGGATTTCTACACAGTTAGAACAAAAGACTATCAAGAAACTGTTAGCTGGTACGAACCCAGGCACCTTCCTGGTCACCACTACTGCAACAGACAGTACTTTGGTCTTGTACGCGGTCAATGAGTCGAAGCGAATGGCTTACATGACCATTACAAGAAAGAATGGCTTCTACTGTCTGAATGGTGGGAAAAAATTCACTACGTTGAGGGAGTTAGTCCGCTACTACCAGCAACACAGAATCATGAGAGATCTCCAACTGAAGAAGCCACTATATTTAGAAGACAGTGTGTCCAAGAAAGTTCCCCATTTGCTGGAGTCCAAAAGTACTATGTTGAGTACAAAATACACACGACATGAGAAAAAGCTCGCAAGTTCCTTCGGAAGTCATTTGTATGATGGAAAGTACAAAGATACAACAGTCATCTTCAAAGTGGCCACAACCCAGCAAGGAATGAAGGGAATCACCAACGAGGCCTTGATTCTCCCCACTCTCAGTCATCCAAATGTAGTCAAAATGGTGGGGTTAAGCATCAGTGGCTCTTGGCCCACACTCATTCTGCAGCACATCAGGTACCAGACCCTTCGAGACTATCTCGCATCGACCAAACACGAGACAAAGGTGACTCAAGCTTCTCGGATCATCATCGATATTTGTGCCGCTATGGAATACTTGGAGAAAAACAAAGTTGTTCACTGCGCTCTAAATGCCGAGAATTGCCTCGTGCAAAAGGATGGGTCAGCTATCCTAGCAAACTTCAGCTTATCTCACTCCGTAGTGGACGAACGCTACATTATTCCTCACGACAGCCCCCCGCTACCTCCAGAGTGTCAGCCACCTGAAGTGGTCTACGGCAGGTGGTACACAGCCATGTCTGATGTATGGGCATTTGGCATCTTGGTGTACGAGATCTACGGCAATGACGGTACGCAGTGTCCCACGTTCACAGGTCCTGATACCTGCAAACTCCCACCAAAACCTAACAGCATGTCTGAAGATCTATACGCCATTACTACAAGATGCTGGAGGTACAACCAGTACGACAGGCCGACATTCACAGAGCTCAAAACTAAACTGCAACGTGTTTTACACATAAACACTACCGTTTAACACTAACATATCACATTTCCACACAATATGCATGTACATCATGATTCCATAATGTATGTGTACCTTGTGTATCCAGGAATTTGTGCATCCCAAACAGTTTATCTGTATGTATGTCCAGTGCTTTCATTATTAGCAGAATGTAAAGTACATGTCTTCAATACAGTAATATATATATATATACACGTACATATACTGTATATGTTCACTTTTTCTGTATTATCATTCCATCATTATTTAATGTACAGTATGTACATACATACATATAGTGACAAAATGTACATTTATTTACACGTACCAGTTAATTATATTCAACGTATGTCTATACACATGTATGAACATACTTGTGTGCATGGGTTGTGTAGCAACATTATTTACTTTTCTTTGCATTTGTTTGCATTTAAAGTGAAACTAATCATGGTAACACCAGGAAACACAGCGAATATGCAATAACGCAGCATTTGTACTGTACATATAAATCTATACAAAATTTCTTGAAAAGATTAAGAGAAAGAAAATAAAAAGTGTGTTCACATCATAGATATGATCACCCTTTCATTTTGATCCTCTAATGCAACATGCTACATTCACTAGTGGTGTACCAATATGGGCATTGTGAATATGACTGTAAGTATGAACATACATACATACGTACTGTACATACTTGGATACATACGTACGTATGTATGTACGTGATATACGTAAACCTACATAGTAAATATGCGTATACTGTACATATGTATGTAGATATGGTATACTGCAGTACATACATACGTACATATATTCCGTACAAGAAAACCTCACCATAAGTCAATGGCTATATTGGCTCCTGATGGAATCCTCATTTGGAATACACAGTATGGCTGAACAAGGGCCACTGAAATATGCAACAAAGGAACAGTTGTGAAAATACGTATGTAGGTAATACTAGCTTTACTAGTTTGTACAGACAGTATATTTCCCTACAAAACCTAACTGTGCTTCCTGAAATATTTAGATAAAAATGAATAAATGCCAACATGCTAACAATAGCACACTATTAGGAGTACTAAATTTAGTTACCCATTGCAAAAATTATAATAAAAAAATATATTTAAAATGGTCATATCAGCACATACATATGTACATATTCAAACAAAACTAGTTACAAAGTTTATACAAGTACGTACTGTATGTACACTGGTCTATAAAATCCTTTATCAGACAAAATAGGGTACAAATACCTAAGAATGAGTGCATGACGTGATCATGTTGTGCAACACATCTCAAGCTAGGTTGGTAGAATGTAGTAGCACTGATACTCAGTAATGCCCACTAACAAGACATCAGTCCATAATAATTCTTGCATATACCGTAAAACATGAAATATATAATAATTGTAATTATGGTAATAATGTGTAGTAAGACGTTGTTAATCATACAATGTTATTCGATTGCTTGGGCAATCAAAGCAGGGCATTCATGGTCGACTTTGGCTAGTCTGTTGATGGAAGATCTAGCCCCAAAAATAAAATCATCAAGACATCAGTAGCGGCACATATATGTACGTGATCTAAGTATGTATGTTTACACATGTCTGCATAACCATGTATAGTATGTATACACATACTTATGTAGTCACATCATGTGGTCATGCTGGCTAGGAAGCCATAAGAGGTAGGTATGCTACACATAACAAAGACAACAGTCCACAGAAGAGGGGCTCTTAGGGGTCTTCCTAGGTACTTCACCAAAATGATACTCATGTACGTAGGTAAACAATGGTTTATACAAAACACAGAACTTGCTTTGATGTAGACAGACAGTCTCACCATAGGCCATACAACTGTGGGGTCGATCTGTATTGGCAATAAATGGTTTCACTGGTGGGTGGTGGGGGAGGGAGTTGCCTAGCAACCTGCTGAGTCAATTGTGAATACCTGATGAAATCCCTCCCGATACTTTGCACAAACAAATTTCGAATACAGTGATATCAGAGTTCTTTCCAGAAATTTCTGAAGCCCATACACACCTCCATCACAGTCACACATGTTACTTTGTACACACGTACGTAGATGATTACATCACTTAGCACTATTATTATTGCAATGCAGTGAAAAGTCACATCCTACATACCACTAGATTTCAAACCACTGTAGGTGATTAATCCACCGGCCATAGCATCTATCACTATAAAACAGCACCTTCATACAGCAATGTACTGTAGTGTTGTTTTGACTAATCATGACTATAACTAAAATATGCTTTAGTAATGCTCTGGACGTTTTAGTTAATCATAACTGTAACTAACTAAAAATACAAGAGTTACCTTCAAAAAACTATAACTATTACTAAAAAGATTCTTGCTAACTAAAACAACACTACCTGAGCAATGTCTATAATGTACGTACGTACAAACCCCTTGCCCTTATACAAAGTTCCCACATGTGTAGTTGACGTAATTATTACATGTTTACATTCATGAATGGATGCTATACTGGTGGAGACACGGAAACAAGTTAGTTATCTTCTACACATCACGAGCACACAACTTAGGACAATTATCAAAATGTTTCCTAGACGTATGCATGCAGTCTCTATAAATTTCCCTCTATAACATCCTTCAGAAATTGGTATGTTGTGTATTATGTGCATAAACAAGCATTGATAGGCCACAGGACTGACTCTAGGATTGCAAGGATTATTTCAATTCAGAGTCAGGAGCAATTTCTATGTGTGGTGAGAATTACATGCACATGTACGTATGTATATATATGCACGCACACAGGTGTTTGAACTCAATGTACGTACATATACACAGGGTTTCCCCCAAAGTGTGTACCAGGGCGCTCCCCCCCCCCTTTATTCTCTGTTCTGTGACAACAATTTTTGTTAGAATAAAGATTTATAATATTATTGTGTTAAGCGTTAAAGCAATATTGATAATTATACATCAAAACATTCATAGTGACTCCCCCCCCCCTTTATTTTTTTTTCTGAGGGAAACACTGTATACACATAGCCTTGATAGGTGTACTTAATGAACATGGTCCAACAATTACTACATACATATTATACTTTCAATTTTTAGTTTCATCGTGTCGGTAAACATCCAATAACCATGAATCTCTAGTACTATCAGCAAACCAACTTACTAAATGATGTACTAGAATCAAAATTCCAGAATAGAGAGGACCCTAACTTCATCTCTCGGGTACTTGGAACTGATATACGTACGTATGTACATACATACATACAGTACATACATGCATATGTACATACTGTAGAGCAGAGTCTTATCCTACTACTGTAACATTACTACTCACACCATACTCACATGTTTGCCTGTCCCCTTTTGGCAATTGGAGCTTTGTCACTGTGCTGTCCCCTTCAAAGTGGTACACATAGCTTTTGACTGACTTATTAAACTCCTATAAATGTACACATATGCAGTAATACACATACAACAAGTGTGCTTGCACATACATAATAGTTATATCCTGGTGTAGTGAATAACAGACAATTTATACTGCAAATATACGCATAGTCCAATACAACACAATATTAAATTCAATAGAAATGAGTTAACTAATTTCCTGCCTTGTTCTCACTCAAGTAATCCTAATAATGAAACCTGTCTGGTGACCTTTGCTGTATCACTGACCTGTGCTACATGGCTTATGTACACAAAGTATGTCCTTTGATCTACCCCTCAACCACAATACAAGTACATATGTACGTACAAATCCATGGCATTGCACATATACAAATGTCAGTATGTACTGTAGCCAGTACAAATGTCTTTTATGTATGTACGTATGTACACAAGGTACAACAAGCCTGCACCAAGATCAAATATATTCGTAACAAAAGTGAAATCTGAATGCAGGTAAGATTTATCATCCATGATCCAATTTTTTGAACATTTTTACACTTGTTTCCATATCTTTTTCTCAAGTACATAAAATAGAGTACAATAATGAACAACATTACAATGGCACAATTGCAAGCAATATAACATGTATGCAGTGCACCTCCAAAACTCAAGGATTAACAACTACAGCACACAACACTAAGAGTGGTGTCCAGGTACATGCGTACATGCATACATAGATGCATTGAACTCTGCATATTTCACAACAATTATGTACCAAATGCTTAGACTTCATATTATGTGTCCTTTAGGTCAGGTATATACATAAATTGTATTGTCCCAAAAATTGGTAACTGAGGAAAAATTGGGGGTTCCTTCAGATAAAATGCAGAAACTACGTCTTTTTAGCTTTTAAAATGAGATGAGAGGGAAATGTTACATGAGTAGATACTTATGCATAATTGTATGCATAAATACACACACACACACTTACACACACTTACACACTTACACTCACACACACACACACACACACACACACACACACACACACACACACACACACACACACAACATACGTAGTGAGTATGCATTATGATGCAAGTGGAAACACACAAAACATTTACCTATGTATGTACTACGTACCTTCTTGATGGAAGAAGCTGGTCCATGGAACTTGCATTGACCTCCAGGATCACGCCCTGACGTAACAAACACTTCGACATGCGGTCCTCCCTGGTTATGCATGGAAAGAACAAAGATACACCATTACTGCATACATATATTACGACAGACAAGGTTTACACTAGCAGCTATATTATGCAGGTTCGGTAAATGATGCTATATGTGAGGTATACAGTATACCAACATTGGATACATGTAAGATTATACAATATAATTACTACACTATAGTACTCGATGACATAATATTGTTAAATCATGTTAAACCAAGTGTTGAGATTCTTCGTAAAACTCAAACTAGAGGAACGCTGTACTCTTATTAGAACAAGACCATTAACAGTACAGAAACTACTGAGCTAGATAAAGAATGTATTATAAAAACACAAAACATCGAAATCGATCTAAGAGCACTCAACACATGCACGGTAGCACCGTTTGATTATCCCACGTACGCAGCGTTCAGCATTAACTCATGTAACCTTATCATTTTACACAGAAGCATTCTTCTTTAGTACGTCATAAAACCAAATATGCTAAATGTAGCATAAGCGTCAACAATTTGACTACATAATACCTGGAAAACCTTTTGAAACATTGCCTCCCTCAAAAGGACAGTTCCGCCTCGTCAAAACAAATAAACCGCCCATGTAAACTGCACGAGGGAATGAGCATGCGCAGTACTCGATACAGTTGGCGCCCTTTTAAGAAAGAAAAATGAACGAATTTCGTCTGCACCATTTGGTATCAGAGCTTTTATCCACATTCGAGATCGAAGGAGGAGAGAATGCGAACTCTTATGTTGACCTCTTGAGCAAGAACATGACACCTTACATCACAACACAGGCATGTCTTGTTTGTTTATCGAAGGATCTGTAATGTACGGATCATATCCCTGTACTGGGTACGTAGCTGCCGAACCATGCCGTTGCCGTCTAATAGTAATGCAAAATGCATTAATAATACAATTTGAACCTCTTATAAAATTTTTATGCTTAAATAATGGTGTTTATGGGTATTTTTCACTCATTTCAGTGATATGTAGTTTGTGCCTTGGAACATTCTCAATGTAGTTTATCCTTTAAGTGCCGTGTTCCCTATATGTCTTGATAAATTTGAACTTCATTTCTGATGGTCATGTGTGTGTATGGGTGAATTATAAGGTAAAATTATGTGATTCCAATCACTGTATAATTTGGTAATTTGGGAATTAACAGTCAAATGTACTACTTCAAATGCTAAGTATTCAAGGATGACTACTGTGTACCACTGGTGATGGTAACCTTAGCTATGACATACCTGACAGGGAAGTCAATCACTTGCTTCCCGTGTGCTGATCATCCACCAGTGATTGGAATTACCTCTTTTTACCTCAATATGTACGTACGTATGTATTAAAAAGGCATACGTATGTGTTCATATGTACGTGTGTATGTATATGTAGTCCACCCTATAATCTACATTCATCCACTTCTTCATCCTATCATCGTCTGCTGTTTCTTGCTTTCTCAGGTGTCTGCTCACACAGCAAAAAGAAGTATTGCTAACTTCTCCTCCAGGGGAGATAACTTCCTCAAGAAGTATGACGAACTGAAAGCCAAGCAAGTTCGCCAGTTGGATCCTCTAGTTTACCTCCTGTCGAAGATATCAGAAGACGAGGTGCTTTGTGAATTTTTGAGGAAAAGGTACGAGGCAGACGTCAAAGAAATAAAGGAGCTTGAAGTCGATTCCGAGAAGGTTATTCTTCCCCATGGAGAACAGTTGAACCTGCCACCTTCAGGTGCAGTGATGTCGGTAGAGGAGCTGAATCAATTCCGGGGTCAGCTGGAGTCTGTAACGCACTCCCTGAACAAGAAAGAAGCTCAGAAGCATGCGAGGAGTAAGCCAGAAGGCATACCAACTTTGCCTGAATGGACAGAAACCAGACAATACCTTTCTTCCGATTTTGGCCCATCGCAACCTTTTTCAGTGCAACCTGCTGCCTTGGTTTCACTTCCTGTGGCTGCTCAGGAACTGGCCATAGTTCAGGATATTCTGTATCTTCTCAACGGAATTGAGGGCAAATACATATCAGTGAAGCCTGTGAGTGGTCGAGCCTCTGTCCGATCATTCACGATGGACAGAACAATGGACGTCTCCCTGCAGTCCCTCGTTTCCAGGATTTTGCCAGTTTGCTCACATTTTTCCACTGTCTGTAGGTTCCTGGATGAATACTCGAAGTTTGAGCACGGCATGGTTTGCCAGGCTCTTTGTGCTGCCATGAGAACCACAATGAAGGAGTACCACGTGCTTGTAGCCAACATGGAACATCAGTACCATCTCAATAAAATGCCTCTCCACAAGCTGTGGTCCTACATACAACCGTGTGCCAAGATGATGGAACTCTTGAGCACCATCGCCATTTCCATAGAGCGTGTGGGATGCAGAGGTGGAGCTGTACTGAGTTTACTACATGCGAAAACTTGCAGTTTGTTTGGGGACCAAGAAGCCTTTCATCATTCCCTCAGTCTAACTCAAGCAGCGTGTGCCCCCTACCTCGAAATGACTGAGCGTTGGATATACCAGGGTGCCGTGATGGACCCCTACAAGGAGTTCATGGTCATCGATGACAAGCAGCTCCGGAAGGATCGCCTGACTGCCGAGTACAATGATGCCTACTGGAACAGTCGTTACACTGTCAACCAGGAAATGATTCCCAGCTTTCTGGAGAAGGCTGCCGAGAAGATTCTCCATGCCGGTAAATATCTCAACGTGATCCGAGAGTGTGGTGTGGAGTTAACCTACCCGAATGCAAAAGAGCTGTTTTATTCCACTGACGAACGTCACTACATAGATCAGATCGAGAGTGCTTTTTCGTATGCCAGCCAAAAGCTTATCGACCTACTTGTGAGAGAAAAGGACATTATTGGTCGCCTCATGTCCCTCAAGCACTTCTTTCTTCTCGACCAGGCTGATTTTGTGGTCCACTTCATGGACATGGCCGAATTTGAGCTCCAGAAGAGAATTGGGGACATTTCGCTGTCACGGTTGGAGTCTCTCATGGACTTGGCTCTCCGCTCCAGCACACTTTCGTCCAGCCCTTACAAAGACGACATCAAAATCAAGCTCATACCGTATGACCTCCCCACACAGCTATTCCACATCATGTCCATTGAGCCGGAGGTGGTGGGAGCAAGTCCCAGCCGTCACCATAAGCCGTCCCCCATCACCCGGCCAAAAGAGGCCAATCTCCCTGGCATCCGATCCCTCACACTGGATTACACCGTGCAGTGGCCGGTGTCTCTGGTGATCAACCGAAAGGCCCTCACCAGGTATCAGCTGCTATTTCGCAACCTGCTCTACTGTAGGCACATAGAGCGTCTTCTTGGTCGCGTGTGGGTGAAACAGAAGGGAAGCAAACAGCCTATGAATAAAATTAGGTTAATTGAATCTGTGTATGTGTGTGATGACACTTGTATAGTGGTGAACACTGTTCGCTTTGTTGGACTTTGTGCTGCATGTGCCCTGTATGTATATCTGTATGTAAACTGGTGTGCTGTACAAAAGAGTACTAAGATGCACATGCGTATATACGTATGTACATACTATTTTGTTCGTTGTGAGTGTGTATGTATATGTACATATGTACATACGTAGCTTGTGTGTTAATGTGTACTTGATTTTTCTGGGTGTGGTGAACTGCGTATGTATGTACCTATAGTATGTATGTACGTACCATATGCATGTACATGTATGTACATTATGAGGAAGTTGCCAATTGGTAGAAATGTCTGATTTTTCAGTCTGGGTGTGGTGAACTGCATATGTATGTACCTATAGTATGTATGTACGTACCATATGCATGTACATGTATGTACCTTATGAGGAAGTTGCCAATTGGTAGAAATGTCTGATTCAGTCTGCTTTGTGTATACCCCCTAGGTCAACCATTGGCTTCTCCATTCGACAAAGGATGTTGAATTTCATCCAAAATTACCAACATTATATGACGTTTGAAGCTCTCGAACCAAACTGGTGCATGATGGCAGAGAATATTCAGAACGCATCAACCATTGATGAACTACTGCAGGAACACAATGACTTCATTGATAGATGCCTCAAAGACTGCATGCTGACCAACCTGGACGTTCTGAGACTGATCAGTAAGATCTTCACCATTTGCATGAAGTTCTCCCGTGTCATGCTGCACCACTCCGGAGCAGAGGATGGAGAGAGACCAGGTACATACGTATGTATGTGAGCACTGCACATTGTGCTTTGTATAGTACAGTGAAGTAGTATTCATTGTGTCAAGTAAAAAGTTCATGTAAACATACGTATGTTATTTGCATACTTTTGTATTTACAAATATGCATTGTGTGTACTTATTGATATTTGTTTATCTATCATTCAGTGTCAGCTCCTCCCGATGATCCTGAGTCAAAGGAGATTGACAGAGTTGTGAGGGCCAGTAGTGTGAGTCTGGAGAGTACACTGCTCAGCCTGGACCGTCAGTTCACCCAGACACTTGTGGAACTGTTGGACCATTTGAACCTGGTTTCCGCCAAACATGAACGCTACATGGCCAACATGATTGCAAGACTGGACTACAATGGCTTCTACACTGCTCAATTGGAAGAAACACAGTTCCGGCGACTCTCTTCCACTTCTCCTCCGAAATAGCTCATGATTGTCTGTCGTTGTATGTTTTTGCAAGGTTAACTGGTCAAATTAATACACTGTTTTTATCAGTACTTGTACTGCATTTATTTCATCATACATGTATAACTACACGTATGTCTGTACGGCATCTTTATGTACACATATACATGCAGTATATTACACAATGTCTTATTTGATAATAATTATTATATGCTATAATACCATGAATCCACTGAACATTACTTTTGCCGATATATTATAGTAACAAAGTGCTGCAGTAAGTGACACTGTAGATGAAATGTAAACATGCATGTACGTACATGAAATTAACAATGTGAAATAAAAGTAGCTGATTGTGAAAGTATTATGTATGTAGTTACAACATGAAATTCACTTCTTCCCACTTTTCTTCATACCACTTCCACCTACGTACAATAGAAAGGATGATACATTAACATGGAATCAAAGTACACTGACAGGAAAGGTGTACAATGGAAGTACCAGCAGCACACACTATTATACAAACATCAACAGTGAATGAGCTGTAGACATTTGCCAAACCATAGATACTCTATATGCATAGTATAGAGTATCTATGGCCAAACAGAGATGGCCCATCTATGAAAAGGGCAAACTGTACATATGTACAGTATGTACCACACAAAAACAAATTTCTTCATTATGTAGTTTGTGCAAATTTTGTGCATCAGCACTCCTAACAACACATGCAGGTCACTATAAAGCAAGTACAGCTGATACATCACCATACAACCATACAACCAACCTTGCATTAATTATATGTACAAACATGTTAGAAATATAATACACAATTACATAAATGCTACAACACATAACAACGTAGACTTACCCATAGGTCCTTTTTGTTGTGCCTTGGCTTTAGCTTCTTCTAGTTTCTTCTTGTCTTCTCTCTGTTTGTCTTTGAATGCTTGTTCATCCTACAAATGAACATTAAATTTGCACACATCAACAATGTGTTAATGTGACAGCCTGTGGAGTACTGTGGACATCACCGATACTGTTTTGAAGTTAGTTGGACCATGTGAGCACATCTGATGACACATCTCCAACTGCATAGTCCAACAAACTTCAGTACATATACTAAACATGTCTATTATCGCACATTCGTATATACTAACATCACTGGCTAAAAACCTCCTGGTTGAAATAAGACAACCTAATTATAACCGTCTACCTGCTGATGCTGTAGTACGATATAGACCCTACACAATTCGGGTCATCAGAGCGCGATCACCAGCCATTTGGTAATCATCATGCTGGTGACCACCATGATGATCGCGTTCTTCAGTTGATCATGACTAAGTCTTTTACAGGACGTATAGACGTAACCACGGGATCCAAACTTACATCATCCAACTCCTTCCTGTCTTTCTTGGGCTGCTTGAGCTGCTTTTGTTTGCCTCCTGTCCCAACATAAGATAAATGTACGTATTGGAATGTATTTCAGAGTTATAGCTGCTATAAAATCAGCAGTTTAGAGCTTATCACTAGTTTACCTTGTCTTCCAGGCATTGTTATTTCTTTGGTAAAAAACAGGATTGCGCAATGGTTTGTGACCGTAGGTATGCGGAGTTATCCGACAAAGCTGCAGTGCACCCGACTAAAATGGCGGCTGTTAGAGTAGTTTCGTTGCAGGCTTACAACCCGGCATGGTAGGTTTCTGGGAGTATTTGTTATGTATCAATAATTACATTACGTTTTTTTTTGTATTAGGCAACAACTCAGAGGCATGGCAACCCTCAAAGATAGTAAGTTGAAGCGACCTTTTATCCCTATCATAGCCTTCTACAGTAAAATTAGTCCAGTGACCATTATTTCGTCTTTTTTTCAGTCGCTCTCAGACTAAGGTCTGTTAAAAACATCCAAAAGATTACAAAGTCGATGAAAATAGTGTCAACAGCCAAGTTTAGCAAAGCTGAAAAAGAACTCAAGGAAGCTAAGGTGTACGGTGCTGGATCCAAAGGTATGCTGATCTTAACTGCAGACCAGTAACAATTCTACATACTGTACGTACATGTGAACAAACATCTATCTTTTATTGTTGTCCGTGCCTCTCACCAGCATTGTATGATAAAGTTGAGTTCAACACGGAAAAAGCCAAGAATCACCTGATTGTTGCCATCACTTCGGACAAGGGGCTCTGTGGTGCCTTCCATGCCAACGTTGGCAAAGCTGTAAAGAGCAGGATTGCTGAACTCCCCGAGGGCACCGGTGTGGGTATTGTGTGCGTTGGAGACAAGGTGAAGGGTCAGCTTCAGAGGTTTTTCAAGGACAAGATATTGATGCATTTCAGTGATTTTGGAAAAAATCCTCCCACGTTTCAAGAAGCCTCTTTTGTTGTGAGGGAATTTCTGGGTATTGGCTATGAATATGACACTGGAGAAATATTTTACAACAAATTCAAGTACGTACATGCATTATTCGTATGAGTATATGTATCATAGTTACCAACTGTCTCGAATCATTCAAAACATTCACACATTTTTTTAATGGTAGCATGTCCCACGCAGATTATTGAAATGTCCCAGACTCCCTACTATTTACCAGTATTAATAAACCACAGAGTACAGATCCTGATTGACTTTATTTCCAACCGTCTTCATGCCAACATCATCAACAAGCAAGCATTTTGATCAATCCAGCTGTTTTATCATCATTTGGCATTTTCTAGTAGAAAATACCGCATACTCTATGAACAGTAACATGATTAGCCCATACAAACTGGTTAGTGTTCAGTACCCTGATGAGCAGTCTTAAAATTCTTAGGAAAATATGTGTATATACTTATTTTGTCATGAATTCATCATTCTGATGTGGTCAAAACTCTTCTATGGTCTTCCTCTGGAGTATATTATTATTATTATTATTATTATTGTTATTAAAGTGCATTGTAGGACAGTTGTCCAAAATAGCACTAAATAAAAAATTCCAAAAGTTATTTAGTACCTATTTACTAAATTTTAATAGCTCCTTTCTAGCTTTCCACATATTTAGAACAAATCTGGCAATCTTGGGCATTTCCAAACTCTTCAAAATTATGTCACTCTTTTCATCCTCATTCGAGTTTTCAAGATTCTCTTCCTCTCTCATCCAAACCCTATACAAATCAAGCTTTGTGCATACTGTTAAAACATAGATTCAATGCCTCAAAATGCTGGGATACACATGTTGTTTTTTTTTCCAGTTCGTTTGTGCATTTCACAGTTATTGTGATATGACATCATAAACTGACTGACTATGAATGTATTCTTCCCTCCTTGGAATCCTAAGGATACTGGTTGCATGCCTGTTGATGTGGTGCTGGGTACAGTATGTGAGTGCTTGTGCATTCTTTGTATCCTCTCCAGAAACATGGTGTCCTACAAACCAACACCTCAACCGGTGTACTCTGTTGATATCGTTGCTAACTCAGGTTCGTATAAATATCTGTGCATAAAAGTTATATTTATGATGACATTGTGTTATGTGTGTACTTACGTATGTACGTATGCATACGTACTTGGATATGCGAATACACACTAGTTTGTAGAAATGAAAGATGTTTTTTACTTGAGCTACGTACGTATGTGCGTTCATACAAGTACATACGTACATGTGTCTATGTGAAGCAGTGTGTGTAGTACGTATTTTGTGTTTTGACTTTGTTTATACAATGTTATGTTAACAGTATAGATGTATATCTCATATATACACTTAGAAACATGTGTATATATGCTGTATTCAGCAACATGAGTATCTTACAGTAGTATACTGTATGTATGGTATACTTATTCCTTTGTATAGAAACAATGAGTATATATGATGACATTGATGAGTCGGTACTTCAGAACTTCCAAGAGTATGCCCTTGCTAGCTTGCTGTACTATGCAATGAAAGAAAGTGCTGCAAGTGAGCTGAGTGCCAGGATGACCGCTATGGATGGAGCTAGCAAGAATGCAGGTGTGTGTCTGTGTATTCGTGTGTGTGTGTGTGTGTGTGTGTGTGTGTGTGTGTGTGTGTGTGTGTGTGTGTGTGTTGTGATTTTCCTTTGTATCATACTCAGGTGAGATGATAGACAAGTTAACACTCACGTACAATCGCACAAGGCAGGCTGTCATCACAAGGGAACTGATAGAAATCATTTCTGGAGCTGCTGCTGTTTAGACCTGGTCACCAGGACAACAGTCTAGTATCGTATAAGTTGTACATCTAACATAGGTGTTATTATAATTATTGTTATTATTGTCATGTGTATGTAGAGTGATAGTTGCATTTGTGTATGTACTCACATTGATAATAATAATATTATTATTGTAACCAATTGAAAATATATACATACGTAGGACATAGAAATCCATATGACATAATAATCATACATACATGTAGTTTTACATTCATGTTAGGTATAATTATATTATAAATATACTGTATATATCCAGTTCAGCTGTATGTGCAGTGTGTATTATACATATGTACATCTCATTAATCAGATGTAGCTTTATAAACCAAAAAGCCTTATTGAATTTTAGAGGTGCTTAGTATATTCAATATATGGGAGAGAAGAGGGTGCAAAACGCTAAGCACTTTCTGGCATATCTCATTGAAGAGTGGTCATGTCAACTTGCATCATATTTCTACCATGTAGCTGGTGGCTTGAACTAAAATTAATAATAAAACATACACCATCAATCTCCCTGTGCTGTCTGCAAATGTGGCTACTTTCACCACATGCAGCATCTCTATATAGTATCCTGACACTGTATGCATGCAAACATTGATTTGTTGTAAGAGATCTACAGTAAATTAGTTATGGTACCAGGTATACGCAGTAGTGCATTATTAATATGTAAATTATTGATCATGCAAGTACAATTATACTGTACTATAATAATTACAATAAGATTAAAATCAACAATTGCATTGGTAGTGATAGCTGTCACTGATCCATGGAGTGTAATATGGAGTTGAGTTCCATAATAAAATAAGTGCATTTCTCCCTCAACACTTGTAAGGCCTCCACCACCAGCTCCTCTGGAGGTAGCGCTCCAGTGGACTCGACGGAAACTGGAGTTGTTGATCACGAGGGTGTGTGCATGTGGGAGGGGTGATTGAGGGTTGATGATCATATGATGTTATATTTTACTACAACTATATACTCACATGCATCTGACAAACTTTAACTGTACACATAGAATTCAATACATGCACCCCTACATATACATTCACACATGTAAACAACATACACACACACACACACACACACACACACACACACACACACACACACACACACACACACACACACACAACACACACACACACACACACAACACACACACACACAACACACACACACACACACACACACACACACACACACACACACTGTACATAATATGCTCACAGATAAAGTGCTTTTTGTCCTTTGCTAGCTCCACGCAATCCTTAAGTTCCTAAGAAACACATAAGAACTGGTGAATTACTCTAAAGGAATTAGTAGTATATCGAGCTAAAGCATACACATCAACACTAATCTGGTAATGATTATTGCTGAACAGCAAAGAGAATGGGGATCGGCGGTGGGGGCAAGTGAAGGGGTGGGGAGGGCTCTGGTACCTCCTCTGATGATTAATGTGTATAAACATAATCTCATCAGATTGCAGAGGTTGTCAGATCAACTTGGTCTTTATTGAATGTACAATCTATAATAATGGCTACATCATGGGGTATTGTCTGGAGATAGTGATTGAAGAAGTGCTGGATTGGTGGTCTCACTGCACTGACCTTGTGTCTCAGGACTTCTCTGGAACAAGTGTCTCTGCGAGGCTTTGACACACGAGCTACCTTTTCACCTGAAGACATTGAAGGATTGTACATACACTTTACTGTACATTTTGGCAGAAACAGGAATGATGTACATGCTAGCATACAGGCACTGTAACACTGAATGTGCTATAGCAGATGTACGTACACGTACATACACACCATACAAACACTCAACACAGTGCTTAGAGATTGATGCGTGCTAACGTTCGATCTTGTAAGTAAACCTCCAATTTAAGGAAGTCTGAATTATGGGGCAATGTGCACACAGTGGGGCCTGGTCTATCTGGCCACGTTGGTACCTTAATTTTCCTCAGGTAAATCAGGTTGGTGGATAAATCAGGGTACATACGCTGTCCTTACTCAGTGGTGGTACACCACAATGGAGTGTTGCACATATAAGGTTTCTGGATAACACAGGCGTGACTGTACTATGCATTCCCTCACCATTAACAGTCTTGAGCTCAATGACACCTTTAGAAAAGCATTTTGCGAGTTTTTCCGCCTGTTCACCCCTCACTTCTTGTAAAAGAGTAATTTTAGGCATCAACCGATAAGTAGCAGTGGCTGCAAAGAAGTGAAGGTCAGTCTGTATCACAACACTGCACACAGCATGTTATGGAATTACAATGCTTATTTCTTTTTCTCGCATATATATTATATTATACGTATTATATATGTATATTTTTTAATACATTATACATATACATATGCATGTATGCATGTATGTACTGTATACGTATGTGTACTGTACATATAATATGTGGTTTGTATGTATACAATACACACACATACGTACATTGATACGTATGTATGTACTACCAAGTCATGAAGAGTAAGTATTAAAAAAATGAAAAAATGAAGAAAAGGATACAGGTATGACACAATTCTATAAAGTTACAGAACTAGTTGGGTTAACCGGTGCAATGAGTACAATGCTATAGCATAATCATTTTGGTATCAGCAGGATGTAGCAATGCAATCCATGGAGTGCAATAAGTTGTATTGTACTTACACAGTATATGCATACACATGTGCACAGATACATACTGTACACATATGCATACACACACACACACACACACACACACACACACACACACACATACACACACACAGAGAGAGAGAGAGAGAGGGAGGGAGGGGAGGAAGGGTGTGTGTGTGTGCACATTGGCTGGTAAGATAAAGCACATACCAACTGGTGAGAACTTGATGTGGTCCTCTCCAATTCCCTTCACACAATGGCACACACAATCTATCTCGTGTCCTGGTCTCATCTTAGCTATCAGGATATCATCATGTACTGGTCGGATGCCATCATGACCGAACCTTTGCAACTGGTCACCCACAGGCTGCCACCTCAAATGACTAGTAGTGACTACGAAGAATGTAGACACACATATGCAGATGTGAATATGATATATGTGTGGATATGTGCATTGTATGTACATCCATGTAATAAACAACAACATAATCATAGATATGTAAAAACAATAAATAACATATAACCACAAACACAGTTACGAATAAACAACAATCGTAATCATAAACAACAATCGTAATCATAAGCAACAACAATCAAAGTTACCATAATATAATAACAAAAGTGAAGGAACAAGATAAGGATGGTCAAAAATGACAGACAGATGAAGTAAATAGACCATGTACATATCAGAATACAAAACTGTCAACATAAAGAGCAGCAAAGAGTGTACTGAGTACATTGAATATATCGACAATTCTTGGTATTGAAGTTGGAATTATCCTACTGTATGATCTACTCTGTGGCTACTGTTGTACTGGCTGTCCAGTGTTGGCCTACTCCAACCATCCCTACCTTGTGTAGCCAGTACACAAACCTTTAGAATTAACATACAAATCTTCAGCAAAGAGTGTACTAAGTGCATTGAATATATCGACAATTCTTGGTGTTGAAGTTGGAACTATTCTCCTGTATGATCTACTCTGTGGCTACTGTTGTACTGGCTGTCCAGGGTTGGCCTACTCCAACCATCCCTACCTTGTGTAGCCAGTACACAAACCTTTGGAATTAACATACAAATCTTCAGGGTCAGTGGCCTCTGGACTGCAGGACTTCCGTGAGCACTTAACCTTCAACTCAAACTGGATAGCTTCATCAGGATTGATCAACGGTACACAGTCTGGCATCTGGCTGTCCCTCTCATCTGTGTCAATGTCCTCTTGAGATGTGGTGTGTGTGGGCGGGTGGAGGAGGCAAACAAGTAACAGTAGAAGGTACATATCCAGGGCTGTACAGCATGCTGAAAGATCACAACAACTTCAACAGCACATGTACACTACTTTCTCCACAACAAGTAAATGGAGATACCTGGAGATGTATTAATGTACCTTTTTCTATCATTTTGAATTGTCTTGGATCAGCAAATATCGGAACTAGTCCCAATCTGTGAGCCAATACCTATAAATGTGATATTAAAAGGTCAAAATGAATGCAAATATTGCAGATGAAATTATAAGTGTGTGTGTGTGTGTGTGTGTGTGTGTGTGTGTGTGTGTGTGTGTGTGTGTGTGTGTGTGTGTGTGTGTGTGTGTGTGTGTGTGTGTGTGTGTGTGTGTGTGTGTGTGTGTGTGTGTTGTGTGTGTGTGTGTGTGTTTGTGTGGTTGAGCAGAACTGAAGATAATCCAGTAGAGCCATACTAAATAGTAATCCATTCTTAATGAAGCTTCACCTCATCTTGTATGACTGAAGTATTCTGAAAGAGGTAGACCTTTTCTATAGCAATAGTGGGCACCTGTAAGTAGTGAGCAATGAGCAATAAACAATGTAGATAAAAAACACAACATCATATGTACACTTGTTCAATGTAGTGTACGATATACATATTGTATTAAATACTGTACAGCTGGTGATATTAAAATTTGCTTGCTAACCAAGGTAAAACGTATCAATATTTGCAAACTTCACTTGGAATTGTTGAGGACAGTGTGGCACAACTGATAAGGCGAAACAGCTATGGATGTGATCTTATGCACAGATAACCTGCTCACACACCTCGGCAATCAGTATTCTTCTCAAAGCGTTGGTTAATGCAGCATCTGCACCTATCACGTCAAACTCCATATCCACGTCATCGAGCTTTATAATCTGAATCTTGAACTCCTGTGCAGAGAAGATAGATACAATGTAGATCAACAGGAGAATCTATTGCACACAAGGTCCCATAAGTGACCACATTAGACAGGTTCTACTGTACATGAAGTCCCACCACCTCACAATAGGCAGGTTCCACTGCACACAGCGATGGTGCACGTGGTACGTATACATTGCATAATACACGTGTGTACACAGCATGGCGGTTACAATTGCTAGCAAACACTTCAACGAGAATCCATTTCAAATGCATTAAACATTGCAACTAATGGAAATCATATTGATGGGAGAGAAGCTACTTCACAAACGCTTCATACACCCGAACCTCTTTGAAGTGCCGGACGAATTCTTCGGTGCTCTTAAAAGTCTCTTCCACCGAAATCTACAGGACAAAACATGCAATTAAGTATGCCACTTAAGATGCGAGTTAGGCTGAAACATGTTTCCCTGATACAACACTAGCACACAGATACGTGGCTGCTACTGCATGATACACGTACGTACATCGTTCACTTCGTGTTCTCCTAGTTTGACCGCCATTTTCACGACCTAGCCTTTTATAATAGTCCCAACCATGAAATCAATATAAATTTAAGCATCATCATGTATTTTATATATGATACTAAGTCGTTATTATCTACATAATATCTCAATCAGCTGATGTACGTACTGGGGGCGCGATGTTGAAGTTTAGGAAGAGAAGGAGAGAGTCCGTACCGTTGTTATGCACGGAAACTAGCAACGAGAAACTCCATAGTGGTCTGGATAAGGGAGAAGGTGTCCTGAAGTCAACATCGTCCCCCTGTGTACCTAGCTGTAGTAGAGAGAATAAAGGGACCAGACGATTCAGTGTCGAAAATTGGGGGTTGAACTTCATAAAGAAAAGGAAAATCAGACGGTCCAGTACGAATCAGCCGAGTTCCCCTTCATCCCCTGCTTTGTCTTGTGATACCAGAGAAGATCCCAAACTTAGTAATTTCATATCCTGGTGTGGTAGAAGTGGGATTAGCATCAGTGACAAGGTGAGTCTACACGGTCTGGAGGTATTGAGTTGTAAGCTGAAATGTATTCACTGTAATCCAACGTTTGGTTATAGAGTGACGTAATAATGATATGCATAATGTTAGCTTGAGTGCAGTTTACCAGATCTTAGTTTTGCTCATGTTTGCTGTCCAATATAAAATATTAGAATTATTAATCAAGTATTCAGTCTCGATGATCATAAGTTAATAATTACTTGAAAGTCTAGTTCTATGCTCAGTAGAACCTTGGTACTTTGATAATGTTTGGGAAACAAATAACATGTCATATTTGTAGAGTTTGTCAGATTGTGGAATTTCATTACATAGTCTATTATGTTGATAACCATTTTCAGAATTTGGTCAGATTATAGAGGATTATAGATGTCGGATTAAAGTGGTGTGGGAGTAGCAGATTTTCACTGTACTGTGTGACAAAACTTTGTGTTAGTATTCGTTCAAGACTATTCCTCTGTATTTCCAAGTTGTGATCTCTGCTACAGCCACCAACTTCCGACTCATTCCTCCACTGATAGGTTGTCCTCTCGCGTAAGGGATCGTGTGCTAACATTGGTATGGTGGCATCTGCGGCTGTTCACACTGGAGAACGGCTTGCTTACATCCCAAAAGAGATGCTGCTCTGTGCAAAAAACAGCTACATCTCTGAGGTGATGCACAGAGATGTACAGTTCATGAAGCATTTGGAGTCTGCTAGTAGTTGGGTGCCACTCTTGGCCACACTGGTGTATGAGTGGTCGAAGATGGTACGTGTGTGTGTGTGTGTGTGTGTGTGCGTGTGTGTGTGCGTGTGTGTGTGCGTGTGTGTGTGCGTGTGTGTGTGCGTGTGTGTGTGCGTGTGTGTGTGCGTGTGTGTGTGCGTGTGTGCCAGCGTGCATGCACGTGTGTTTGTGTCTGTGTATGTGAATGCATGTGTGTATGGTGTATTTGTAGTATGAATTTGTGTGTGTGTGGTATTGTAAGTATAAACACTTGCATACCTGAGTGTGAATGTACACAGGACACCATTGTACATGTACTCAATCTATCCCTGCTTATCTCTTGGCAGAAGGAAAATGGTAAATGGTTTCCTTACCTTGAAATTGTGCCAAATACCGAAAGCCTTGAGCCTCCTATGATGTGGAGCAAGACTGAGAGAGAAAGACTTTTGTCAGGGACAACCCTGTTATCAAAAGTGGAGGCAGATCTAGGAGAAATTGAACGTGATTACGAGACCATCATAAAACCCTTCATGCAAAGACATCCAGACGTTTTCAAGTAAGTTCCACATTTCCCCTGGAGAATTCTGAAAAGTCAACTTGTTAAGCTAATCTGTTTGAAGAGATCAAGAGACCCTTCAGCATGCTACCTAGTGGTGACTTATTCTACTGTGTGGGACTTCATTTATTTGTATTCTTTCATTCACTGCTTCAAGTAAGAAGCTGATCAGTTTCCAGTTTTACCAAGGGCTGGTGAGCTTTGTGATGGCCTACAGTTTCACAAGCGGACCACCTGCTGACTGTCTTGAGGAAGGAGACCAAGACATCCTGGAGATGACATCCATGGTGCCCGTCATAGACCTTTTGAACCATCACTACAGACACCACGCCGAGTTGAACTTTAGACAGGACCACCTGGAGCTTATTGCCGTAAGAGATATCGAAAAGGTGTGTACAGTGTGTAAGAATACAGTTTAACCTGCTCAGTGAGTATGTACCTGGGTTAGTGCACACTCCTGGTTAGAGATTTTACCTTGATCATTCAGACCCTATCTTATGTACACTACGTCAACCAATACTGATTGTACAGTAGGTACCTCTGATAAGAAGTACAGATTTTGCATGCCCTTCAAGGTACTTACTAGTAAGCAAGTTTGACCGGATACATACCAAGCATACATTGCATCCACTCAAGTACTACATACAGTGTAATTCATGCATCCTGCATAATATCATAACAAGTACATCTACTACTAGACTATAATACATACAAATTATCTTATGAATACATGGAAGTTGTTAGACATGTTGTTGTTAACGATATGAGTTGTTGGACTATTGTTGAACACGTCTATGGTACAGTTGAATAATTTGTGAAAAGAACTGTTGATTATCAGTGTGATAATACCATAGACGTGTTCAACAATAGTCCAACAACTCATATCGTTAAATTATCTTATGCTCCAAGCTATGGTGGTAAGTAGATCTAGGATAGGAGAGGATATCTTAATTTGAATTGGGGAGGCCGCTAGCCCGGGGGGCTACTACTAAGGCACCCAGTGATGATCAACCCAGGTCTAATAATATTCCATGCACTATGTGTTCTACCTAACTGTGTACATGTCCAAATGTGCTCCATATTAACTTGTCACACTGTCTGTGCACATGTATATACTTTATAGTAGTACGTATGTACCTCCTCCACGTACGTACTTGTAGGGTGAGGAGGTTATGAACACATATGGCCAGCATTCTGGGACAAGCCTGCTACACATGTATGGATTTGCTCTGAGGGGAAATCCCCACGATGTGGTATGCCCTCCTAATTTACTGTGACTACACCACAAGTATGTACATACATATGTACGAGTTAAAAATGTAGGGGAAGTCTCTCTACTATTAGGCTTGGTTGCCTGATACGTAAGAACATGTATGTTCAAAATGTTGAAAGTTGAGCTAGAATAGGTCATGTCCACTTTCATAGCACTGCTCTAGAATGCCTAATCAGAGACTGCCACTCCTCATAGGTACCACTGGTTAGCATTGATAACATTGATTCAAAAGTTGTCAAGGATCTAAGTATAGGATTGGCTGCTAGTGAACCGATTCGGTGTATTTAACTTGACCATTTTATTTGTAGGGCTAGTAACTTAGCTACTTCATGACTTGACATGTATATTTATTCAGTTCTTCAATAAACTCTCTCTCTTGTAGGGTTTTCTCTCCTCTGATGTTTTGGTCAAAGCAGCCCTTGATGCAGTGTGTGGGGACAATGTGCGGAGGATTGAGATGATCAAAGAAAGGTGGAGAAAACTGAAAGAACTGGTACATATGCAAATGCATGTATGTACGTATGTATGTCTACATGTATATACATATGTATATGTTATACACTAGGAACACTTTAAGACAAACACTCTCGTGACACATTGCTGCTTAATACAAACCAATTTTAGAGCATCTTCGTTTTGCTGTAGTAGTGTACATACGGTAAGCAAAATCTGATAAGAAGAACATCTGATATAAGAACTAATTTTGTGGATCCCTTAAAGTTTGTCTTTATAAGTTTCTACTGCATCACCTTTAGGAAAATACATAGAGAATGGGTTTGTATGGGATACCAGGATGAAGGGTGTTGTGGGGAATTGAAGGGACCTATATATATTCTATTCCAAAAGGCGGCATAAACAACATGTATACTGGATAGGCCACTTGCTGACCTTTTGGCAGTTGAATGATTGTCGCATCTGGAGATCTCAGGGGGTATATAACTAGGATATGTATCCCTGTCAGTCCCTTTGATGTTGTAGTCTTTTTCCACGGACTGTACAGACTCAGTAATGTTGTGTACTGTACTTCGTAGTATTCTGCATGTACACAGATCATGTGCTTGTGTGTACAACTCGTGCAGGAAGTATACTCTGGGGAAGAAGTATTTGAAATCAACTCAAAAGGGATTCCAGATGAGGACATGTTGAAGTTGATACAGGTTGTGCATACTGTGTGATTACTCATGCACACACACACACGCATGCATGCACACACACATACATGCACACACACACACAAACACACACGCACACATACACACACACATACATACACACACACACACACACACACACACACACACACACACAAGCACACACACACACACACACACAAGCACACACACAAGCACACACACACACACACACACACACACACACAAGCACACACACGGGTACGTATTGAATGAAATACTATTCTGTTTTACGCATTTGTTGAAGTGAGTCCCGTTTGTGGACTTCACTCTTAGTCTGTACGTTTTCTCATTTATGATTATGTTATGTATTATATTTATGTTGTAATCATATTCATCACTTTAATATTACACGTTTCAGTTGCTTTTGGGAAGAAAAGAATACTTTGAAGAAGAAATCCTAATGATACTATCAACTGAAGCAGATAGCGAGGAAGACACTATATCCAGCTCATCAGATGATGATCTAGTCGTTAATTCTAAGCAGGAGATGATAGAAGAACGATACTCGGAAGAGGAACTAGACGACGATGGGGATCTGGGGAGTGTGGTGGAGATGATTGGTAATTTACCTGGAAAGAGCAAGAAATGCATTGGAAGGTGTGTGTTTGTGTGTGTGTGTGTGTGTGTTGTGTGTGTGTGTGTGTGTGTGTGTGTGTGTGTGTGTGTGTGTGTGTGTGTGTGTGTGCGTGTGTGTGTGTGTGTGTGGTTCAAGTGAGTTTACCAAGAGTTGAGTGTGCATGAATGGAACTATACTTATGTACTCTTCCTAACCAACTGAGGTTTCCATATTATCCTTGCACAGGATGATTGAGCTCCAGTTGACTGCCTATCCAGAGTCCCCCATGGTGACCAAGCAAGCCTTGCACAGCAAGAGAACTACACCCAGGGAGAAAATGGCTGCTATTGTCTGTTATGGTCAACAAAAATGTCTTCTGGCTCTCTTAAACCATGTTCAGAATGCACCTTCAACTTGATGCGCTGTAATTTTGTGTTTGTCTGTATGTATTTATGTATGACCACTCGACTCTGTGTAAATACAAACACTACGTTCAGAACGGATATACATGTAGTTGCTGATACAGTGAACACCTACTTATATAACTGCGTCCCCAATCAATCTGCCCTCACTCCTCTCAATAATAATATGAATATAAATATTCATTAATTTTACATGACATTGTGCTATACTGTACTCATCCTGTTCCATTTCAGTATGTTTCATTGTCTGTCTTCTATCAAAGAAGGGAACATGGCTAATTAATTGTATAATGTAACAATTACCTAGGGACTATATATACATAGTACAAATGCTGATTTGTGTGTGTGATATCTTCATTATTAATCATAATTATATTAAAATAAAATATAATTATAATAATTAATTAGGGACTATTTATATATATAATATATACTATACATAACACAAATACTGATGCATATGTTGCCTCCTGGAAGTGAGGGTAATAGGCTAAGTATAAGGCATCTTTTCAAGCAACCCCTAAAAATTAATTTTAGAGTACCCAATCAGCGATAATAATCACTTATTATTAGTAGTAGCTACCACTAGTCTATATATAATATTGTTGTCAATCATTCCTGCATTGTCGTACATATGCTGCTTATATATAGTGCTCCCCATTTGTGTGGTACACATTTGTGTGGTACACGTAGTGATTGTATAATGATGCTTCTAAACTGATGTGTGACCACATCAAAGGATTTATCGTGTCTGCATATTTCATACAGATCTATATCGCCCTATATTTTAGTATGGTGGGAAAATACAGATACGTGTCATTTTCTAACACGGAAACTACTGGTTAACCTCCAAAAAGTATCCATTGCTGAAGTATTCGAATAGTTTACAGTCACTTGGAATCTTCAGAGCATTTAGCATCTGTTTAGATGCAGCATAACCTCCCTCCTAGCCCCTCGTTGTACGATATCAACGTATGGAGGCGCTTAAAGGATCAGTTTAGAAGCCGATTATAACCTATACATACAACATAGAGTACATTGTAATGATGGTTATGGGTGGTTTATGGCCTTGAGTTGAAAAAAAAAAATAAAAAAGGTCACCCATTCGGGGTCGAACAAACCCATGGTCGGTTTTATAGGGACTTTCCACAGATACTGTGTACTTGGTCATTCCGCGAATGCAGAAGACACTATTCTAGCTGGGAGGTCAGCCGCGAGTCCCAAAGCTCCCCCCTACGGTTCTTTGTAGAGAGTATTGCGACTGACCACCAGGAAGTGAGCTCTTTTTTTTCAGAGAAAAAAACCGTCCTTTTGGAGTTTCGAACCCGCGACCTGGAGCCTAGAGTCGTGTCACCTGACCAACCGGCTACCGTGACCTATCTATTTTACTATTAGTATCTGCGCTATTTATAGTTGCCCTAAGTGTAAAATTTGATAAAAATGATAAAAGTGGAGTCGCAGAAGCCTTCCCCAGCACTCAAAATACTTGGACGTCTACTTTAGGTTTGTATAAACCTTCGCTGGAGATATAAAGTTCGGCGAAGCCGTTTCGCTTGAATTCTAGCCGAATTTCTAATTCTCGGCCTTTTGAAATCGGCCATCTTTTTTGCCCAATATGAAATATAATATAAATTCACTGTTTCAGTTACGTGTAAGAACACATTATGACATTATGTTACCTAAAGGCTAAAGACTCGTGACAGATTCTAATGATCAGAGCGTACTGGAGATGGGTGCAGTGGAAACGAAGTTCTTTCAGTTTTTACTAACCGAAGAAGAACGGAAAGATGACAGTAAGAAGGAATCCAAATGGAAATTACCTGGAGAAGAAGAGATCCTTCGGAAAATGCAGTCTTCGGAATCCGATATGTCAGCCCACTTACAGAAGAACTTTAATCCTAATAAACACATGGGACCCAGTCCTTCCAACGACACGCCTCTGATATACGCTGTCAGGTTCGAACACAAACTTTTCCTGAACGAATGCCTTCGATTTGGCAGTGACAAGAGTTATGTTTATCATCCGTCTGTGTGTCTGTTGGACAAGGTGTGTGTGTGTGTGTGTGTGTGTGTGTGTGTGTGTGTGTGTGTGTGTGTGTGTGTGTGTGTTTGTGTGTTCGTGTGCGTGTGTGTGCGCATGCATGTGTGTGTTTGTGTGTGTGTGTGTGTGTGTGTGTGTGTGTGTGTGTGTGTGTTCACACGTTTCAATGCTGTGTAGGATGAGAATACACCATTACATCTGGCTGCTCAGTCTGGTCTACTTGGATGTGTTGAAGTAAGTGTGTACCTGTACCAATGTATGTATGTAATGTATTGTACAATTTATATGTACAGTCGAACCTTATTAATACAACATCTCTACAGCATAAGATTATTGTTAAGTCCCTACATTTTCAGCTGATGTACACACGCATTATAGTACTGTCAACATGAAATGCTTTTAGCATGGAATTGTGGAATTGTCCATAGAATTTCTCGTTAAGGAGGTTCAACTGTACATTGGTGTGTACGTGGTGTGCTTTGTATGTATGTATATTGTGTATACCTACGTATGTACGTACATGTACATACGTAAGTGTATCAAGAGATTCTGTATGCACCATGCACATGTGCTTACTATCCTCTCTTCTAACGCCAACACCCAGCTTCTCTTGGCTTAGGGGTCTCCGTTGTTGATAAAGAACACTTTGGGAAAGACTCCATGTGATTTGGCATCAGATTCTGGTCAATTTGTGATAGTAAAACTACTAGAGCCCAAGATGGTGTTTGTAGTGAGTGGATGTGTAGAGTGCTGTGAGTGAGTGTGTAGAGTGCTGTGTGTGAGTGTGTGTGTATGTAGAGTGTTGTGTGTAGAGTGCTGTGTGTGACTGTGTGTGAGTGTATAGAGTGCTGTGTGTGAGTGTGTGTGTATGTAGAGTGTTGTGTGTAGTGTGACTGTGTGTGAGTGTGTAGAGTGCTGTGAGTGTTGTGTGTGAGTGTGTAGAGTGTTGTGTATAGTGTGTGTGTATGTAGAGTGTTGTGTGTAGTGTGCTGTGAGTGAGTGTGTGTGTATGTAGTGTGCTGTGTGTATAGAGTGCTGTGTGTAGAGTGCTGTGTGTGAGTGTGTATGTATGTAGAGTGCTGTGTGTGAATGTGTGTGTATGTAGAGTGTTGTGTGTAGTGTGCTGTGAGTGTCGTGTGTGAGTGTGTAGTGTGTGTGTATGTAGAGTGCTGTGTGTAGTGTGCTGTGAGTGAGTGTGTAGAGTGTTGTGTGTGAGTGTGTAGAGTGTTGTGTGTGTATAGAGTGCTGTGTGTAGTGTGCCGTGAGTGAGTGTGTAGAGTGCTGTGTGTAGTGTGCTGTGAGTGTGTAGAGTGTTGTGTGTAGTAGCGTTGGGCGATAATACGATAATCGTATTTATCGTGATAATTAGCAGCAATGATAAATTATCATATTCATTCACACCTTGAATGATTATCAAAATTATCGACTTTGCTAATTAAATATGGCTGCTCAACTAAGTTTGGTGAAAAAGACGAATACCAAGAGTCCTGTATGGAACCATTTCAGCCTTAGAGCTGATGATAAGGGATTGCCCATAGCTGGAGATGAGGACAAGCCTGTGTACCAAAAGTGTTTGAAACAGTACCAGCTTCAGATATTGCGTAAATTCTAACCGATATTCTGTTATTGCTAACTGTTAACTGATTACTGGGTAACCGACAAAAACATTACCTTTTCCATGATCTGTACCGTATAATGTGATAAATGATGAGTTGATTGTACAATAATCGTGATAATCGTGATATTATTTGCTACAATAATCATGGATGAATTCCTCTCTTATCGCCCAATGCTAGTGTGTAGTGTGTCTGTATGTAGAGTGTTGTGTGTAGTATGCTGTGAGTGTTGTGTGTGAGTGTGTAGTGTGTGTGTATGTAGAGTGTTGTGTGTAGTGTGCTGTGAGTGTTGTGTGTGAGTGTGTAGAGTGTTGTGTGTAGTGTGTGTGTATGTAGAGTGTTGTGTGTAGTGTGCTGTGAGTGTTGTGTGTGAGTGTGTAGTGTTGTGTGTAGTGTGTGAGTGTGTAGAGTGTTGTGTGTAGTGTGCTGTGAGTGACTGTGTGTGGTGAACTTACTTGTAACTTGCAATTTTTGACATTTTTACTATCCCAATTCTCATTTGTAGCCAACAGAAAAATCAGAAATGGAAACAGACAATGACCTCTCCTTCAGGGCAAGGGTACGTCTGATCCTACGAATGATGAGAGTTGGCTTTGCTCCATTTTGTGTGGAGACTGTTGTACTACCAGCTAGTGTACTCGGTGTTGTGGGAATGTGTCTTGTTATCTAGGAATGAATCCATTTATCTCTGTTTGTTTGTTGGCGGATGAGGAGGGTGAGATATTTGCGTGAGCTGCACACATGTATACATTGTCATATGTAGCTCTGGGCACTCTGTGTGCGCACGTATATACATACTGAGGAGCACAGCATACATACATGCATCAGTGTGCCAATTGGAGAGTGTGTGTTAGAAGAAATGAGTTTGTGGTGCTTGTACCCTATGTACATACCCTCTAATGTGCACAGCCATCATGTAAAATCTGTTGTTGTTGTTTACAGATTCCAGTGATGAATTTGTTATTGTCATTCCACCGTGCTTTGATCCGAATGCTCCCCTCACTGCTGCTGGACAGACTCAGCAGAACACTGTCGAGGACAGGACCAACGACAGGAATAACACTATTTGTGGAGAAGACAGCATTGGGGAGCTCCCAGACTGGGAGGTGCTGTCCTCGCCAGACGGACCACCCCAGCCTATTCCCCAACTAGGACCTAATCCGGACAACACCAGCCCACGTGTTTCACCAAATGCCACACCGAAGCAGGCCAGGAGGGATGCCAGCAACTTCAAGTTTCATAGGATGACCCTTGGTGAGGCCACCATCAAGGAGCCTCTCACCATAGCCACTGGTCTGGTTAATATATACGTTCACCAACTTTGTCAAGGACATCCACGTCCATCACCGCCCACAGGACTCCCCAGCTGGGGACATTAGGCTTGAACCCGTTGATAACAACCAGAATATTTGTGGACAGAATGACCTCACCACCCCTTTCGAAGGTGGATCAGACGAGGACTTTCAGGTATGTATGTACATATTTGCTGCAGTGTGTGTTACAGCACTTGTCTGTGTGTGTCTGCCTCACTGTATGTTCTCCAGATGTTATATTCATCCATCTTGTTTGTCCGTAGGATGCCTGTACATATTTGGTTGACCAAAATATACTTGACTCAGTTGAAGTCGTTCAGCAGGTTGGAGACTCCGACAAATATACTCCAGAGCTCGAACAAGAGTCTACAGTAGAGAACACACAGGAATGTATCCAATGTGAAGGAGACAGTTGTGATAACACTTCTACCACGCCTGCTTTCAAGCTTCCAAAGAAGTACACACCTCCACAGGCAAAGTGGGCACCTCCTAAAGAACCCACTAACCTCGTGGATAGGCTGGTGAGCATGGGATTCCCGAATCTCCACCTGAACGAGGAGCTGTTGAAGAAGCACAACAACCACATAAGAGCTGTTGTGAATGAGCTCCTCGACTGCCAGAGTTGAACTTGCTGTGTGTAATACACCTACCTACCCACAATAATAATGAAATGTTTCATAGTTTAGCACCCACACCCAAACACACACACACACTGCATATTAAAATTATTATTACGAATATCTCTATTTCAGACATATGTATGTATTAATTTTGTGAGTGTGTTAAAATGATTTTTGTAAATTTATGCTGATGCATACAACTTCATATTATGTGTACTAGTGCATTGTTTAATTATTTTTTGTGCATTGAAAGGTAGTTACGTGGGTCAAAGTCTGATCCTATTACACCAAACTCTCCAAACCAACAAGTATCCCCCCCCCCCCCCACACACACACTGGAACTACTTAGGCATCTCATTTTGGGCTTCGAGGTTATTACGTTTGGCATACCCGTTATGCCCGAATTCCAGACCAATTTCTAATTCTTGGAATTTGAAAATAGGGCATCTTTTTTCAAGCAACCCCTAAAAATTAATTTTAGAGTACCCAATCAGCGATAATAATCACTTATTAGTGGCTACCACTAGTCTATACATAATATTATTGTAAATCATTCCTGCATTGTCGTACATATGCTGCCTATATATATGCTCCCCATTTGTGTGGTACACGTAGTGATTGTATAATGATGCATACAACATACAGTACATTGGTTATGGGTGGTTTATGAGTTAAAAAAAAATAATAATAAAAAAGGTCACCCATTCGGGGTCGAACGAACCCATGGTCGGTTTTATAGGGACTTTCCACATGTACTGTGTACTTGGTCATTCCGCGAATGCAGAAGACACTATTCTAGCTGGGAGGTCAGCCGCGAGTCCCAAAGCTCCCCCCTACGGTTCTTTGTAGAGAGTATTGCGACTGACCACCAGGAAGTGAGCTCTTTCTTTTCAGAGAAAAAAACCGTCCTTTTGGAGTTTCGAACCCGCGACCTGGAGCCTAGAGTCGTGTCACCTGACCAACCGGCTACCGTGACCTATCTATTTTACTATTAGTATCTGCGCTATTTATAGTTGCCCTAAGTGTACAATTTGATAAAAAATGATAAAAGTGGAGTCGCAGAAGCCTTCCCCAGCACTCAAAATACTTGGACGTCTACTTTAGGTTTGTATAAACCTTCGCTGGAGATATAAAGTTCGGCGAAGCCGTTTCGCTTGAATTCTAGCCGAATTTCTAATTCTCGGCCTTTTGAAATCGGCCATCTTTTTTGCCCAATATGAAATATAATATAAATTCACTGTTTCAGTTACGTGTAAGAACACATTATGACATTATGTTACCTAAAGGCTAAAGACTCGTGACAGATTCTAATGATCAGAGCGTACTGGAGACGGGTGCAGTGGAAACGAAGTTCTTTCAGTTTTTACTAACCGAAGAAGAACGGAAAGATGACAGTAAGAAGGAATCCAAATGGAAATTACCTGGAGAAGAAGAGATCCTTCGGAAAATGCAAATAATAAACACATGGGACCCAGTCCTTCCAACGACACGCCTCTGATATACGCTGTCAGGTTCGAGCACAAACTTTTCCTGAACGAATGCCTTCGATTTGGCGGTCACCCTTTCGTAACTAACGCCAATGGTCAGACAGCCTTTCATGTAGCGTGTGCTTCTTCTCGTTCGAGTCAGAGAACAGACAAAAAGAGAAAGGAGCTCCTCCCAATGCTCTTAGACCAGCCCGTGAATAAGAATATCAACTACCGTTTATCCGTTTATCCGTATACCGTTCGGACCGCGAGAGGAGAAATGGAATGGTGGTGGTGTGTGTGTGTGTGTGTGTGTGTGTGTGTGTGTGTGTGTGTGTGTGTGTGTGTGCGTGTGTCTGTGTGCGTGCGTGCGTGTGTGTGTGTGTGTGTGTGTGTGTGTGTGTGTTCACACGTTTCAATACTGTGTAGGATGAGAATACACCATTACATCTGGCTGCTCAGTCTGGTCTACTTGGATGTGTTGAAGTAAGTGTGTACCTGTACCAACGTATGTATGAATGTATGTAATGTACGTATTGTACAATTTATGTGCAGTCGAACCTTATTAACACAACATCTCTACAGCATAAGATTATTGTTAAGTCTCTACATTTTCAGCTGATGTACACGTGCATTATCTAAGTACTGTCAACAGGAAATGCTTTTAGCATGGAAATGTGGAATTGTCCATAGAGTATCACGTTAAGAAGGTTCAACTGTACATTGGTGTGTACGTGGTGTGCTTTGTATGTATGTATATTGTGTATACCTACATACGTATGTACGTACGTACATGTACATACATACATGTACGTATCTAGAGATTCTGTATGCACCATGCACATGTGCTTATTATCCTCTCTTCTAATGCCAACACCCAGCTTCTCTTGGCTTATGAGTCTCCATTGTTGAGGAAGAACACTTTGGGAAAGACTCCATGTGATTTGGCATCAGATTCTGGTCAATTTGTGATAGTAAAACTACCAGAGCCCAAGATGGTGTTTGTAGTGAGTGAATGTGTAGAGTGCTGTGTGTGTATAGAGTGTTGTGTGTAGTGTGCTGTGAGTGACTGTGTGTGAGTGTGTAGAGTGCTGTGTGTGAGGTTGTGGGTAGTGTGCTGTGAGTGTTGTGTGTGAGTGTGTAGAGTGCTGTGTGTGATGTGTATGTATGTAGAGTGCTATGTGTGTGTGTGTATGTAATGTGTTGTGTGTGAGTGTGTAGAGTGTTGTGTGTGAGTGTGTAGAGTGTTGTGTGTAGTGTGTGTGTATGTAGAGTGTTGTGTGTAGTGTGCTATGAGTGTTGTGTGTGAGGGTGTAGAGTGCTGTGTGTGAGGTTGTGTGTAGTGTGCTGTGAGTGTTGTGTGTGAGTGTGTAGAGTGCTGTGTGTGAGTGTGTATGTATGTAGAGTGCTGTGTGTGAATGTGTGTGTATGTAGAGTGTTGTGTGTAGTGTGCTGTGAGTGTCGTGTGTGAGTGTGTAGTGTGTGTGTATGTAGAGTGTTGTGTGTAGTGTGCTGTGAGTTTTGTGTGTGAGTGTGTAGAGTGCTGTATGTGAGGTTGTGTGTAGTGTGCTATGAGTGTTGTGTGTATGTAGAGTGTTGCATGTGTGTAGTGTGTTGTGAGTGTTGTGTGTGAGTGTGTAGAGTGTTGTGTGTAGTGTGTGTGTATGTAGAGTGTTGTGTGTAGTGTGCTGTGAGTGTTGTGTGTGAGTGTGTAGAGTGTTGTGTGAGTGTGTGTGTATGTAGAGTGTTGTGTGTAGTGTGCTGTGAGTGTTGTGTGTGGTGAACTTACTTGTAACTTACAATTTTTGACATTTTTTCTATCCCAATTCTCATTTGTAGCCAACAGAAAAATCAGAAATGGAAACAGACAATGACCTCTCCTTCAGGGCAAGGGTACGTCTGATCCTCATATTTGAATGGCGAGAATTGGCTTTGCTCCATTTTGTGTGGAGACCGTTTTAACAATTACCATGTATGTATGTATGTATGTATGTATGCATATAATATAGCAGAAAATGTCCGGAGTTATACGGAATATGGAAATTGCATATGGCTGTATCATGTTGCTGTGAGCTCAATTTATATCGAAATCATGAGAGTTTTATTCGCTGGACGTTTCATAGTTAATAAGTACTTACCTGTCGTTTATAGAAGAAGTATGAGAACTACTGTACGTCTTTTATGTTCTGGAGTTAGTCAAACTTATGAAATAAAGTCTAAAACTATGTTGGAATATAAAGACCACGACCTCCCGGATTTCTGGAAAGAAAGAATTGCTATCCTCGAGAAGAATGGACGTAATCTAAGAGTAGACGTATCATTGCCGCCGTGTATAGCACGTGATGGATTAATTCGCGGGTTCCTAGAGGACTGTTTCTGGTGGAGGGGGCCTATATTCGACAGCCTCCAATACCTCCTGCTTTATGCTGAGTCATCGGATCCAGCCAATAACACCAGCTGCAGAGAGGGGTTGGAGTACAGGAAACGCTACCCGTTCATTTTCGACTGGCCATGGTCTCCATTGAGAGCTCTCTCTCCCTACCAGGGGTCAGCTTTACTTTCAGATGGAAAAGGACATTTTCTTGTTTTGGAGGTCGGCTCTACTAGGGAGTTTTTGCCTGGTTCGTGGGTTGAAAACAGGAAGACTAAAACTGTTGCTGGCTTTCGAAATCGTAAACGAAGGAACATCAAGGCGCGACTCCTCCACCATGTGCGTCTCTGGCATTCTATACAGACTCACGTTCTATCAACCGAAGGTGTTGGTTTCATGGATAGTGACATGTACATGGTTGGACCACTGATCCGGAGTGCTGACTCAGCAGTCCCATGGCCCTAACGTTATAACCTTTGTGAACACCATGCATCATCACATCTGGTTCCCCTAAGCATGGAGGACATTGACTACAGCTTGTATTTGTAAGTGAGCATGTTTGTGTATTCCACCAACTCTATATTGGCTACATGCTATGTACGTACATATGTATATTGCCTATAAATATGCAACTATCTTTGTTAAAATGATGTCTATTGCTCTGTGTGCATTATCACATATACATACCTGTTTGGATCCTTCATGACATGAGTATTGTATCGATATGAATGCATTATGTATAATATTGTTTTAGTAAATGATAGTGAAGTAAGATTGACATACTCGGTACAGTGTACGTATATCTCCTAACGAGGATGTACATATGTGCTGTGAAAAGTTTAACATTGAGCCTCTGTGTCTAAGTTGATCTCAACTGTGATCTTATTGTAATGTTATAGAGAGGAACCTCTTTACAAAAGGTGCAATGGGCTATCTAATTTGTCCACTGTAGAGAAGTTGTCCACTCTTCAGAGGTGGAAATGTGTTAGTGCTATGGAAAAGTCTATTTCTGACGCCTTAGAAAGTGTCCTTTATAGGGAGGTAATGCCATGATGTCCTTTATTCCGAGTGTCCTATGAGAGGGTCCCCTGTAGTAGGTTGAACTGTGATTATTGATTGAAAGTCGCTTTTTTAACTTTTGGTTAAATAAGGACCTGTTTGTCATGGATGTTGTTTGACTTACAACTCACTTCTTGTTTGGCATTCCTTGTTAGTGTGAAACAAATTGAAGGGTATATTTGGTCATGGAGTCAATTTCTGTTTGCGACAAGCATTTTATAAAGTTCTGTAGATGTCAACAGGAGAAACATTAGCTAACAGCAAGACAATTGTTTGTTTTTCAGTGCGTGCTACAATTGTACATATCATAGCTATGAAGTTCTTTATTGCCGGATGTATGTATCTTGTTCCAGGCCTGTGTGGTACGTACGTATATACATGTGTGTATATTGTGTACGAACATTTAAATCTAATCTGATGATCATTGAGAAAATAATTAATCACAGGACGTAATTGAGTGGAATAGGAAGCAACCCAAACCCTTTTACCCAGAACCTTCACTCCATGGGTTCCATTTTGTCCTTCAGGAGTACCTGAAGTGTGAAAGGACTCAAAAGACTCCACATCACGTCTTTTGGATGACTATTCAGTCTAGTGAAGTGGGAGTGGTTTCTAGTTACGCCCATGCACTCAATTACTTCCACTGATTAATTGATCGTTCAATCAGCTACATACGATGCACTGGTACAGCCTTTTCCGAGCATTATTATGTACACAATAATCTTTTTATCGTCATGTTTACGATTCCATACATTCTGAAGACAATCATTAATAATAATAAGGCAATGTATAAAACTTAAATTGACAATAATAATAATAATAATAATAATAATAATAATAATAATAATAATGTAATAATAATATGATGATTTCTTTGCAATAATACAGTCTTATTGAGGACATGTGGATTCTTGTAATGGTTGCTCAAACACACATAATATGAAAGTACATTTCTAATATTCAAGTTTTACTAGTGTACATTTGGCAAATATTCAGCCATCCATGCTTCAATACATACATACGTAAGTACATGAAGTGTACAATGCAAACATGTATGTATGATGTGCATAAGTATGGTCAACATCAAGTTATCATCAATAATTCTATTTTGTCTAAATCTCATCCTGGACTGAACTGTACAATTTCCCATAAAACTCCACGCCACTGAGACAGAACTTCTTATTTCCCTTCAAATTCGGGCCGATTTGAATGATTTTGACATATCGGCCGAGAAAACTGCTACCAATGGTGCAGTACTTGCTTTGGGATTCTTTCTCCCATACATCGTGGGCCACCCGCTGCCACTTTTTCCCTTCCAGCGACACATGGATCTCCCACTCCTGAGGCTGGCCGTATGTACCATGTCCCGAACACTGGAGCTGATATCCGCTGAGCTCCACCAAACGATGCTTTTTAAAGTCAAACTGAAAGTAGGGATTTTCATTTCCGGGGTCCTCCGTGGCCACTATGTTGTTGGATGGCATTTTGAAGAGTGTTTCAATGTTACCATACAGCGAGCTGGAATGGGAGATACTTATTTTACTGAGTTTGTTGCCATTCGACACTGACTGGCGTTTGTTGCAGGTCAGAATTTGATACAGTATCCCATGCGAATTTCCTTGTACATAAGGTACAACAGCTGTGGAATGATGAATAGGGGATCTAGTTAGTACAGTACTACTTTTATGTGTGAGCATAGTAATTATAATCACAGCATTCTTACATGCCATACGTACTCTACTAGAGGTTACATACAATACACACATACTAGTTATGTACATGTGAGCGGATCTGAGAAAAGGGCCCACTTGTCAATTTCATGCATTTGCTGCATTGTGAACACTTATTCCATTCCAAAGATATGCTGGATTTTGTATTACATGTTAAATTGATCGTTTATAGAAACGAGAATAGTGTAAACTATTGAGCAACCTATGGAAATTTGGCTAAGATACACCAAAATGTGTTTTGACCGTTGTCGCTGTCTCATTAATGACCAAAGTGGGCCCTGCTGTCAGATATGCTCACATACGTATGCATACTATATGTGGTAAAACATACGTACCTATGTACAGATATGTGTACTATGTGCAAACTGTAATGTTTGCACTTAGGCAGGTAAATATTATGTTTTTTAACTGCTGATCTGTATGTGCGGGTATGTATTGGGGTGCATGGTACACAGATGTTCTCTGGTTTCATACAAGAAAATGTGTATTTGATATTTACCTGGATCCACTGTGATCACGCAATCCTCGTGTATTTCTCCCGATACTCCTTTTGTGTTGGTTACGTTCAACTTAGGACCAGCATCTTTGTTGTCTGTTACCAGCAGTTCATTCTCAGTAGTGTTGAAGCCAGTTCCTTTCCTGAGGAAGCCTTGTTTCTACAAAAGCACACAGGAGAAAATAATTCATCTTCTGTGACACCTCATCAACTCTTACTGGCAATATAATATGTACTGTACATGCAGTGTATATATTATATTCACAGTTGATTGCCACTTCATTGATTATCATTTACTGTACATACAGTAAATGTACTTATGTATGCAATTCACTATATTATAAATGTGCTATATACACTTATGCACGTATACGTATGTCGTGTATGTACGTACATACAGTAGATCAGCTGGGTGTTTTACTGAGTATGTGTACGTACGTACGTATGTATGTGTATGTATGTATGTATGTATGTACGTAAGTACGTATATATGTATGCATATGTATGTATGTACATATGTAGTTTTGAATCATTATTTTCATTCAGTAAATTGCGAACCCTGTCAATGTGAGACTACTGATGTGAAAGAGCTTACCTTTTTTGTTACTCGGAGAACGGTGAGGGTCTTCCTATTGGACGTGCTGTCGATTGACTCATAATCGTGCTCATCCATGACATCATCTTCCTCGCTCCCTGTGCTCACTTCGTCTGTTGAATTGCCCTTGCTGCGGACATACTTGGTGTATGTCCGTGGGGGGAGAGGTGGTGAATCTTTTCTGTTTCGAGGGGGAGCAGGTGCGTCTGTCTCAACATACATGTCATCCATTGGGATGTTTGTGTGTGAGGATTGTGGCAGCTCGGCTACAGGTTCCGGATGAGAGGGCTGAGAGTGGGGAATCTGATACATAGATGGTGGTATTCTGTCTGTGGATGGCGGGTACAGAGGTTCTATGGGAGGGTTCTGTATCACGGACTGAACTCGCGATCTGGTTTTTTTCCCATCTTTGGAGGTATTGGGAGTTCCATAGTAAGTCTTCGGATCACGTCTTATCACCTGCGAACGTGGCCTTCCGTAGTCATCCTTGATTTCAGGATTTCCATCGATGTATGTGGGAACGTAGGTATCATTGTCCTTATTGGGCTTGCTCTGTGACTAAATCGGACAAATAATGGATAAGTATATTTAAATGCCTATAAATTTGGTGTTATATTTCATTCACTAATACATTACAGTATTCAACAATTGTTTGTTCATTATACTGGTTTGTAGAGTTAAACAATGATTCAATATATTTAGAGCTGCAAGATTTCCACCACGTTTGTGTTGAGAGCATAGTCAATTTGATGCAATTTGAAGAATCGTGTGTATCTTCCTCCTGTGTCCATAATACTGAGGTACGTATATGAGACTAGTGCTGAGACAATTAATCGATTAATTAATGCAATCTCAATGTCATATGCTCACTTAATCTATTAATCAATATTGTGGTTTGTGGTCAACTATACCTACAGTAACATGTCATTCTTCCTATCACTGCATAATATATACATAGCTACCACTGTTTGTCTCACCTGATGGCGGTGACGCCCTTCCTGTATGTTTATCAGAGGCTGGTATCTTGCTTCATCTTGGCTACTAGAGGTACCCATGTTGCTGATGATTGGTTGGTTTGTCTGCTTTGGTTTAGGCGGCAGTGGAGGACCTGGATCCTGTGTTTGTGGGGCAGGTTGTGAAATGATACAGAATTGCCAGTACATATTATTTTGATATCTAGATCCATGTTATGATACTAGTGCATAATTTAATAGGTGTTATTCACATACGTATTAATTGTGATGTAAGCCATCGTGTATGTATGCAGTTCCTTCTTATGTGTATATAGTTTATGTGATTACAGTAATTAAATGAATTGATACTGATTTGCGAAATTTGTGAAAATAATGTAGTGCAGAAATTGTTATATATTAGCTAAATACAGTACTGTGTTGTAGACTCACCACATTGACATATCTACGACCAGATGGATTGCTAGGTCCAACGACATCATCGTATGTGGAGGCGCGCTTGACACTGTCTGGATCTTGCAGCCATTGCTGTATTTCAACTGCAGAAGGCCTTGCAGACGGCTCGTCATTGAGACATTGCAATATGACTATCCTTATTGGATCACCTTGTGCTATCTTCTTGAAGCACTTCTTACGTCTTTCTTCTTCGGGGACACGGATGAAAGTTGGCTGGCCATAGGCAGTTGGGTTCTCACAGGGCTTGTATTTGTCTTTCACATCTGGTTCTGGATTCTCTCCCGACATCATTTCCAGCAAAACGACTCCCAGTGAATACACATCTACCGAGGAAGGAACGTATTTCGTTCCGAATAGAGCCTCTTGAGGCATGTAGATGGGAGTGCCCGGCTGACGAGTGGCGTAGATGGGCGAGTGTACGTGAAACACGTGCTTGGCTCCTCCCAAATCTGATAACTTCGCTTTGCCGTTCTCCGTGAGAAGGATGTTCTTTGGCGTGACGTCGCGATGGGACACGTTCCTGCTGTGAAGGTACCTCAAGGCTGAAGAGACGTCTATCCCAATGTCGTAAGCCTCCTTAGCGGACAAGGGTCCTCCCTTTCGTCTCAGCAGCTCGTGCAAACTTATGTGCATCAGTTCCAGAACGATACACAGGCGATTACGACTGTCGTAGTAATGGCCGAAACACTGGATGAGGTTCGGGTGCCTTAAACGCTGAAGCAGCTTTGCTTCTTCTTCGGCCTTATCTTTCGCCGGAGTGTGTTCAAGGAGAAGGTCATGGATTCGTTTCGTGGCTACTTTCACTCCTTCCCACTCTGCTTCTATAACGACCCCGTAGGATCCTTTACCCAGGACGTTCTTTGGAATCTCGTTTACGTCTTCCAAGTATTCGCCACGCTGATCACCTGGATAGCCTTCGGTGTACGGCATAGTGTCGTTGGGGGATCTTCGCTGAAATGAATCCGTCGATTGCATAAATCGTGCGGCGATCCCAAATGAAGCTGCTTTTATACTCTGCGCGGATCAGGTGAAGTCCCAGGTTCGTTATAGGCCATGACATATGATCGTTGGTGCTATTTTTGGAGTAGAGCCGCGCGTGTTCTCACGCCCACGGTCGATCGACACCATTTTTATTCGTCTACTGTGGACAATTCCGGTGGTTCTACGGGTTTTTTCCCCACAACCCAAATACAATTTAACACAAGGGAACTTCACAGCTGAGACCAGGGCCGGTCAAAGTGGTCTTAATTGTGAGGTGGTTCTAATTCTGGAGTAATACAGTACAGAGATTCGTCCAACTGGAACCAGCGGTCCTATGTATTTACCAAAGTATTGTGTGATCCCATGCAGACTGAATCTTTGTAGTGAATTTAGTTTCCCTACAAACAGTTATCTGGTGGCTGAAACCCCAGATAATGCTTCTAGCACCACAATTGGCATCTTGGTACCAGACCCACACCCTTGTGATGAGCAGACCACACTCATCACATCAACTGTGCACAGTGAATATTCCTTAATGTTGCATCCTACAATACACTGGCTCAAAATTACATGTTTTTTCAATTAAGACTGTGGGAATCCTGCCCATGTACTGTACTGTTCATGGAAACCAATTGAAGTAAAGTAAACTTGTCATGTTTCTACCAGCAAGATTCACCATAGCACTGCGCGTGACATCCATATGTAATAACCATATAGAGTACTGGTCACATATGAACACATACCAGGTTTCTGCATCAAACTGAAAGTACCTGAGTTGACCACTTACCTTTAAATGCTGTTGAATCTATACTGCATTCTGGATTGGATGAGACGTACCCTGCCCTCTCCAACTTTCTCATATCTATATTACATCCAAATTCTCAACCTCAACAACAAGATGTTAATACTTGCATCACTCTAAAGCATGCATATCATATGTGCTACCCTTTAAAATTTATGGATGATACCATGGTGTGAATTGATCTCCGTTGCTGCTAGGCGATTCCTTCTCCTGTCTGACTGGCTACAGCCATCCCACCAAGTGCCCATGCAGGTCAAGGATAAGAAGGAACAGTCTGACAGCAATAGAGATTAATTCAAACCTTGGCACCATCAGTGAGGTTTGATAGGTAATTATTCAATTCATCAATAAATCTATATTACACCCAGACAGTCTTACTCCAGGTGGTGCTCATAAAGACTGTCGTAGCAGAATAGACTATCTTTCTCCCCTGGGGAACTTGATGGGACAGTCACAGCATACCAGACTACATGGGGACATTTATTACATTGGGTTAGTTATTTTAGTGTGTTCATATATTGGAGTTTCCCTTTGAGGGTAACTACCTTCTAAGTTGCCAATAATGTGTACTTCTGCTTATTAGGTATTGAAGCCTCAGCTGTGTGGTGTATAATGTGTTTACTCGGGTGTCTGTATACGTAGGGATTAGCCGAAATTACACTTTTCGTGACCAACCGACCATGAAGGACAATCGTGACCATCTCTAATCACTTTGTAACAGGATACTTCACTGGTGACACATCTGGTGCGTGTGGGACGAGTGTACTCTCCAAAACGTCACCTTATTTGTGAATAACATGTATTCTCCAAGACATCGCCTTGCTGTTTTCTGACGTGTACTCTCGGAATCATCCCCTTCTTATTGGGTGATGTGTACTCTCTGGAACATCACTTTGGTGTGTATGTGGTGTGTACTCTCTGGAACATCACTTTGGTGTGTATGTGATGTGTACTCTCTGGAACATCACTTTGGTGTGTATGTGATGTGTACTCTCGGAAGCATCCCCTTCTTATTGGGTGATGTGTACTCTCTGGAACATCACTTTGGTTTGTATATGATGTGTACTCTCGGAAGCATTCCCTTCTTATTGGGTGATGTTTACAGTGTGGTCTCTATGTCATTTTTGAAGGGTACAGAACCCTTCTTGAGACCCAAAGTACCCTTCATCATGACTCAAAATACCCCCTGCACCCCTCTTCTAATGATCAATGTACATCAACATGGTTTTACTGTTGAGTAGTGTATAACATATTGATTATACTTTACAGTGATTATTATGCATAATTGTACTGTTGCCGTCGTTGTTGTATGACTGCTTTATTAAAACCCCTCAAAAATGTTCCACACACATAAAGGTCCCCTTCTTTATTTCAATTCTGGTGACCACACTGATGTCTACTCTCTGGAACATCACTTTGGTTTGTGGGTAATGTACACTCTTTGAAAGGTCACCTTGTTTGAGGGGTGACATGTAGCCTCCAAGCATCACCTGTGTTGTGGGAGACGTGTATTCTTCAAACATTATTTTCAACAGATTGTTCAATGTAGTGTGATAGAAGTCAGTTGACATGATAAGCCTTAATAGATTGATGTCAATATTTTGGACAATTACGCACGTCACATGTTGGCAAAATGATTGCAACATTTCGAGGAGGCCATTATGGCTGATACAGGACCACCTCTCCCATACCAAAAGTCCTATGATTGTACAATCATCGTCCTTTATTTGTTAAAATATTGACTCCATCATTCAGTAAGTGCCAGGTTTCTTTGTGGTTTGAACTACCGGCATTCCCTCTCATGACACTACAAGGGATTATTCTTGGCCGACTATCATCAAGAGGTATACCCTATGTGTGAGTGCTATCCACTGTGGGGTTCAAAGGGCATAACCACAAGTATGTATGAGTTGCTTACTATGCTCACTCTATCACAACAATGTCGTAATAACAGTTTTGTTGTCACGTTTTGTTGGCTTTTGCCATCTCCTGTGATACTTTCAAGTCTATGCTGAGTGAACAGCTCCACAGGTGCCGTTTGGAGTAGTCCCTAATCCATCTATTTTGTTCCTCCCTCATCATTAATTCCAAGTATTTGAGATTGTGAGAGAAATGTCTGTGATAATTTTTTGAGGATGCCTCTCTTTCTCCCATTTTTTGTGCCTGTGTTTAGACCCATCCTATTGTGATGTTTTCTGCAACTTCACTTCATTATAGGCAACTGTACAACACCGCAACTGTACACCACCACAACTGTACACCACCACAACTGTACACCCCATAACTGTACACCACCGCAACTGTACACCCCACAACTGTACACCACTGCAACTGTACACCACTGCAACTGTACACCCCATAACTGTACACCACTGTAACTGTACACCCCACAACTGTACACCACTGTAACTGTACACCCCATAACTGTACAACCCACAACTGTACACCCCACAACTGTACACCACTGTAACTGTACACCCCATAACTGTACAACCCACAACTGTACACCCCACAACTGTACACCACCACAACTGTACACCCCACAACTGTACACCACTGTAACTGTACACCATCACAACTGTACACCATGACAGCTGTACACTATCAGCACTGTACACCATTCCACCCTCAACTGTAATGCCCGTGTACGTGTACAGCACCTTATACAAACCCATATTAAAACAACCCACAAGTATATGTTCAATCTATGGATAGGTCAGCCTTGAAAACATGAAACTGGGTGGGTCACCTTGAGTACATTGAACTGGGCGGGCCACCTTGAGTACATTGAACTGGGTGGGTCAACTTGAGTACATTGAACTGGATGGGTCACCTTGAGTACATTGAACTGGGTGGGTCACCTTGAGTACATTGAAGTGGGTGGGTCATCTTGAGTACATTGAAGTGGGTGGGTCACCTTGAGTACATTGAAGTGGGTGGGTCACCTTGAGTACATTGAAGTGGGTGGGTCACCTTGAGTACATTGAACTGGGTGGGTCACCTTGAGTACATTGAACTGGGTGGGTCATCTGACGTACATTGTAATGGGCAGGCCACCTGGAATACATTGTACTTGATGGGTCGCCTGCATGGAGTACACATTGCATCATTCAAAATGGGGAAACTTCCAACTGAAACAGGTCACTCCATACAAGCCACTCAGTGCAGACCACAAGGTGGTACCCCAATAGTATGTTGAGGACTAATTGGATGTGTGAATCCAATAAACCACACACCGCAATCAATCTTTTGTGAAACATTTGTTGTGTGATCAAATTGAGTAAGATGTAACAGTGAAGGGCTAAAAGGGAGAACAAAAGCCCATTCAAGTGTAGTTCTTCTTTGAGCTCTGAAAGATCAAGAAAATGAAAGGAAAACATGTTAAGACTATACATACTTATGTAGATACTCATTGAGATGTACGTACTGCATAATAAAGGACCACAATGTCAAACCTTGCTATCAGATGCTCTTCTTATCAGGACTTGTTTATCCTTATACACTACTACAGCAAACCAAGCGAAGACCATGGGTTGTTTGTGTTGAACAGCAATTTGTCTCAAGGGTGTTGTCTTAACGTGTTTGTACTATATGTAATGTTGCCATGGTAATTTCCATTGAAAATTTCTATCAGATCAGAAATTCCTTAACCTTTCCATCAAACTGATAGTAACAGATGGGTTGTATTGTGTGTACTCAACTCACTGATCTGACACAGTTTCTGTGTATGCAGTGTAGTTGCTGAGTTGTTGTTGAACGAAAACATGTGTAATGTTGATTTCTTATGTAATGCTCTCATATGGCTGCCCCGAAGTGTATTACGAGTGGCTAATTCTGTGAGATTGTTACTGATTCCTCATTGGTGGGAAGTCACATGGGATCAAAGGTCCCACTGAAGATAAAATTAGTGGATGATTGCTGCACTTGTACAGTTTGGTGTGTGATCATGTCAGGAACTGTCTTGATATACGTATTGTACATGATATGCACAGTGTGGGATGAATCATGTACTTGCTTGAAGTAGCAGTATGTGTGATCATGAGTATGTGAGAAACGGTTTTGATATGCGTACTTACAGTATTGTACATTATTGCACGCTTCACAGGAACAGTATGGGATGATTCCTGTACTTGAATATGCAGTAGCTGGTCTTGTGGTTGTGTGAGGGATGGTCTCAACTTACCGTACTTACTTAATTGCGAACAATAACTGATGGTGTCTTATCGATGCCTTGCTTCGATTTTGTGTGATTGTATGGGGAGTGGTTGCGATATGTGTACCTAACTGAGGCTGTACTTGGTGGTTTCCATATTTGCATATCTTGTTACATGATCCCGTGAGGTCTTGGTAGGAAGGTATGTGTTTACTGCACCCTCCTTCAGTAAGGTTCAAAGGGGACAGACGTGGGGGAAATCTCATCTTAGTGGAAATTCCCTGGTAAACTACCAATGCATGTTTGTTAGTTTTTTTAGTGTTTCATTTTATCAGATTATGTATGTTCATACCTTTGTATTGGGGATGGTAGAATAAACATGGACGATTGGAGGTCTGGCTACACAAGACTAATGGTCTGTGCTAATTATACTGGAATGAGTGTGTGAGCAAAGCAAGAGGTGACGATGCTGTACACGTCAGTCTGTGTTTGATAGCTGCATGTAGTGAAAGGTCCAGGTGTGGTCCAGTAATTGCAGGGTTATCCCATCTCATGGTGCAATCGCAGAGCGGCCCACGTGTGCATGCGTGTGCTCTTCAATCAAAGGTGTTCAAACAGATGGACTGCACTGTCAATTCACATTAATCTGATGAAATTCTTGTAGGAAAATGTGTCAGGGCGAGGATTTTGGCAGATTGTCCATATCATGGACATACAGAAGTGAACCTGTCCACTGAATACTGGGAAATGCAAAGGTTTGGCAGACACAGTAGTGGTGGATAACAATACGCTGTATTTGTTTTCACAGTTACCCTGTTGGTGATTAGTTTCGGTTCACCTGCGTGCTTTCAATTGTGGGGGTATTCATATTTCCGACTTTGGCCTGTGGTTGTGGTGTAGGGAAAGTAGCTGTGTACCACGAAGTTGTCTCTAAGACAACAATACATGTGAGGTATGTGGTCTTATTTTCACAAACACACTGGGAAATACCGTGTTCTCATGCAAGTGACAACTGTTACGTTTGGTGTTGATTCATCATGTACACCGTGAAAGAAGGTTCTAGACCATTAAGTCAAGCCTTAACGTTTAGTTGGGTTACATTCCTTTAAAATTGCTGTTCGGAAGATGCTTCCTGCTTGGGTTTGATTTTAGCTCCTGGAACAGAAATTTTGCTCTTATGAATCAAATACTGTACATACTGTACCCTTACAGACATGAGCAGCAAACATGCGTCATGTGTGATGGTGTGTGAAATAAACTACATACTGTATATGTGTTTACATGTAAAACAAATAATGTGTTTATTATATTATGTGTACAACAAGCAATGTCCATTATCATTTGCAATAATCAATTTGTTGACATTTGTAAACAAACTGTGTTTACAAGTGTGTTTATTATACGTGTATGTACGTACATCACACTATGTGTATTTGCATGTACAATGAACTGTGCCGCTACATGTAATACCAAATATGTATCTGTGTTTACATATATAGTGCAATAAATAGTGTGTGTTTACCTGTGTGTTTATATATGTGCACAACAAACAACCATAATATTATGTGCAACAAACTGTGTGCTTACATATGTGTTCACATATGCACAATGCCATATTATATGTACCTGTATGTGTGTTGCAAGCACAGCTATTATGTTTGCTATGTTTGTTATATTATATTATGTATTATATATACATACCTCGTCAGTTTGTGTTTGAATGTTCAGTTTGTGGAGTCCAACAGTGCTACATTGGGGGGCATTTTCAGTTGGATTCCATCCATCTCAGTATGAGGAGCGTGTAACCTGACACGCTGTCCATTGTATTAGCTAACCTGTCACATTCAGCTAATCCAGGGGGGAACATGTTCATCTCCTCAAGTAGGAAACCTTGAGAACATTATGGTGAATACCCTGAGTAATCATTTTCCAGGGAAGACTGCAGCTGTCTAATCGGTATTTGTTGCTATGACAACAGACCTGACGTCTGTGTTTGTTTAGGGTACAAGTGTCACGGTATAAACCGAATGTCATTCTTCAATTGGAATGCAAAATGTATGAAACGTCTGTTGTACTTAAATTACAATAGCTTTATATACTGTTACATTACTGTACTAACAGGTCTAAAAGGTCGACTGTTCGGCTCTTTCTGTAGTTGATGATTACCCTTGGTGTGGTAACAACAGTGAACACTAAAGTAAGTTTAAGATCTTGTATGGATTGGGGTGTATTTTGGGTAATTTCTATGAGTTCAGTGGCCATACAAATACAGGAAGCACAGTAGTCCTTCAGTTATGATCACGCTCACTGTAATCTGACTTCCTGGCTGTATGTTCCTGCATCTCATCATAATCGAAGGTGCCGCTTAGAATCCTTACATGTTTTGACCTTTCTTATCAAGCATGTGTCAATGTGTAAAATTTTATGCCCTTTAAATGTATATGTTAAGTAGGTACGTAAGTATGTATGTACATGTTTGCATATGTTAAATGTACTGTACATGTGCGTACCGTATATTCTCTAATTTTCCGGCATTCTAATTTATTGTCATTTATGAAAATAGAGCTGATTGACCTCTAATTAATGGAGAAAATGGCATTCTCCAATTTGTCGTCACCTCTCTAATTGTTCATCATCTCAGATCCCAGCAAATTAGGTTGTTGGATTGGCCACAATTTTGGTCTTTGTGTAGCATTCGAGATAATAGTGGAATACTATAGCACTTAATGGAGAACAGGTTTTTACACTCCCCACTGAACTAGCAGTGGGGAGTGTAAAAACTTCCCCTAATTAATTGTCAGTCACGATGTCATTTCCATATCACCTCTAAATGACATTTTTCTTCTGCAATTCACTCTGACAAGAAATTAGAGAATAATATACGGTATGTACATACATATGTGTATGTATGTATGTATATTGTCAATGAATGCATTTGTATGTACATACCTTAAATACATATGTATGTAAGTATGTATGTATGTATGTATGTATGTACGTATGTATGTACGTATGTATGCATAGTGTTAGTTTGACATTAGCTGACCATTTGGATTCATTCCTTCCATATATAACTGGGAGTACAGCTATATATAGGGTCGGTCAAATCTCTCTAGAATACCATCTGTACTTATACTGAAGCACACATTCGTAGTACAGATGACATTGAACATATGTAAAGTAAATATTTGTTAATCCGTCAAACTGTTTATCTGCCATATTAATAAGAAAAGAATTCGCTTGTATGGCCATGCTATACAAGTTATCCACCATCTCACACTTAAATTCCGTCATCGGCCATTCTTCTGTGTATCAATTTCCTAGTTTGTATGGGCTTCAGTTACAGATAATCCGCCAAGGTTAAGAATTGTCTTAGTGTAGAGCAAAATAGCAGCAAAGCGCTCTAAAATTCACTTGACAATGACGCAGAAGTGGATTTCCAATTACAGATTGAGTAATCCAACAACAACGTAAAATATACTCGCAGACTGTTTCTCAAAGAAGCAGAACGCACAAATTACACAAATGGTAGGAGGAAATGTGAAGAAGATCAGTATAATATCTTTAATCTGCCAAAATTTCGTCTGAACCAATTGCGACAGATTAATGAATATTCACTGTATTGTATATGCACATATTGAACGCATACATTAATTGAATTTATACATGACTTACAGATATCTTGCATGTGTACAATACATATGTATGTACATACATATGTCATCATGTATACATACATACATACATACATACATACATGCATACATACATACATACATACGTACGTACGTACTTACATCAATGTATGTACACACACATACATTGATTTCATATGTACTTTTGTGCAGAATCACTCCCATCCTGTGTCTGCTACATCAATCAGAAACAAGTGCATAGGATTGGAGCCTACTGAGTGAAGCGGGTTGGAGATTATACCAAGGAAAGACCATCCATGCAGCTCAGCCATTTTTTAATTTATAGTAATCATGCTCAGATTGATATCAATGATAGTACAGTGAAACCTCTCTAATCCGACACTCAATGGGACCTGAGAATAATGTTGGATTAGGAGGTTGTTGGATTATGGAGTACCTCTTACCATACTTATGTATGGTGACTGTACCTCATATAATGGTCGGATTAGATAGAATGTTGGATTAAAGAGGTGTCAGATTAGCAAGGTTTCACTGTATCAATCATTTGGGCATCATATTATCATTATTTTCATAATTACATATTCGTTGTATTATTACACAGTTATTTTTTGTAATAATTATTAATTATTTCATGTATCAATCTATATGTCACATTTTATTGTTAATACTATTAATAACAGGTTCGCATAATACATATCATTATAATATTACGTATACGAATATTACAGGAGATTCAGTGTATATTTTGTGTATAATAATTGGTGTAAATATAATATAATATGTATAAAGGGTTGTACCGTAATTCCGGAAATTAATGTAGTATTTTTAAATGTGAACTTAAATTTGCCGGCGCATTATTTAGAACGTCATTCTTAAATGCGCATTATTTGTTTCTGGTGTTCAAAATGGCATTGCACAGTTTTATAATAGCATTTATATAATTCTACTCCAGATTTGGATGATTCGTACATATTATTTTAATCACACATTATTTTCTGGAATTACAGTATCACTGTAAAGTTCTCATTGCAACATATAATAGTATGTTATATATTATTATTGTGCAATTTTAAGTATCGATGCATTCGCAATTTATAATTAAATTACCTTAACTACACATTCTAATTATGTAAATCACAAACAAGCAACATAAACAAGTATACGTACTAATGTCAAAATGATAAACTATGATAATAACTAAACTATATGTACATACAT